>JAVJIF010030487.1:0-595064 GCA_038442645.1 Agave tequilana | reverse complement strand
TGTAGTTATGACAGGACTTCTGATTAACCAGCTGCCTAAAATCAAAGTAGACGTTAAGCATCGGTCGGACCGCCCCGTCGTCCGATCTCAACAGAAACTTGAGTGCTCCAAACGTTGTCAGTTGATCGACCGCTAGGTTTGACGGTCGACAGGTCGGTCGCCCGATAAACATGCACATGTACAAGTGCACAACTGCAGTTTGTGTATTTCCAATGCACTGGACTGGTGACTGGTCAGTCGACCGACCCAACCCAAAAAAAAATTTTAAGTAAAGTTTTTGATATGACTCATTTAAAATATTTTAACCAATTGAAATGTGATTTGGCAATACATAGGCTATGAGATACATCTTTGAAATAAGATATAAAAATTTAGAAAATATAGGACATATATCAAAAACCAGTCCTTGTAAAATATCGAAACCGAAAAACTAGATTGAAAACTTGCATTTTGTGTGTGACTTCTTGAGTATCAATTCTACATTCTACACTTAAACATTCTATTTTCTTACATTGGTTCTTTAAGTCTTCAAGCAGCTTCACCAAATCAATTTTGATCGTCGAACTTGAATCCCTTCTTGAGTGATCTTGAGACTTGAACACCTTCCTTTTGAGGAAGAGTAAATAAAAATATCCTTTGAACTTGAAAACTTAAACACTTGAACTTGATTAGTACTGAATAACTTTATATGGTTTATAATTATCAAAATAAAACCGGAGAGTATACCCTTAGGCCAATAGAATGTACATGAAGAATGCTTCTAGATGCAGCCACAGAGACCTGCAAACAGAAATAAAAATCAAGATTCATTCATTGAATTCAATTCAATTCACAGAAAGAGAGATTGGGGATAGTGTTGCGATCAAGGACAGAACTAGTAGGATCGAGTGTACCCATAGTGAATGAAATGATGAAACCGATCATCCTCGATCATGTTCAGCAGCTTAGAATGCTTGTCGATCCTCTCGCCTCTGAGCTCGATCGCCGAATTGATCAGCACGAGAGCGGAACAGCTACATTTCCTCATCGAAGCTGATCGACCCGAACTCCTCGGCTGAGTCGACCACCTCCCTTGCATAGCAAGCAGAGAAATAGGAAGATTTCGGCCATGCAGCGCGCACCATACCCAATGACAGTGTCAGCGTCGGTGTCGGCGTCAGAGCCCAAGAACTCGCCTCCTTGTCCTCGGCCCTGACCCCCGACAGCTGCGAGAACAAGGCCTAAATCAGCTTATGCGTCGCTTGTCGGGCGCTGCATGGAGCAGGTCGCCGCGGGCCATGGACTGCTGGACGACCTGGCAGTGGGGAGGAGCTGGTAGCAGGCGGAGGCCGCCTCCTGTTTTGCTCTGCTCGGAGCGGAGTTCCCGCTGCAGCCCGTTGCTCTACTCGGAGCATATCGTTGTTGACGCCGATGAGCTGGTGGAGCTCGTGGAGATCATCGTGGAGCTCAGGATTTGAGATCTGATCGGGAATTTGAGAGGGAGAGGCAATGTGCACAGGATTTGAATTTTCTGGGGAATTTGGAGGGATTGTTTTTGGGATAAGACGTCAGTTCATTTTATGAACTATGTTAGTATTTTTCACTTATTTATGAAAATGCCACCGCGATGTTTCACATCAGTTTTTATGAAAACTGATGTCTTTTTTCTCACTTATTTACGAAATTCCACTCGACGTTTCCACGTAAGTTTTTAGAGAAACCAACATAGTTTTTTTTTCATTTATTTACGAAAACGCCCAACCGACGTTTTCACATCTTTTTTTATAAGAACTGATAGGTAGTAAAAGTACATATTTATCCCCATACCATATTTACCATCATATTTCCCTATTTATTCTTTTAAATATGCACTATTACTAATATTTTATTATTTAATGTGTGCAGGCCTTGAGTAATTAAAAATAAAGAAATAAAGCCTGAATGAAGCCCAAAAAGCCCATGTGCAAGCCCATGTGCAAAAATTGTAGTAATTTAGAAGTTTCTATATTATCTAACCTAATCTAAACTTAGATTTTTAAACTCTTTATTTAAAATCTAAGGGAGGAAAAGGGAGGATAAAATAGAACTCCTAATTGCTAAAAGGAGGAGGAAAAGGATAAGATGGACTTCTATTTCAACCAGGTTGCTTGCACCACAAGATGAAGATAAAGGAGAGAAAAATTTAGATTCAGACTGTACACGTTTTAGTATTCAGATCATAACTTTTGCTACAGATATTCAAATCCTATGATTCAAGATGCTCCAGAAAGATGACTTGAAGGACTATAACGTTGATCAAACTTTCTAATTCAGTCCGAAGAAAAGCCATATTCGGTGATCAACATGATAACAAGTTACAGGACAGATTTGAACTTCTATGGATAAGTCAAAACAAGTTTGGAGATAAAAGAAGAATCAAATTCAGAGATATTTTGCTCCTCTTATCTTCATACGCTTCTTATCCTCTGGTTTTCTCTCTATAATACCCCTGCATAGCAATAGAGGAAGGGAGATCTCAGAAGCTCAAGGGCAGATCCAGAGACGGAGCTTAGGGTTTTTCTTTAGATTTTCTCTCTAATTTGTAGTTGTAACTTAGGTTTTTTTTTATGTAATTTTTACTTTCCTTTATGTAACTGAGAGGAGAAACGAGTTTCATGGAGGAAGGAGATCAAGCTTGTACTAAGGGTGACACCGGTGTAAGTAAGTCTTTTCTTTCATTGTTATTAGAATCGAATCGAAGTTTCTTTTTCTTCTTTACTCTTGTTTTCGTTTACTTTCCTCTGATGTGTTTGTCATCCAAGTGAATTCGATAGCCGCTAGACTGCTTCGCCATTGCAAGTGCCCTTGATGGCCTATAGTGATGAATAACCATTCTTTGTTAGTTTAGCTCGCCCTTTTATTCGTAGTGTAGATCGAGAATAGGGAAGATCCTATACGCTAAGCTTGATTGCCTTCAAAGATAAGGTAAGTCGTCGCAATGGATCCAAGGTATATGAGCACTGAAGAGGTAAGTAATTTTTAGGTTGTCTTTCTTTTCTTTTATTTCTTTAGTTTAGATCACCAACAACACCCAACTCTTTCATCATCATTTCGATTTCTTTGTATATGTCTATTTTTAATTTTTCTCCACCTTCTTAATCTACCATCTTCTTCCTAATTTAACTTTACTCAAATTTTTCTTTTTTCTTTTAAAGAACTAAAGAAGAACTTTAACCATACTTTGTAGCCTAAAAGAAAACTTACTAAAAAACTTCCATCGCTAGTCCCTCCTTGTGGATCACGACCACCGCATAGCCACTTGCTATCGCGGTAGAATTGAGTAACTTGCACATCTCTCTTTTAAAGTTTTGAAATTCTGTATTTTGTGTGCAGGTAAAACCTCAATCAAATTTTGGCGCCGTTGCCGAGGAGGGACAGTAAGTTAATCTCTTTAAAAGTTTACATTTTTGGTTAACTTTCTTCTTATTTTTTTTGTACAGATTTAACAAGAAGGAATATCTGTTACAGTGGACATATAAGTGGCCTTGGACTCTGCTCAAGAAAGCAGAGCCAAGAAGCCCTCAGATTTGCTACAGTCCTGTGGCAAACTGAGTGAACTACTAACCTGTATTTTTACAGGTTGGCTGAATTGCATAGTTAAAATATCTGTAGCATTTATTTTCTTGTTTGACTCACTGTATCTATATTTCTAACACAACAGTAAAAAGTTGATTGTAAATGCTAAAAATGATTTAGACTTTGCATTTAGGCACGTGTCTATTTATTTCATTTTTTTTTTTACTGTGAAGAGTGCTGGAGCCAAGGTATGTGTGCATAGCATTTAGTATAAGCATTTAGTATAAGGTTCATTCTTGTATGAAATATTGCTTGAATGTTATTCTTTTCTATATACTTGTACACTGCACAAAATTGACTTAAGGGCTTGTCCTATAAACAAGTTAAGGTGGGGAAGTCATTACCCTCCCTTAGCCCACAAACAATCTCCTCACTCACTAACCCAAGCCTAACTAAAAATGAGTAGACGTTGGCCCTAGGGACATCTCAGACTCAATTAGGAGATTATCCTAAGGGGGAAAGGTGTTAGAATTTGACTCCTGCCAAATCAGTGTCTAGGAAGGGATTAGGGGCCGAAAGCCCGAAGGTTGGTGGTTACTTAATTAAGGAACGTTTTTGACGGATAACCGCCCACCATCTTGCCCTGACCTGGCTGATTAGCTTGTGGTCAAAGTCTGCATTATACCTCCCGTGGACAGTCTAACCAGTTAGGAGTCGTCTAGGTCATAGGTCTACCCTAACTTAGTTTAGAATTTTTTTGCTTTGTTTGCTTATTTGTTTCTTTGTTTGTGTTTTCCTGTGTGCTATGGCTTATAACAATAATTTTTTCAACTTTAATGGTAATCCAATTACACACCAACCTCTTTTTGAATATTACCAACCCGGTATATCATAACTTTAACCAACCTAGTCTGCCGGAGTGGTCTTATCCGAATGAATATAACCCATGCCCCATCGTATGACCATAATTTCCACAACAATTTCAACTCTTCACAGAGTCCACGGGGATTCGCCTCCCCGAGTCCAATTTTCAACCAACTTGTCCTCCTTATCCACCTTGTCCATAATCTTCCAGCTTCATACTCAGTTCCACCAGTTCAAAATAGAAAACCATCAATCTTGGAAATGATGGAAATGAGTATGCATGAGTCCGAGCAACAATCACAAGATAGAAACCATTAATCTTGGACATGATGATGCGTGAGTCCAAGCAACAATCACAGAATCTGACGGACTCACAATTTCACCACAAATTTCACAACAACACTTCATCTTTTCAAGTCCAATCACAATAAAATGATGAACCAATCGACTATGAAAAGATGCTTGAAGCCATGACTCGACTAGAATCGCTCGTGATCATGACATAGATATAATGGTTCAAACTTTACGTTCTCACCGTTTGACCATTTCTGTGTCGCTAACCATTCTGTTAGAGCCGAAGAGTCACGTTGCTTTGGAAAACAAGATTCTATTTCAGTACAATCATTTGAACTTGCCCAAACTCCAATTTTTGAAAATGACATTGACAGTTTGGCAAGTTATTCATTTCCTAAAATAGAACTTGAGAATGACTATGATCCTGACCCTCAACTTAGTGATTCAATTCTACTTCCTGATTCAATAATGACTCCGGTATTTTCACCTGATTTCAATTTTCTCGAGTCAACATTGGATCATGTGCCAATTCATAATGAAATTGAATCACCCATCATTGATGATCATCATATTGAACTTGACCAATTTCATACTTTTGAAAGTCCCATTAATAAATTGGCAAGTTCTCATTTTTATGATATTGAACTCAATGAAAAATGTGACCTATATTCTCAAATTTGTGACCCAGTTCAAATTCTCGAATCAATATTGACTCCTATTTTATTACCCGATTTGAGTAATATTTTAGAGACAGTTTTGATTCCCACACCTGTCATTCTTGAACTTGAATCACAATATTAAGTCACATTCTATTGTGGAAAATAATTGTGGACTAGAATTTCAACTTCTTGATTTGGACCCACTTCTTGAACCAAGCTCGACTCCTGAACCTTTACATGACTTAAGTCACTTTCCTGAGTCGGTATTAGTTCCCGTACTTTCTCAGTCCAAGTCAATTATTCTATCGTTTCACACTCCATTTTGGGACAAGGCGGTTAACAAAATTGACTCCGAAAATTATTATGAAATTTGAAAATTAGATGGGTGGAATTTTTAATAAAAAATGTTCATACATACATCATTTTAGTGGGTTATACAAGAGAGATTTCTGGTGGGTTCCTCCGAACTCCACAAAAATTCGATTGGGCCGCATTTCGTGGACCAATTAGACCACCACCGGAACCACCACCTTAAGTAATATTTTCCTTCCCTTTCTTCTTTTTCATGCATACATTGAGGACAATGCATGAGATAGGTGTGGGGGAGGATTTTACTAACATACTAACATAGGTAGATACTAACTAAAAAAAAACTTTTTGAAAAGAGAAAAATATTTTGACTTATCTTTTGAAAGAAATCTAAGTTAGTTTTAAGAATTAGGAAAATCATGATTAGGATTTCTAAAAACTTGGTCAAAATAAATAAATTGTTGAATTTTTAGGTATAGGAGAAAAAAATTGAATAAGTAATTAGTCTTGATTTTTACCTTAATGAAATGTGCATACCTAATACATTTACATATCTAGGATTCTAAGATAAAGACTCTTGTGTCTTATAAATAATAATAATAAAAAAAAGAAGAAAGAGGAAATTCACTAATTAAGCTGGATACATGTGCCTCAAGAAGCATAAGTATTCCCGCCTAAAGGTGATTTTATAAATAAAGTCCTTGGTTTTGTGGCCTAGTTCACTCGAATCCTTAAGTCCGTGGGTGTTTTCTCACCTGGTGCCCTAAAACCAACCAGTTTGGGAGCCACCGACTTTAAATTCGCTACATGGGTGGATTAGAAAGCCTAAGAAAACTAAGAGATATTATTTATGTACTAACACATCTAATAGTCAATTAGTTAGGTATGAGGGCCTCAAGAAGCCTTGATACTTACACGAAAGAAAATTAGATGAGTTATACATATTTAAAAAAAAAGAAGAAGAGAAAATAATAATAAAGAGGCATGAGAGTCCAAATTAAAGAATTCCTAGTAAAAGATTCACAAGGATGCATATGACTTAGGGTAACGAAAGAGTCTATACAAAAATTCAATTTTGATTCTTACCTAAAATGGATAACAATTTATTATAAAAAGACTAAGTTTAAGAATGAATAAAAATGATAATTCTAAAACTTATAGACTACTTAGGCTCTTCAAACATATTTTAAATATTTTCCTTTTTATGGATTTTGTGGGTGTAATCCGCTTAAAACCCTCATGAGACAACACTCGTCCTCTAGGATAACCTAGAGGTTTAACGACTTGTTGCACATGCTAAGTGCAACCGTGATTCCTACGAAAGTGAGTTAGCTAGATTAGTTTTTCCTTTCTTATTCATTTTTACTCAAGGACGAGCAAAAAGATAAGTGTGGGGGTGTGATAGGTAGTAAAAAGTGCATATTTATCACCACATTTACTATCATATTTCCCTATTTATTCTTTTAAATATGCACTATTACTAATATTTTATTATTTAATGTGTGCAGGTCTTGAGTAATTAAAAAAATAAAGAAATAAAGCCTGAATGAAGCCCAGAAGCCCAAAAGCCCATGTGCAAAAGTTGTAGTAATTTAGAAGTTTTTATATTATCTAACCTAATCTAAATTTGAATTTTTAAACTCTTTATTTAAAATCTAAGGAGGAAAAGGGAGGATAAAATAGAACTCCTAATTGCTAAAATGAGGAGGAAAAGGATAAGATGGACTTCTATTTCAACCAGGTTGCTTGCAGCACAAGATGAAGATAAAGGAGAGAAAAATTCGGATTCATACTGTACACGTTTTAGTATTCAGATCATAACTTTTGCTACAAATATTCAAATCCTATAATTCAAAATGCTCCAGAAAGAAGACTTGAAGGACTACAACTCTTATGTTGATCAAACTTTCCAATTCAGTCAGAAGATAAGCCATATTCGGTGATCAACATGATAACAAGTTGCAGGACAGATTTGAACTTCTATGGATAAGTCAAAACAAGTTTGGAGATAAAAGAAGAATTCAAATTCAGAGATATTTTGCTCCTCTTATCTTCATACGCTTCTTATCCTCTGGTTTTCTCCTATAAATACCCCTCCATAGCAATAGAGGAAGGGCAGATCTCAGAAGCTCAAGGGCAGATCCAGAGACGGGAGCTTAGGGTTTTCTTTAGATTTTCTCTCTAATTTGTAGTTTGTAACTTAGGTTTTTTTTTTTATGTAATTTTTACTTTCCTTTATGTAACTGAGAGGAGAAACGAGTTTAATGGAGGAAGAAGATCACCCTTGTACTAAGGGTGACACCGGTGTAAGTAAGTCTTTTCTTTCATTGTTATTAGAATCAAATCGAAGTGAATTCGATAGCCTCGAGACTGCTTCGCCATTGCAATCGATAGCCTCGAGATTGCTTCGCCATTGCAAGTGCCCTTGATGGCCTATGGTGATGAATAACCATTCTTTATTAGTTTAGCTCGCCCTTTTATTCGTAGTGTAGATCGAGAATGGGAAAGATCCTATACGCCATGCTTGATTGCCTTCAAAGACAAGGTAAGTCGTCGCAATGGATCCAAGGTATATGAGCTCGGTAAGTAATTTTTATGTTGTCTTTCTTTTCTTTTATTTCTTTAGTTTAGATCACCAACACCAACAACACCCAACTCTTTTATCACTCATTTTGTATATGTCTATTTTTTATTTTTCTCCACCTTCTTAATCTACCATCTTCTTCCTAATTTAACTTTAACTCAAATTTTCTTTTTTTCTTTTAAAGAACTAAAGAAGAACTTTAAACATACTTTGTAGCCTAAAAGAAAACTTACTAAAAAAGCTTCCATCGTTAGTCCCTCCTTGTGGATCACGACCCGCATAGCCACTTGTTATCGCGGTAGAATTGAGTAACTTGCACATCTCTCAAATGTAGCAGGAGGAGCCCAATGATTCTGAAAACAAGAAAGCAGGTGTTGCCGAATCCAATCAGGTTCATGCGTCTCCACACTTGAATCATCCACAATGCACATACGAAGTTTTGACAGTAATAAGTGGCAGTAAACTTTTTGGAAGAAGAGTGTCCTGCCAGCTCCCTTGACCAATGAATCCTACACTTGTTCCTCCATAACAAGCAGCCTAAGGAAATTATGATATTTAGCAAACAAATAGAAAACGAAGATAAGTGAACTCTTGCCTCTCAAGCAATCTACTTGACTCAAGATGCGGTCAAGCTCCAATTTCCACCTCAAGTTTAACCGCCTAAACAAAGATGTCACTCACCTTCTCCTTGTTCCATTGTCACATAGGGTTCATTTCATGTGTGTGAGTCACACACATATTATAAAAGAGTCAATCCCGTGTTGATACGTGAGATTAGCCCTCTTATAATATTATAAGAGGTCTAAAAATGTTAAAGTTTTGTTCTCTTGAAACCCGACATCTTATTCACATTACAACGCGACATTAGCTCTTTTATAATATGTGTGTGTGTGGCTAATATAGGGATTCTAGTAGCACACATCATAAAGTTCGCACGATACGTAGGTCATTCTTGTCCACTAAACTGCCATTCTTGCTTGGCCACTCCAAACAAATCTCTACGAAGTAGAAAGTTCTCACCCTCCATTTAGTAGGGCCGTCTGATTGGAGGAGTATTGCAATAACGATCAAGCCAATCTGTTCAAGATGAACATGTCTTCCAAGATGGAATGAAAAGGTAATACATGCTTTTTTTTTTTTTTCTCATCTCAAAATTCTCACTTAGTACACGCCTTTTCATTTGAAAGTTAGGCTGACATTAGTCAATAAATCAGCTTCAATTTGTCATCTCACCTTAAACTTTTCCATCTCACCATCAGGTAGATCCTGTTTTCTTTAATTCTTTATTTATTATGAAAGTTTTAAACTGTATAAAATTTAAATAGTATAAACACTAGGCATTTGTGAGATTCAAGCAGAGGCGCGCTTTATCCAGAGTTTTAATTTACATGTTTTCTCTAGTTTCTTATTTCTTTCCCACATATCCTAAAAAGATCAGAAATAACAAAAAATAGTAACTTACAGTTTTCATATATAAATGGCTTCAGAGGAATATGAGTACATATGAAAGGTAAAGGGGGAAAAACAAACACCCAAAGGCGACAACAGTTGAAAAACTCTTCATCAAAGTAACAGTTTCCATACATTGCATCTCTTCTAGTTCCCATCACCGCATATACCGATCAGTCTGTTTCTAATAACAGAAAAAATTAGTACAAACTAATATCACTACAACCAAATGCTCAAGGTTTCTCACACTACAAGACTGAAACATCATGTACAAGATGTTTGGGTTTTCTCAATAGTCTATATTTGAAATTTAGTTGTGCCTGCAATTCTCTTTTGGAGATAACAGAATGTGCACATTGACATCTCATGATGGAGCAATTCAAGAGACAGCAGTTTAACATATAGTAGCTGTGTAATCCAGATGATACGCACGGCCTGCCATGATATTGTGAAATAATCAAGCAAACATAAGTTCAGGAACATCAAAACATGGCTTCTTGTTGTACAAAAGGTTTGCAACCATCCTGTCAATCGCATTGGTATTGGATTCCACACGTGTTGGTCTCCCATCCCTGAAAGCAAAATGAGGGGCCTCAGGCAAAACTGATAAAGAATTTACAGGGTAAGCTAGATTGTCATTGAACATGGTTTAGATATATTCAGTTGTACCTGGTATCATATACTACCATGATTCATAAAGAGAGAGGTTCAGCTAAAATAATTTAAAAAGATAAAATTGGTAAAGACAGAATACAACAAACTCACTCTTAAAATTTTACTCCTTAAAAAGTCTTATTTTAACTGATATGTAGACTCATTGATGCTTCTACCCAAGCAAATTACAGCTTTACATGGATATTCATAACATATGAAAAGACAGTGGTGGCTGAATGACATTCTTATGAATCTAGTAACAAGAAAGACTCCATTGCAGGTTCACAATGTCGCTGGAACCTCCCAGGTTCATCACCAATAACTTTCTTGCCCGCAAAATTCTAGAAATTAACATCATTCAAGTGTAGCAAGAGAAGTTAGCAGACAAAGATATATGTTCTATAATTACTAAGCAAACAGGAGAGAGAAACTACTACTCCACTATTATGCCAGGTGTCGTGCTATAAATCCACAAGAAAACCACAGAAGTCTAAGAAAATTGCAGCCCAATAATCTCCAAAAAAATCTCTTTCATGTTTGATCCTTGTCCTTTTACGTCAGAGCATCCATATAAAATTTCCACAGAAAGTAGTAGTGCTTGAAAAGTGAAATACCAGGTTCTGGAGTAAAAATGAAGTATGTAGTTGTCTTATGAGGCTAGAGACACCTTTGCCGATTTCTTTGCTTGTTGAATCTCCTCTATCCAGCTAGCATCATGAAGGTCTCCAAGTGGCATGTAATGTCCTCTTTTCTAGTTAATATCACTTAAAATATCAGGGTGTCGAGGACATCAAACTAAACCTAACGCTTAACAGTAAAACTGGTCTTATTATGCTCGGATTATGCTTGAGGGAATTAAGCGGAACAGCGGACACTGGATATGCCAACGGAAAAGTCAGTAATCCTGAAGACAACGAGACCCCAGTTATGACAAGTTTGTGGTGGTGGTGGATTTATTTATTTATTTATTTTAAGAGGGCCAGAGGGGTTTTTTTTTTTTTTGGGTTTTGGTGTTTTTTTTTTTTTTTTTGGGTTGGGGTGGGGTGGTGGGGGGGGGGGGGGGGGGGGGGGGGGTGGTGTTGCATGCTTTGGTGGTCAGGCTTCCAGTGTCAATGGAAATATCAATTGCCTAAAACCATATGTTTCCTGGGATGGCTAATGTTGCCGTTGGAACCTTCCTGTTGTTAGAAGGTCCATCAGGAAGCTAGCGATTAAAAGTGGGAAGAGCCAGAGCATCGGTATGTCACAGATTGATGGCCAAGAAGAACATACGAGTAACCCATTTTTGCTACCTAGAGTCAAATCATTAATTTTAAGATGGAGAAGGATGTGACTCGAAATCAAAGAAGGCCGGCTACCATGAGTATTGCATGATCATAGAATACCTACGAAGATGAAAAATGAAATTCTACAAGAGTGATTTTAGACCAGAAGTGATTACAAGCTAGAGTGTTGAGCAATTAAGAAACGTGGCCATGAGAGCAGTTCCAAAGAAAATGTTGAGATGGATGGGTAGAACACGAGAGTAACAAGATACAAAGAGTTGCATTAGTCAAAAGATTGAAGTAGCTGTCATTAGAGATGGTTAAGACATGTATAGTTGTGGCGAATATGTGAACCAATTAGGACCAATAGGATCATAATCAATAAAGAAGTTAGAAAGGACTGTATAATTGCTAATTTAAGGGAGAAGATGATCATTAAGAGACCAGAATAGAAGAAAAAGATTCATGCAGCCGATCCTCAAAAAGTTCGACAGGCTTTGTTGTTGTTGTTGGCTATCAACTCCAAAACATACTTGAGCTTGTGCTTCATTTTTCTCTTTCAAAATTGGAAAAAATTTGGATTTATAAGTGGTACCCTATGAAGCATAGGACCATACATGTGACACAAATACGACACGATTATGGACACAGTGATACGACTAAATTTCAAACAATAGGACACAAGTACAGCGTGAATGTGGAAAAAATTATGTGCACATATATTTTTATGTGTCTACATACAAAATACACGATGCACAAATATGAATACGGGAGACAAGTACGAACGTGATACGTGTATAAGAATACTTTATGGGATGGCAATAATAAAATTGTACTACTGTATATGTTAATATTCATTACCTATAGCATGAATTTCTAAGGCTATAACATGTAAAAGAAACATTATCTCAAACATTATAGAATATTTTTTGAGTTCTATAAATCAATGATTACATTAATAATCATATTCTTTATTGAAAAGCTAGAAAAAATTATATAAATGCAATGGAAAAATTGTAAATACATCAGATAGTTTATTAATTTTCAAGTCTTGTACACATCAATAATGTCTCTGATACATTTACGTTACATTGTAAATTTTAGAATATGTCAAAAGGAGTATCCGACATATATCGATGAGTATGACACACATGTCATCTTCGTTGAAGTATAGGTGCTATACAGGCAATATAAGTTAGTAATTCTTTCATGGTTCAAAAAACACCTCTTTGGGTGTTTCTCTGTATAATTGATAATCTCCCTCTAGGCTCTCAAAAGAATTGTATGAAGTTTCACCAGAGATGTAAACATGAGAAACCAAAAGAACAAGAACTAATAACATCATATATAGTTGATTTAGCCATTAGTTTATTGATTTTAGCCAAAAGACTGTTTCTCGTATAGATGTAAACACTATCAGCAAGGCCTGTTGTTTCTCATAGAAATTCAGGCAACACATAAGTAAGTGATATTTCTCATATTAAGTTAGTCATACATCCCCACACACATATGATGTATTGCTCAGGCTAGTCAACAAGGTCAATAGAAGCTAAATTGCTCAGCATTGGGTCAGGTTTGGAAATCTATCTTTGCTACAGTAATAACTGATACCACTGACACATGGAAATAGCTGCCTACTCAATCTGCAAATTTCACTTCTGCCTCTGCCTGGGTTATCTGTAGATGCCCTCACTAAACCATAGACTACTTCAATGTGATATGGTTCAAATCAAATTGCCCAAAAATAGCTTTCTGCTTGCTCAAGGCCATACATGACAGATTTGCCTAACAAGAAGAGATTGGCTAGTTTTGGTATTATTCATGAGACAACTTGTGTGCTTTGTGACTCCTCTCCAACATATGTTTCCCATTTGTTCTTTCAATGCCCCTTCTCTGCATATATCTGGAATCTTTGCAAGCTCAAGCTGCAGCTTACACTACGAAATTCTGGAAGTTTGATGTATGAAATTAGTCTCATCAGGAAGAAGTTCACTAAAAAGAACAAATCTTATGTTTTGTCAAGGTAAGCTATTGGAGCTGCTGTGTGGTATACTTGGAAGGAGACGAACATGAGGCACTTTCTCAATGAAAAAGCTCAGCAGAGTGGTGGTATTCAGAAGATTACATGAAGACATAAATGTGCTTCTTGAAACTTGTAACTGGAAGACTTGAAATGACACCAATAATATATCTGTAATGCAAAAATGGGAGTTACCTATGCGCTAATTGCTTGTTAATATGGTTCTAGTTTAGTGGACTATGGCTTAATTAGTGTGTGTGGAGGGTGACGGCTAGGGTCCTCTCCCCTCCCTCACTATTTTAGGCTTATGTTTACTTCCTACAACCTAGTTACAACAATTTCTTTTTTAATATGTAGAGTTTCTGTATATGATATATCAAAGAAAATTTTTACCTTCAATATATATATATATATATATATATATATATATATATATATATATATATATATATATATATATATATAGAGAGAGAGAGAGAGAGAGAGAGAGAGAGAGAGACTTGAGAATCATTTGGTTGGCATGGAAGCAAATCCTTTTATTCAAACTCAACATTAGGAAGAACAAGTCGAAGATCCACCGTTCAACTTGATCAACATTAAGTGTTTTAAAGTTTTTTTTATCTATGCATCAAGTATGCACAAAATGAACAACCTAAACAGCGAGTTGGTTAATTCAGTAGTGCAGAATATTTTACAACTAAGAAAAATTAGTGTGTAAGGACTTTTAAGGGTTTCAATCATAACCAAATGGATTCTCATACCTTGAACTTTCATGAGCAGTTTGTCCGACAATGTGCTCATCTGAATAACTCACACTTTTGTATTGACATATCATGTGTTGTTGTTCAGAGCTTTTAGCTAGGCGGTATAGTGCATCACGAAAGCAAATCCTTGTCCTTTTAGTCAGCTGTCGGTAAAACAACATGAGAAATTCATCAGACAATAAGAAACTAAAGATAAAAACAAACTATAAGACTTTGTGACTGCTATCACTTATACCTGAAGCATCACATCTTCAAGTTCCAGAAGCACATTTTCCTCAAAACACTTAGGTTCATCCACATTGGTGGAATCTGGCTCGCTCTCACAGAGTACATCCTCCTGAATTTAGCATTAAATTAGTCAAAATCCATCAACTGACTACTTTATTATAACTTCAAAACTTGTGTGAAGTATTTAGATACAGTGAAGCCCCATAAACTGACAAATTGTCCAAAAGATCCCTCAGGGAGATCTTTTAATTAGAAACTAATGTATTTATTAAGAAGCCATTAAAATAAATAGAAAGGTGATAATGCATTGTGTCCCAATTAATCGGAAAGTCATTAATGCATATTTGTCCCAGGATCTAAGCATTATGCATGCTTTAAATATGATATGTTATAGTACCTTTAAGAGGTCTACTTTTCCAATTAAATGGCCATTCAGCAAGCTGGAAACTAGTGCCACGTGCTATCCATGTGCCAGAAAAGTAGTAGCATAATAACATCAATCCCAAATGGATAGAATAACAAGTATGTCATTTATATTATTATGATGAACCTGCACTAAGATCATAAACTCTAGCATTATCATCAGGTAAAGAGGGGTCAATACAGAGAGCGCAAAACATGCTCAACTAACTGTGTCACCAAAATAATCCACTGACACTCTGGTGACTGAACAACCTCCCTTAAACAGCCTTCTCTTAGTGGTCGTGTTGTCTAGCATGCATCAAATATTCACTTATATTTAGTATTCATATGAAGAGATAAGGATATGCCTGATAAACCAACAAAAAAAAAGAGAGCATTCTCACTGTAGGTGAACCTTCAGATCTATCGGATTTATCTGGCCTTAGACAAGGAGGTGAACTATCCACAGCTTTGTCAGAGTCTTCCAAATTGTGGTCCATAAACAGTGGAAAACTGGATGAATTGGAGGCCGAGTTTTCTGCTCCAGATGAATCCAACCAGTTCTGAGGATCTGCACCGATGTTTGAGAGGAGATCTTCAAATGGCGGAGATCTATGCATGGAATCTGGAAATATTTGGTCATCTTCTAGGAAAGAATTGCTGAAATAAACATATAGAATGTGTTGAGACAAAGTCTGATAATTTCATTTCTAATGTAAGAACTTAGAATATATAATTATTGAATATTTACTAAACCATTTGTCAGAAAACACAATTTCCCGCAGATATGAAAAATTAAAATATAAGTATGTTCTTACCAGAAATCGTCATCCATCTCCATGTCATTATCCAGTTCAAAATCAGGCTGATCACTAAACAAAGCTTTTGACTTTCTCGTGCTGCAATCCACTAAAGAAGGCTGTCCATAAGTACTCACACTGCTAGATCCCTCAACCGGATAAAGTGGAGATTCATCGCTAACTTTAAAATATAGGTTTTGTCTATTAAAATTTAAATCTTCCACATAAGGGATTGGCGATGTAGCATAGTATCCATTCCATGATCCCAGATCTTCGGATTGAGGGATTTCCCACTGACACCAGTCATCTTGTGATGGTGCCACATCCTCAATGCTTGTAGCTTCAAATACATGGTTATCCGGAACAATAAAATCATCAATGTTTTCTCTGAGATACCATTCCATGTCCTGATATAAGGAAAACAAAAGTAGATGTTCAATATCAATGAAACCAAAGATAAAACTAAAATTTTACTAAGCAGAACATCATTTCCATGCCTGGTCAGCCAAACTAAACAATGTGAGGATAATTTAAAACACTAAATTGACAAGCTTGTTCATTATTTTTATTTCCTATACTCCAAGATAAGCTAGAAAAAGCCAAATGTTCTGTAGATATCTTGGATAGAAACTTTTTTTTTTAATATTTGTTAAGAAACGAGATATTTTAAGATTGTATTACAGATATAGCTCTTTACATATGAACTGAGCCCTAGAGATGAAGCAATTGTTCCTCTACCCATTCCATCTACACTCTGAAGGTTCCAATCAGGTTCACATTCCCAAAAACCCGGCAGAGGCTCATGGTCTGTCTCTTATTTCTTTTTGCTTACATTCGTTGGGCTATAACTTCTCGTTGAAAGCTACCATTGGGGTCCTCCCTCTCTAGTGGAACTTTACAACTAAGACTCTGTATATGGACAACCTCTTAATGCTTATGTGCTTAAATATATGTAAATATGGAGGTAGATACCTCTGTCCTTCACACGTATGGAGGAACAACAATGCTCAATGTACAAAAGAAATTCTTATTGGATGACCTTTTTTTTTGAAAAGTCAAAATTCAGAGAATGGAGCTCGTAGATGGAAAGTGGCCGAAAAAATGAAAATGTATCACTTTATACATTTTTCACATGTGAGAAACATTGACTTTCCACAATCTGATTGGCAAACCAAGATTTATCATGTTAGGTCTGAAACACAATAACTGCAACAATTGCGTCTGAAATTAGGTAATATAGTTAATCACCCACAGAAATAATGTTTCCTTATCCACGAGAACAGCTGCTTCTCATCTGCTTAGCTGTTTTTATAACTAGGAATAAAGAGAAACTCTATAACGTTCCCGTGCATGCACCTGCATATACACATAGGCTCTAGGTTTAAAAAAATTAAAATTTAAGATATTAACTCATGGACAATATTCATCGAAAAAATAGCCTGTGCATAAAAAACTTCGGAGAAGAATCTAGCCTCATAATCAAATACTTAATCAATATAAATTGAGGAAGGTTTGTGTGCAAATCTCAAGGACGGCGGAAGGTTACCGATGGCTTCAAGTTTAATGATATGCCGCCTCTGCTGCATATTCTTCTGAGGAGTGGCTTATGTTTGATAATTTGGTGCAAATTCTTAAAGTGTTTAAAACTGAAGAGTGACATAGAGTTGTTTTACTGAGAATGATAATGGAGTCTATGATGTCTTGTGACCTTTTTCAGCTGCAGGCTGCATGCTTCTTTTATATTTCTGTAGTCTTGTTGTCGCGGTTGTTCGTTGTGTAAGATTGAAGTTAGGCCTAAATGGCGTTTTCTTCATTTTGTATATAAGTTTTTGTTTACTTGTATGAACATTTCAAGGAGTTGTAATGTTTATTGGTGCCCAGTTTTAGCATTTAATTGCATTGGAAATGGGCATAAGAGTTGCCATTAGACAGACTTTTCACATCAGAAAACCTAGCTATGAAAGCTAAAGCCTCAAATTATATTTTAGAAAATGCCAAATAAAATTATCAATAACAAAAATATTAACATGACATTTGGATTCTCAATTCTACATGGCGTATTTATGCTATATTAATGTTTTGCACCTTTGTTAGATAAATAAACACTCCATGCATAAATTTTCAATAGCTAAGTACCTTGATTAGAATTTTCTGACTTCAAAGTTTCTTAACTTGCGTTCAATAGCATGCGCCTATTACATAGCGAATCCAAAGAGCCAAATCTATCATAATGACACAAGCAATCTTAAAAGTGAACTAGACTTTCCCCACCATTGAAGATAGCGCAGAGTTTCCCATGTTACTTGCACATAACATTTCTTCTAGACTTTTACTCCACATTTGTAAGTGTAGACTTCTCACTTCATCCTCCGTCCTCCATCATCCTCCATCTTCCATTATTTTCGCCCTAACCCACAAATAATCCAATAGGAAGTAGTCAACTAAAAACTAGAATGCAACTAAGGTCCTGAATGGGAACCTAAAGGGTTTTTTTTTTTTTTTTTTTTTTTTTTTTTTTTTTTGAAGTACTAAAGGGTTGAGATTGGGTTATTGGAAGTCCTAGTAAAAAGTCCATTAAAGTCCAGGCTATGGTATTTGTATTAAAGGAAAAAAAAAAGAAGTAAAGAAGCTAAGACCAAATTAAGAAGAAAAACAATTTTAAAAAAAAAAAAAAAGAAAGAAATAGAATAGCCCATTAACACCTACATCTCAAAGAACGAGAACTGTGAAAAAAAAAAAACTCACCTCTCAAAAGATGAAGGAGAACCCATTGAAACCAACTCGTGAAAGCAGGACAAAGGATCCACAAAAACCTACATCCTTTGATATGGGGGTTCTGTCATCTTCTTGTATCGGGGATCAAATCCCATCTCACAAAACTCCTCTGGCCTCCTAAAATCCATCCATATGATTCCCAATCTTCTCATAGGAACCATCAAATCCGCCTCTCAGTATAAGTTCTTGAATTGGAACAGATTTTTTTTTTTTTAGTGAAAATATCCGATTCCAAGATGATACTCATATCAGATGCAAACTTAGTCTGTATGACCTTGTTCTCTGCTTACTTAATCCACCATTGAATCAATTTCTAATTCCTCAAACCCATAAAAAAGAATACACACAAATTCCCTAATTTGCAACCAAGGGAAATATGATAATCTACAATTTTTCTGTCAACGCATCTGAGGGTAAACTTTTAAAATAAAACTAATAAAAGACCTCAAGGGTATTGAGACATAACTTTAGTTCAGGTAATTAATCATCTAACAGAAGGGGTGAAACATTAGCCTATTAGAATCTTGATTGGACAAGAACAAGTTTTTAGAGAACTGAAATCACATGAGAAGCAAATCATATAAAAGACTAGCTACAAAATATAAAATAAAAGGAAAGCACTCACGAGATAGGATTTGGTGCGCCCTGCAACTGCAGCACAAGACGAGGAGGAGAGTTGAGAGAGAGCTGGGCAAAGAGAACATGAGCGAGTTTGAGAGAAACAATGAATCTCGGTGCAAATTTATTGAGAGAGAGTTTGTGGCTGAGAAGAGAGGAGTGGGGCCAGTTGCCAACTAGTGGCAGAGGAGAGCCGATCTCAGCCATCTAAAACTTGCTCCACGTTTGTTCAGCTTTCAAGGCAGGATCTTTTTTGTTTTCATCTTATCTCTCTCTCCTCGGCCCGCAGGAGGGGACTTGTGGCCACTGATAATACACCTGGCATTATCAAAATCTAAAATCCCAGGAGGCATTGGCCCCGCGTCCCACATGTTTTCAAAGCAATGCTAAAAAAGGTCCACTGGATATTCGTAGTTGGGGCTGCATTCGGTCGTTGTCAAATTCCGCCTTCAATTTCCCATGGGTGAGAGCTGCCTCCAGGCTGTAGGATTTGAATGGTTACTGGTGTGCCACAAGTTGTCGAAATATTTTCTCCTACATTTTGAACAGGATGCTAGCTAGGCACACGCACTGAGTTGGGACCGGTTATTCCCAAAAATAATAATAATAAATAACAAAAAATTAAAAAAAAAAGCACACCACAGGTTTGTCACTTTTTTTTTTTGACATTTTCACCTTTAGTAAAAAGTCCAAATATCCACTTCTTTTTCCTCCCCCTCACCCCCGCTTCCTCCTCCCCCCATCCCCGGCCTCCGCCTCCTCTCCCCATCTCTGGCCTCCCTCTCCCTCCTCCCCCCTGGCTTTCCCTCCTCCTCCTCCCCCCTCTCGCCGGCCCCCGCCACCCCCCACACCCCCAGGCCTCCCCCTCCCCCCCTTTGGCCGATCTGACCAAACAGGTCAGAGTCTAGCCGAACAGGCCAACAACCTCTAACATGTTCGGTCAGATCTGACCGAACAGGCCATAGCCGAAGGGGGGAGGGGAGGCCGTGGGGGGAGGGGGAGGGGAGGGCGGAGGAGGCGGAGGCCAGGGCCAGGGAAGGGGAAGGGGGGGGAAGGGGGATAAGGGGGAGGAGGAGGAGGAGAGGAGGGAAGGGGGTGTTCGCCGGCAGGGGGCGGTGGTCGGGGGTCGCTGGCAAAGGAAGAGGAAGAAGAGAAGAAGAGGGCATTTTCGCATTTTTGAAAAAATTGAGGGGTGCCTTCATTAGTTTTTCTAGTGCCTTCAAAACTGGGGGGCTTTCATCATTTGTAGGGGTGAAAGTATCCGCTCTCCACTAATTTGAAGAGGGCAATCTTTTTTTTTTTGGGATTTTAATTCGAAAAAGTGATTTCTCTAAAAATAATTCAAAAACCGATTTTCTTTTGCCACGTTAATGATATGTAGGTAGGATGTGTAACTGTTCATTAATATAAATGTTTTTAATTTTTCAAGCAGTTTTTAGGTTTTGAGTTGTCAACTCAAAACCTAAAAATGACAATTTGTTTCTATTTTTCTAATTTCCCTCTGCACTCCCGGATCTCTCTCTTATTGTCTCTTCGCCTCTCTTACTCTCTCTCTCTCTCCCCCTCTTCTTTCTCTCTCTTAATTTTGTTTTAATGATGCGAGTCTTAATGATGCAGCAATGACACATCGGGTGCGAGCTCAAAGATCTTCATATTGAACCTTATTCTAGTAGTAGAGTAATGTTTAGTAAATGTATGAAAGACATCAAAATTTAATAGTGAGGTACACCTAGGGGGGTGAATAGGTGTACGGCTAATCTAATGAACAAAATGCGGAAATTAAAACTAAAAATGCAACACACTTCGTGTAACCAACGAGTGTAGCCGAATTCCCGGTGAAGGGCTCTGGACTAACTCCTCTTGATTCCTCTGAATAAGAGTTGAGGTGCTATATGAAGCTCTCCTGGTTAAACACAAGTGAGGCACACACAAACAACATAAGCATATATATGATATGGCAATATGATGCAATGCTCAAAGTAATAGGGAGAGAGAGTTAGAGTCAATGGATCAAACGCAAACAACAAGATTTATTTCGAGGTTCGAGCCACTGCTCTACGTCCCCGCCTTCACACAGAAGGATTTTCAATCCACTAACTTGTCCACACAGGACTCCCACACAGGGAACCTCCACTGAGGATTTGGGGCAATTACAACCGGGAGTACACAACTCCTCTCTCAACTGAATACAACCTCTCACTAGAGGCAACACAAACACCACCTCACATAAGAGGGGTAGACACTTAGCCAATACAAATCTATCACCTCACACTTGAGGGATTCCAACACAAACTCCACCTCTCACAAGAGGAAGCTAAACACAATCTCCACCTCTCACTAGAGGGAGCCAACCACCACTCCAAAATCAACCTCTACACAAGAGGGATATCACAAACAAGGAGGGTTTACAACTAGGTGATCACAAAGACCACAAACAATC
Source organism: Agave tequilana (assembly GCA_038442645.1). NCBI lineage: Eukaryota > Viridiplantae > Streptophyta > Magnoliopsida > Asparagales > Asparagaceae > Agave > Agave tequilana. The sequence continues at coordinate 573,405 of JAVJIF010030487.1, read as the reverse complement.
TTTTTCTCACTAAACAAAAGATCCTAATAGATAGGTAGATATGATAAGCTCAAGTGAGAAAATGAAGTGTTTGGAAATGAAAACAACAAAGCAAAAAAACACTTGGGAAAATCACAAGATAGATATTGAAATAGAGATCAAAAATCAATTCCCAAATACTCTCTTTTTCTTTGAATTTTCCAACACTTTAAAATAAATAAAGATGGATCTTTTGAACCCAAAATTCTTTTGAAAACTTGCTGTTTTAACACTAGAGAAGTAGGAAAATTTTGCTCTAAAAACTTGGTTAAAAACAGTCCATATAAGTCCCCTTTATATAGGATAGAAAAAACTAGTCGTTGGGGCAATTTTTCAGCCCAGACGGCTGTCGGTCGACCGACCGGCCCGGTCGACCGCCAACGATCAAAAATCTGACCGTTGGAGCCTCGGTCGACCGGCCCGGTCGACCGCAGCCTGGAACAGAGAGCAGAGCTCTCTGCCGGTCGACCGACCCGGTCGACCGGGGCTTTCCAGAGAGCAAAAGCTCCTGGCGGTCGATCGACCCGGTCGACCGGCCCTCCAGCCAGAGCTGGCGTGCACAGCTGTGCACGTCGGTCGACCGACCCGGTCGATCGACTCCTAACTCGGTCGACCGACCCGATCGACCGGCAGAAGCCAGGACAGGACTAATATAGGGATTGAAATGTTGACTTTTTATCTTAAATAAAATCCTATAAAATCTCTAAAAATTCACAAAAATAAGTTCTTGTATTCTCTTTGATATACAAACTTGTTTGAGTAAAAAATCAAACCAAATTACAAACATTTTGAACTCTTTTTGTGTTATGAAAATTTTGTCGAAAACCAAAATCCGTATTTTCCAAAACTAGGATTTTTGAATTGAAAATTCGTTTTCTCCAAAACTCATCCAAATACAAAAACATGATATTTAAAACAACTTTAAGCATGTTGTATATGGATATAATCCAATATACATGAAAGATATATATATCATTGTTTTTGACTATAAATCCAAAAATACGTTTTGTTAAAATACCAAAACACTAAACTCATGAAATAGACTATCAAACTAAGTTTGTATAAATAGTTGAAGCATACATGTATATAGAACATATCTAATATACATTAAATCATGTAAACTTGTTGATTCTATCTATTCATGAAAACCAAGATCGGTTAAACCGAAAACCAAAACATGAAACTTAAACAAGTGTGTGTGTTGTAAACTTGAGCATACCACACTATCTAATCTTTACACATGGATCTAAAATATAAACTAAACTATGTACCGAGGTCTTCTTGTAGAGCGCCGTCTCCAAGTCGACTCGATCCAAACCGTGATCCACCGAGCTTGACTCCAACGAGTGCTAGATATGAACATTGACGCTTGAGCTCTTGAATCACCATGTGAAAGCTTCCAAAACATCTTTGTTGAAGCTAATCACCTACTAATATCTTGTTTAGAGATCTGAAACTAAACATCACAAGATTATTAGTAAACATAACTACATGAGTTAATCATCATCAAAACTAGAGTAGAAGGCCTCTGGGCCAACAATCTCCCCTTTTTGATGATGATAAAACTCATGGAGTTATATATGCATGGATTAAAGTTAAGCTTCAAAGAAGCTCCCCCTTAACTCATGCATAGCAATAAACAATAAATATATGCAATGAATATTAAACATGAAAATGCGTGGACATGCATAAAATAATGAAATGAACATGCTTTTGATACCAAATAAAAAACATGCTCTTGATATCAAACATGAAATGCATCATCATGCATAAAACAAACTCTGATACCAAAATTACATGTATAAAACAAGATCTTGATACCAAAATAAATTTTTTCTTCTTTTCATAAACATGTTCTTAAAATAATGCTCTTGATATCAATAAAAAAAACAATACCAATAAAAAACAAACTATGTTTCTAGATACTAGTATTCATCACTCTTGATACCAATATCAACAAAACATAAAACATAAATATTTCTTGATACCAATATGAAAACATGCATATAAAACATAAAAACATGCATATAAACTCAAATACTTCTCCCCCTTTTTGTCAATCATCAACAAAGGGGTGAAAGAAAAACATATTCTTCCTCTTTTTGTCTTAAACAAAAATAATATCAATAAGTAGTGAACTCTAAACAAAAACTTTAAGATACCAATTGTAAGAGAAAGATATATCAATTTCATTCATCATGATATCAATAAAATAAATAAAACATACCAATTGAAGGTACATAAAACAAATGTTTGATACCAATTGAAAGTAAATGAGGTATTGAAAACAAATCTTAAATAAACTAATCAAAATTTTTGATACCAAAATGAAAGATATATAGATAATCTTGATTACCAATTCTTTCTTGATACCAATTGAAGGTAAACAAATAAACATCTTGATACCAATTGTAAGTATATTTCATTTTGAACATATGATACCAAATTAAAATCAATATTATTATTATTTTTTTTTAATCATTCTTCATCATAAAGTATGGGAGTGAAAAACTAAAGGTAAACAAAATACCAATTGAAAGATGAAATACGAATTTTCTCCCCCTTTATGAAATACCAAAAAAAATGATACATAGGCTTGTATTAGGATACCAATTGAAAAACTAATCAATTGAAACATGATAGTCATTAAAAAAAATAAGCTTAGCATAACTAAAATTTGTGCTTAAAGATATAGAGATATAATAAGCACAAATAAAGCATATATATGTATGAAAAAGTAGATACCAATCGAAATTGATACTATTTGAAGAGTAAGCATATATATATAAAAACAAACTATGAGTATACAAAAGAATGTCAATATTGATACCAATTGAAAAGATCCAATGATACCAATTGAAACTATAATAAGATCAAATGTATAACTCATATTTCCTACCACCCATTTCATGCACATGTTTAAAAGGATTTTCAATAAAGAGCGTACAAGGCGTGGTCGCCCAACCAACCGCCCTTAGACGGGTAGGGTTTTCAAAATTAGGTTTGAAAATATAGTATGTTTGAAAAAACTCTACCATAAAGAAGAATACGAACAAGTTATATGAAAAACTTGTAAACTAGTACGAAATCCTTCAAGTAAGGAATAAAACAAAATTATATTTCATGAAAAATATGTAAATCACATGGTCACTAAACACTAAAAATCAATAAGGCACATATCATACTCATGAAAACAAAATCATGAGAAAACATTAAGTAAAGTGAGTGTACAAGATTTATGTGAAACACATTATCATAAAAATAGACAATCAAGCTCAAAATTCTTTAAAACATGAAAATCATCAAAACTAGAATCCTTCAAGGTATATGTATGTCATGTACAAACTAAAGTATACATACATATCCAAATATAAATGAGTCCACAAAAGTATATGCATTAAGGTAAGTGGCTCAAGGATGTATATGTATAGATAGTAGTTTGGACAAAATGGACATATACATGAAGTAAAACATATAAACATGGAAAACATGTACAAAATGGGAATACAAGTCAAAATGTTTGAATTATCAAAACTAGACTATACTAGTACATCTAATGGGTACAAATGAGCGTTCAAGCATAAACATATAATGATTTATTTGTAGCTCACTAGTTGTACAAGTATATATCCTAGTTTTAATGAAAACTAACATTCAAACAAGTAATCAAAACATGAAGCATAGAAATCAAAACTCATAAACATACATATGATTATTATGTATATGCACATGCATAGATCTAGGACATACACATTAGTTAAAACAAATGTGAGAACACAAAGATATAAATCCATATAAACAAGGGTGTCTCAAATAACTAATCATGTATAACACTAATCTAATAAACATGACATATGGCATAATGAATATTAAAACATGACATGCTAGAAATCAATAATATGAAAAGCATGTAAACATATGAGGAGTTAGAGATCGTTATCAAAATCATGAGGGCAACTCTCCATATCTCCAAAACAAGGTGGTCCTTCCACCAAACTTCCCTTGAAAGTGATGCATCCAAATAGTCCTCTTTAAGCTCGGAATGCATCCACCTCAAGGCACCATCGCTCTCATGTCATGTGAGAGCCTACACCTACATCAAAAAGCATAGGGGTGGTCTTTGGTACCCATACTCTTTTAGGTCCATGGGGGTTAGTTTCTTTCCTAACCCAAACAAATTTAGTTGCTAAATTTGAATCATGTATACGATCATAGTAAAATTTAGCAAGGTGGCCCTTACGTCCACAATGTGTACATGTGTACACATGAGCATACATCGTGTTATGGGTGTGTACGTGAGGAGCATGTATATGCCGTGATTGGTGTGCATGCAAAGATGGAATTTATTTTTTTCGAAACATGGATTCCAAACGTGTGTGGTTCATAGCACAATGGCTCAAAGTGGAGCCCAAACAATCCATATTCTTCTTTAACAAATTTATATCATTTTCAATGTTAGAAGAAGTGGAGCATGCAATAGGTGAGCTAGAATGTGAAGCTACACTAGCATGGCAAACATGAGAATCTATATCATTTTTCAAAGAAACATTTTTATTAAAACAGTTTCCAATTCCTTTGAAATAGAAGCAATTTTTATTTTCAAGGAATCATTCTCTTTTACAACAAAATCAAGTTTTGAAGTTAAAAACTCATTTTTCTTCAAAACTTCTTTGCAATCATTTTTATTTTTCAAAATCTTGTTTTCATTTAAAACAGTTCAAGTTGGGTTTTCAAAGAGTCACACTCATTTGAAATCTCAACCTTCTCTTGTAAAGCCAACTCAAGTTTTGAAAATAAAACCTTATTTCTTTTGTTAACTTACAAGTTTTCTTTTTCAAAACTTTATATTTTTCAAGGAGGTTCTCACAAACAATAGATAACTCTTCATTTAATGCATCGGCATCCAAACTATCAAGATCATCAAATGAAGAGCTAGCACTATCTAGTTGAGTGTCCGAAAGTACCTCAAGGGAGTCATTCCCTTGGATCATGTAGCATCATTGTTCGGATTCATCCTCACTGGATTCCTTCTCCATTTGGATTGGCAATTGAAGCTCGGAGGAGGTCAACGTGTTCCATACTGTAAAGGCGGAATCACAGTTAGAAACTAAGCACAGATATTCTTTATTAAGCGTGCTTCTAAGTGCCTCAAGGGCTAGTGCATTGGCCTCTATATGCTTGCTATTACCAAGATAGGATTTCTTGGTAGCGGCAAGAAAAACATGCAAGCCTAGGGTTTTTAAATACATGGACATCCTAAATTTCCACATGTCAATGTTGGAAACATCAAACATGGGAGGTGTCAAGAAATCCATGAGTGTGTGTAAACAAGATAAGTGTGCAAATGCAAACTAGATTAGCAAAACAAAGATCACACTCCTAGGTGGTTAAACCAAATATCAGGAGCGTAGGCTCTGATACCAATTGAAGGTACACCTGGGGGGTGAATAGGTGTACGGCTAATCTAATGAACAAAATGCGAAAATTAAAACTAAAAATGCAACACACTTCGTGTAACCAACGAGTGTAGCCGAATTCCCGGTGAAGGGCTCTGGACTAACTCCTCTTGATTCCTCTGAATAAGAGTTGAGGTGCTACATGAAGCTCTCGTGGTTAAACACAAGTGAGGCACACACAAACAACACAAGCATATATATGATATGGCAATATGATGCAATGCTCAAAGTAATAGAGAGAGAGTTAGAGTCAATGGATCAAACGCAAACAACAAGATTTGTTTCGAGGTTCGAGCCACTGCTCTACGTCCCCACCTTCACACAGAAGGATTTCCAATCCACTAACTTGTCCACACAGGACTCCCACACAGGGAACCTCTACTGAGGATTTGGGGCAACTACAACCGGGAGTACACAACTCCTCTCTCAACCGAATACAACCTCTCACTAGAGGCAACACAAACACCACCTCACACAAGAGGGGTAGGCACTTAGCCAATACAAATCTATCACCTCACACTTGAGGGATTCCAACACAAACTCCACCTCTCAAAAGAGGGAGCTAAACACAATCTCCACCCTCACTAGAGGGAGCCAACCACCACTCCAAAATCAACCTCTACACAAGAGGGATATCACAAACAAGGAGGGTTTACAACTAGGTGATCACAAAGACCACAAACAATCTTTTTCTCACTAAACAAAAGATCCTAATAGATAGGTAGATATGATAAGCTCAAGTGAGAAAATAAAGTGTTTGAAAATGAAAACAACAAAGAAAAAAACACTTGGGAAAATCACAAGATAGATATTGAAATAGAGATCAAAAACCAATTCCCAAATACTCTTTTTTCTTTGAATTTTCCAACACTTTAAAACAAATAAAGATAGATCTTTTGAACCCAAAATTCTTTTGAAAACTTGTTGTTTTAACACTAGAGAAGTAGGAAAATTTTGCTTTAAAAACTTGGTTAAAAACAGTCCATATAAGTCCCCTTTATATAGGCTAGAAAAAACTAGCCGTTGGGCAATTTTTCAGCCCAGACGGCTGTCGGTCAACCGGCCCGGTCGACCGCCAATGGTCAAAAATCCGACCGTTGGAGCCTCGGTCGACCGGCCCGGTCGACCGCAACCTGGAACAGAGAGCAGAGCTCTCTGCTGGTCGACCGACCCGGTCGATCGGGGCTTTCTAAAGAGCAGAAGCTCCCTGGCGGTCGACCGACCCGGTCGACCGGCCCTCCATCCAGAGCTGGCGTGCATGGCTGTGCACGTCGGTCGACCGACTATGTCGACCGACTCCTAGCTCGGTCGACCGACCCGATCGATCGGCAGAAGCCAGGACAGGACTAATATAGGGATTGAAATGTTGACTTTTTATCTTAAATAAAATCCCATAAAATCTCTAAAAATTCACAAAAATAAGTTCTTGTATTCTCTTTGATATACAAACTTGTTTGAGTAAAAATCAAACCAAGTTACAAACATTTTGAACTCTTTCTGTGTTATGGAAATTTTGTCGAAAACCAAAATCCGTATTTTCCAAAACTAAGATTTTTGAATTGAAAATTCGTTTTCTCCAAAACTCATCCAAATACAAAAACAACTTTAAGCATGTTGTATATGGATATAATCCAATATACATGAAAGATATATATATCATTGTTTTTGACTATAAATCCAAAAATACGTTTTGTTAAAATACCAAAACACCAAACTCATGAAATAGACTATCAAACTAAGTTTGTATAAATAGTTGAAGCATACATGTATATAGAACATATCTAATATACATTAAACCATGTAAACTTGTTGATTCTATCTATTCATGAAAACTAAGATCGGTTAAACCAAAAATCGAAAACCAAAACATGAAACTTAAACAAGTGTGTGTGTTGTGAACATGAGCATACCACACTATCTAATCTTTACACATGGATCTAAAACATAAACTAAATTGTGTACCGAGGTCTTCTTGTAGAGCGCCGTCTCCAAGTCGACTCGATCCAAACCGTGATCCACCGAGCTTGACTCCAACGAGTGCTAGATATGAACATTGACGCTCAGGCTCTTAAATCACCATGTGAAAGCTTCCAAAACATCTTTGTTGAAGCTAATCACCTACTAATATCTTGTTTAGAGATCTGAAACTAAACATCACAAGATTATTAGTAAACATAACTACATGAGTTAAACATCATCAAAACTAGAGTGGAAGGCCTCTGGGCCAACAAATAGATGTCTTAATCTATAGGGGGCCTTTTGAAGGGAGAATCCATTGTTGTAATATTAGATTCATAGTTTCACATCATTGTTGTAATATGATTCATATTCAAATTTGTGTTTATGCTTTAGGATCTGATTGAAAAGAAAAGTAGCATAGGCTAATGATTGGATGCATATAATCAAGAAGTTGAATTCTTGCAACCCTATAAATATTATGTCATGTTGTAGTAACAAGATCGTGATCCATCATTTGGTAAATCTGATCATCAACATGGTTACAACTGTTTGTCCATTAATCCTTGTTAATTAAGTAAAATAAAATTATTGGCTCAAAAAATTGCATTGCGTCTGTGGTGGGGATTTTCCGTCACAGATAATTGGACGCTCCCAATTGAATCTGCCAAGAAACACACAAGGAAAAACACCCTTCAAATCAGAAGCACTGATTTGGTACCAGCCGAAAACCCTCGGGCTGAGAATCAGTACCTCATAGAGAGAAAATTCAAGAGATTACTTGTATGTGTGATGTTTTTTATGGTAATAATAAGTGAACCTCTTCCCCATTGGAGAAGAAGAAATATTAATACCTTACTAATCTGTTGATGCACACACACAGGTATTTCAGATCTCAGCAACTACACGACTGGCACGTTGTGATTTTTCGGTAACTGTCCATATCACGCCGGTTGATTATTGAAATTGTCATGCAGAGATATCTGTCACTATCCATAACAACCTGCATTGAAGTGGGGGCGTTGTAACTTTTTGAATGTGGGGATGATCTACAATGTAACTGAATCTGTAAATCGCGGGGATCGTGCCGCTAAGCTACAACCAGCGTAGAAGCGACAGTTCTTTTGGAGAGTTTTCATTTTGGAGCCTTGGCCTTTGGACTACTGAGAGACTTTGGATTGGTCACGGGAGAGTGATTTCGAGCTGGATATGGCCTCAGGATGGAATCATGAGAGTTTCCTCATATATCTGCGTTGGACTCAATGGAGGAGCCATTAATTGCTCGTGGTGCCTTTTGGAAGCTGGGCAATGTCGTAATTTCGAGGGAAGATGAAAACTGACCACTACAGATGCCGCCCCGCTCCCCCCTGCTTTCCTCCTTCTCAGATCAGTGATCAGGGAGGAGGGGTAGCGGAATTGATTTGAATTTCTGACCCAACTTCTGGTTTATCGCTTTATGGTCAGATAAAAGCAACCGGCGTATCTCTTCATATCTTGCACATTTAATGCCAACTCTGTTAAATATTTATAGAGAGAGAGGAGAGAGAGATAAGGAGAGAGAGACAGAGCGTAAGAGAGAAAGCAGGAGAGGTGAGATGGAGAGCGAAAGTGAGAGAGAGAGAGCGGGAGTGAGATTGAGAGAGGGTGAGAGTAAGAGAGAGCAGGGCGAGAGTAAGAGTCAGGGATAGAGAGTGAGATAGAGAATAGTAGAGAGAGCATGAGACAGGTTAAAAGAGAGTGTACAGAGAAGGGGAAGGGTGCAGTAAAACTAGGGAAGAACGAAAAAGAAGGAAGAAAAAAAAATGGAAAGAAACAAGAGCGTAAAAGAAAAGAAAAAAAAGGAGGGAGGATGCTTGGCTGGCGGCCAACCAAGGTGGCCGGCGCGGCGGTACACGGCCGGCGAGGGCTGCCGGCGGCCTGGCCCAGAGGAGGGCGGCGGTCTGGGCCCAAAGGAAATGGTGCAAGTGTAGTGTATGTGGTGAAAATGGGAGTTGTTGGAGTGGCATTTCAGAAGGCGAGAAGTTGATAGGATAATGGAGCTCACCAGAGAAGAGGGGTAGGTAAAGGTGGCGGTGGACGCGGTGGACGCGGTGATGAGGAAGATGGAGATAATGGTGATGGGTGTAAGTGGTGTAATGGTGATGGTGGAGATGGTGTTGTAGTTAGATGATGGAGGAGGGGAGAGAGTTAGGTGTAGAGAGAGGGGGAGAAGGTGTCAGAGTTGTGGTGCACGAGGTGGGGCTAGCCAGCGGTTGAGGGAACGAGGGAGTTGGGTTAGCTGCAGGTTGATGGAAGAAGAAGAAGAAAAGAGGAGAGGTGATTGAGGTTTACCTTCACAAAAAAATACAGAATTTCAGAATTTAAGAATAAAAGTTCAAGGTACTCAATACTACCGCGTAGCAATTGGCTGTGCGGATCGTGATCCACAAGAAGGGACTTGCGATGGAAGCGTGTTGTAAGTTCTCTTTATTTTACTTGAAATGGTTAAAATCTTATTTGTTCTTCTAAAGAAAGGAAAAAAGAATCTATTGTTAAGTTAAGAAGAAAGTGGAAGATAAGAGAAGGTGGAGAAAATAAAAAATGAGTTTATACAAAGAAATAAAATAGTAAAGAGATGAGAGTTGGTGATGGAGGTGATCTAAACTAAAGATTAAAAGAAAAGAAGAAAAACCCTAAAAATACTTACTTACCTTTTTCGGTTGATGATGATTGGTCAAATATATTGCATATATATTGTCACATTACCATGTTTATTATCTAATAAACCTATTAATAAGTCTTATTTTTCTTTATTAAATGCAGGCCCATCGCTAAAAGAAAAGGAAGAGAAACGAGCCCAAAAGTCCATCAAATTCTGATTTAATTCAGAATAAATTCAAAATCAGGAAATCAGGGCAGATCTTGACAAATCAGAGAGGTTGAAAATCGGTTAAAATGAATCCTCCCAAATCAAGTAGCTAAAGCCAAAAATCAAAGGTCGTTTCGTCAAATCCAGGAGCTGAAATGGGGAATCAAGCAAGAGATAAAGGTGTATCACCAAACGGAGAATTACCACCAACCTGGTGTGGCCACCTGGCCACACTATGGCCGCAAAAAATCAGCTTTATTGGGGGAGCATTTGCTCCCCCTATCTTCGTACGTCCTCTCCTATTTGGTTTTTGCCTATAAATACTGTATTTTTTAGAGAAAAAAGGACGGAAAATTAGTTTAAGTTTTTCTCTTTGTTTTTAAGGTTTAGGTTCTTTGTTAGATAGTATAGAGAAGTTGTATCTCTATTTTCTATTTTATAATTCAGTTCAAATACCAGTGAGAGAGGAATAGAGTGATTGTAATCTGAAGATTGAAGTGACATCAATAAAGGATCAAGCTTTCTCTTCTTCCACTCCAATTCACGGTTTGTCTTGCTTTATTTACATGTCTTGTTTTTCATCTTCCATGAGTAGCTAAACTTGTTTTCTGAGCTCACTATCGTCTTTCTCTTAGATCCCTCTTGTTTTGAATGGTTTTGTTTTAAAGAATCTAACGGAATCATTTGCATGCCTTAAACTAAGCCTTTCTTCTTTAAAAGTGTTCTTGAAGGCACATGAGGATGAGTTTGAATTTCTAAACTTCTCTATCTTTTAAAATATCACTTGAACTTACTTTTATTTCATACTTGAATCAAAACTTGATAATTTAACATTCAATTCAAGAGGATTTCTTAAGAAAAAGAATTAAACTTTTTCAAACAATCTTATTTGCTTTGCTTAAGACATTTAAAACTAAAGCTTAAGTTTTTGCCTATGATCAAGTTGAGGCACTAAGAATTTCGAGAGAAGAACACATCGTTGAATAGTGAGATAGTGAGCCCAAATCTTCTTCCTATATTAAAAACAACCAAACAATTTTCGACACTTTTTAAAGATCACCTTTTCCAAAGCCTTCTCTAAGTTTTCAATTTTTTTAATCATTTTCCTTCTCTCCATTCTCTTTTAACCTAAAAAGAAAAAGAAACAACACCATTTTTTGTTTTCTAGACAAAACACCGAAAAGCTTCTATCGCATTCCTCCTCATGAACACGACCCGTTAGCCCAAAACTAGACGGTAATTCTTATGACTTTCATTTTACAATCAATTTTTGGCGCTGTTGTCGGGGAGGGAACGATGTAATTATTTTCTAACAAGTTTGGTGTCTTGTTTCAGCGACGTCAAGATGCAGATGTAGCACTCAAGCTTTGCAGGAGAAGACTTGCTATTTTGTGCCCTACTCTCAAAAGTAGGAAACAGAATTTCAAAAAATTGCAGTGCAAAAGTTGAAATTTTTGTTGGACTACTAAAAACTTTCTTTTGCAGGACATATTGCTTGCAAAAATAAAGTTTTTGTGTGTTAATTTTTTTTTGCTATATCTGATATTCACACTCTCTGTTTTTAATCCAACAATAATCTGATTGATTGCTAATTGCTTAAAAAACGTTTAGACTTGCATTATAGGCATTTGTCTAATTATGTTTTTTTTACAATTACTGTTGAAGATAGCTGGAGACAAGGTACGTATGCATAGCATATAGTTAGGAAATATTCTTGGGTGATATTTGCTTATGAATGTTACTTTTCTATATCTTGCACACTCTGCACAATCAATTCTAAGGGCAAAACCCAAATCGAGATAAGGTGGGGAAGTCATTACCCTTCCTTAGCCCACAAACCATCTCCAAGCACACACAAACTAAGCCTAAGTTAAAATCTGATAGACGTTGGTCTTAGGGACATCTCGAACTCATTAGGAGATTATCCTAAGGGGAAGGTGTTAGAATTTGACTCCTACCAAATTAGTGTCTAGGAAAGGGATTGAGGGGCGAAACCCTGAAGGCTAGTGGTTTGGCTTAATTAGGCCCGTTGCTTTTGCGCGGATACCTCCCACCAATCTTGCCCTGACCTGGCTGATTAGCTTGTGGTCAAAGTCTGCATTATACTTCCTGTGGATAATCAACCAGTTAGGAGTTGTCTAGGTCAAGGTTACCTTAGAGTAGGCTTGGTTGTTTTCTCTTGTTGACTATTGGTGAACTTGTTTGTGATTGTGTTTGTGTATGCAAGTGTGGTCAAGAGACCCTAATTCATCTAGGTTGACTAGAAACACATCACCACCCAAGTTTGAACTAAGAACAGATCTGTTTATGGCTCAACCGACATCTATGCAGGATGGGTTCTATCCCATTAGAATCTCACTTCCATCTTGCATCCAACTTCCATCGGTTGGTGAATACAATTTTGAGCTCAAGCCTCAGTTCATCAACACACTCCCCAAGTTTCATGGCTTAGAGTCCGAAGATGCTTATTTCTTGATAAGAGAATTTGAGAAAGTATGTCTAATGATGAAAATCCCACACCTTGTAGATGATGCTATTAGGTTGAGATTTATCCCTTTCGCTCTTAAGGACTTAGCCAAGAAATGGCTTTACAGCTTAGCGGCGGCTCTATCACATCTTGGGATGGTTTCATCAAGGTCTTCTTGAAGAAATTCTATCCAATTCACAAGATCACTCTCATTAGGAAGAACATCATGCAATTCAAGCAAGAACCCAGTGAACCGTTTTGGAGGTACTTTGAACACTTTAAAGACCTCCTTGTCCAATGTTCTTATCATGGAATAGAGAAATGACGACAATGCCAAATTCTTTAAGGTGATTTAGACTACTCAACCAAAACCCTCTTAGAAAGCATGTGCTAAGGGGGATTCTTGCAGAAGGATGAGAATGAAGGATGAGATTTATATGAGAGTCTAGCTGAAAAGACCATCTAATGGGAACCTACTAGTGAAATCTCGAGGAACTCAAACTCCATCTCTTCAAAGGAGGTCTCCATTCTATTGAATCATCCATAGCTAATGAGGCTAAGTTAGCTAACCTAGCGAGAAGACTGGAAGCTTTAGAAACTAAGGAACCAAGTCCAGTCAATCAAGTCAGCCCAAATCAATTTTCAACTCCGAGCTGTACTTACTGTAAACCGTGAATCATGTGTTTGAGGAGTGTCCTGTATTTCAAGCTCAGCAACAATACCCTGAACCGATGAATACGGCCTTTTCAAGGCCGAACAATAATCCTTACGCACCAACGTACAATCTTGGCTGGAGAAATCACCCAAATTTCTCATGGAGCCAAAATAACAATGACCACTCACGATCAAATCATGCCAGTCACTTCCATCATGCCAATAATTCTTCCAATCATCAACCCAACTTTTTCAATTTCTATCATAATTCTCCCAACCATCCGCCTAACTTTGTAAACTATCAACAAAACTTTCCCAACCAAGCTCTGCAAACTTCCTTCCAGAATCCTCAACTAGAAAGGAGAATAAATGGCTTTCATAGAAATATGGAAAGGTACATGAAGAACGAAGATTCTCTCATACAAACTATACAGAGGCTAGAGGTTCAAATGAGCCAATTAGCCTATCCACAAAATGAGAGGCAAAAAGGTACCTTACCTAGTCAGCCAATAATGAATCCTAGAAATTCTCAACAAGCTCATTTGGCTGAGGATCAATCACTGAATTAATGTAATATTGTTCATACATTGAGGTCGGGAAAGAAAGTTGATAATCAAGTGTCAACACCGCCTAAACCCATTCAGCACAACCACACTCAACCATCCACCTCATCTAGTCCCAGTCCGTCCAAATCTGATGAATCTGAAACAGATAAGTCAACCTGTCAGGTGCACAAGCCTATAGTACCATTCCCTAATAGGCTGAAAACAACAAGCAAAATCCACACATGGATAAGATAATTGAAATCTTCAATCAAGTGAAGATAAATTTGCCACTTTTTAATGCCATCCAACAAGTCCCATCCTATGCTAAGTTTCTTAAGGACATGTGTACCAAGAAGAGAAAGACTAATGTACCCTAAAAAGTATTCTTAGCCGCTAACATTAGTGAGCTACTGTCCGGTCCGATCCCTGTCAAGTACAAGGATTCAGGTTGTCCCACCATAGCCTGCACCATAGGACAAGCCGAGATTAGTCATACACTTGACTTGGGGGCAAGTATCAACTTGCTCCCATTCATAGTTTATCAACAACTCGGGTTGGGTGATCTTAGTCCAACTCGAGTCACTATCCAACTGGCTGATCGCTCTGTGAAAGTTTCCAAGAGAAAATTAATGATGTTCTTATCCGGGTCGGGGAGTTTATCTATCCCATCGATTTCATAGTTCTAGAGACACAACCTGTGTCCAATCCTAGGGCTCAAACTCCTGTTATCCTAAGGTGACCATTCCTTACTACTGCCAATGCAATTATCAATTGTAGGAATGGCTCCATGAGGTTAACCTTTGGGGACATGACTAGAGAAGTCAATGTTTTCAATTTAGGAAAGCAACCCCGTGATGTTGAGGATTAAACATTTGAAGTCAACCTCATTGAGAACTTGATAAGTGAGCACAGAGAAGAATTGGAACTAGAAACTGAGTGTGACTTTGGGTTAGAGTCTGACGACTTTAATCTTGATCAGGTTATTGAGTCTGCTATGAATTGGGCCTCGAACCCTATTACACAAAATATGGAGCCAACAAATTTGACTCATCCTTCCAGTGAGCCTTCCTCTTCCTTAGAATTGAAAGCCTTACCTGCGCATTTTAAGTACGTCTTTCTAGGCGAATAAGAGACCTTTTCCTATCATCATTTCCTCTCATTTAAATGATGGGCAAGAAGAAGATCTTAAAGTAATTCTGAGAAACATAAGGAAGCCATTGGTATACTATGACTGATATAAAGGGATTGAGTCCAACCATAGTTCAACATCGCATTCATCTCAATGAAGACGCGACACCAAAAAAAGAGACCCGCAGCGTAGGTTAAACCTTATAATGCAAGAGACTGTTCACGCAGAAATTTTGAAACTCTTAGACAATGGGATAATTTATCCCATTTCTGATAGCCAATGGGTCAGTCCTGTCCATCCAGTTGTTAGCCCAAGAGGTTACACTCTCCAATTGTTTTTGTGTTTTGATGATGACAAACCAAATTAGTGCTATTTGGTACTAATGATTTTGTTTAAGATAAGTTTCAGGTTTTGTACCATGTTTAGAGTTCATTCGCTTCGCTGTTGCAAAAACTTCTAAGTTCCACATAGCAATGAAGGCAATTTGCTCATCAAGGAAGGATCATAGAAGAGAAGGCACTAGCAAGGCATTGGATGGCTCAAAGACGTGAAGATTGCTCAGAGGTCCTTAGGTTTTGTATTTTTAGTTTTATAGCTTGTTAAAGAATAGAGATTAGGTTTGAAGCTCAATCACACACGTTTTTGCGCATATACTATTTCTTAGTTTATTTCCTATAAAATATACAAAAATATTTTGGTACAAAATCTTTCTTCTACAAATTCCTTTTATGTTACATACTGAATTCCTGTTTAAAATAGTTTTGTTAAAATTATTTTTCTTCTTAAAATTCTGTCTTTATTTCGTTTTCTGACCTGATCCGGTCGACCGGCAGTCTACCGACAGTCGACCGAGTCTGTGTCAGGCTGGTCCGGTCGACCGGACCAGTCGACCGAGGTCCTGGCAGAATGCACGCATCCGTGTGCATGTCTGTCGGTCGACCGGGACAGTCGACCGATATTTATTTTTGAGTCACAGTTTGTATCAGTCGACCGGGTCGGTCGACCGATAGCCTGTAACGGTCGGAATTTTGTACTACCGGTCGACCGGCCCGGTCGACCGATCTAGCCGTTGAACAGTAACGGGCAGATTTTTAAGAGCTGTTTATTTTTGTCTTTTGTGTTTAAAAATTCGTTTAAGGATATATTTTGATCTAATTACCTCCTAAACATCAGTAATTATGTTTTATCCTTAAACCCTAGCCCTCTCCTATAAATAGAGGTGTTTGGGGAGAGATTGGTTACAACAACAATTTTCAAGAGAAAAATTCAAAAGTTTGAGAAATTCAAAAGAGCTTGTTTCTTGGTTTTGTGCTAATATTCTCACTCTTTTTCTGAATTGGTTTTTGTGATACTCTCTGATTTAATTTTTCTTTTCACCTTACACAAGAGCTTCATTCCTACTCAATATTCTCTAAGGACCTTTGTAAGGGAAGAGATATTTGAAAGAGAGAGTTTGTGGTCTTTTGACTACTCAGAGATAATTTGTACTTGAGCTTTGTGAAATTGGGTACTCCTGTGTGTTGGGTACTGCAGTGATTGTGTAACTGTCTGTGTGATAGTGAAGTAGCTAGAATCCTTCTGGGGAAGGCGGGGAGTAGAGCTGGGTGCTCGAACCTCGATAACATATCCTTGTGTTTGCGATTGGTTTACTTTCTTGCACTCTTTACTTTACTATACTTGCTCTTATTCTTGCTCATCATAATCATTGTCATACTTACTTGCTTGCATTCATCTTGTGATTCTTGTTTGGTGACTGTTGTAGCTTTAATTTTTAAATTGCCCTTTGATTAGCATATTCACCTATTCACCCCCCCTCTAGGTGATTTTCAATTGGTATCAGAGCTTGGACTCTAGGTTAGGCTTAACATCCATAGAGAGATCCTTAAAATATTGCTAATCAACATTTTCATTCATCCATTCATACACTAGTAAATATGGCCGACAACATTAAAACCCCACCTAAATTTGATGGCCTAAATTTTCCCATTTGGAAGGTTAGGATGACTATATTTTTGCAATCACTAGGTAGCTTGGTAGCTAAGTCCTTGACCAAACCCTACATAGCACCCGATAGTGATGAGAGCACTTGGACCGACTTCAACTTTAGAGAATATGAGGCTAACTCAAAAGCCCAAAACTCCCTTTTAACCGCCTTGAATGAGGATGACCTTAGACGGGTAATTCATTGCCAATCCGCCTATGAGATTTGGCAACACTTATTGGTCACGCATGAAGGGACTTCACAAGTCAAGAGAGCTAAAATAGATCTCTTGAGGTCCCAATATGAATCATTTAAAATGCTTGATGATGAATCCATTGATTGTATGATTACTCGTTTCACTAAAATTACAAATGGTCTTTCTTCCTTAGGTGACGTCATCTCCAACGATCAAAAGGTGCGCAAAGTGATACGAGCTCTTCCTCTATCTTGGGAGATAAAGGCCACCACCTTGAAGGAATTAAACGACAAGGATGAGATGGACATCATTAGTCTCATTGGGAACCTAAAGACCCATGAGATGGAAAAGAAAGCAAGAGAAGAGGTTGCTCCAACAAAGAAGAAGTCCATAGCTTTCAAGTCTTCATCCACTCTTGAAGACGATGATGAAGATGAAGAAGAAGATGAGGAGCTCTCCCTCCTTGTGCGAAACATGAAGAGTTTGTACCGAAGGAAAAAGTTTAACTTCCAAAGAAAGTTTGAAGACAAAAGGGAGGAAAGAGTTTGCTACAATTGCCGAAAGCCCGGACACATGATAGCGGATTGCCCGGAGCTCAAAAAGAAGATAATTTCCTCCTTCAAGCATAGGAAGTCGGAAGAAAAGAAAGCCTACAAGGCAACATGGGATTCGGAAGCGAGTCCGAAGAAGAAGAAGCGGATACCGCAAATATGTGTTTCATGGCAAACACACCCAAGGTAAACCCTCAATCTCTTGATGATAATGATGATGATTTGAGTAAGGAAGTTCTAGTTCATGCTTTTGTAGAACTTTCCGAAACTTATGATAACAAGAAAATGGAATGCTTTAAATTACAAAAAGAAGTTGCTTTTCTTAAAAATCAACTTGCTTTGGTTTCAAAAGAAAAAGATGATCTTTCTACCAATCTTGTTTCTATTCAAAATGAATTTGACACTTATAAGATTTCTTGTAAGGGTAAAACCCCTATTGTTGATAATAAAGAAATTTCTTCCTTAAAAACCAAAATGGTTGATTTTGAAAAGATTTTGAAAGATTGTGCTTTTAACACCAAGAAGCTTGAAGAAAAATTTTCCAAAAAGCACACTTCTCATGTTAAAGATTCTCATGCTAAAATTTCACATGCTCACACTTCAAATAATACTTCTCATGCTAAATCTTTTCATGCTCACATTGCCCATGCTCACAAATCACACACTCACTATGCTTTTAAATATGGTAGAGTGTATAGATGTACTTATTGTGGCAAAAATAGACATTTAGCTAAATTTTGTTATGATAAATTGCATAGTTCAAATAATCTTGTTTGGGTTAATGGCTCTAACCCTCATGGACCCAAGAAAATGTGGGTACCAAAATCAAGTCCTAAAATGTTTGATGTAGGTACACACCAAGGCTCCAAGACGTAGGGAGCGGTGGTACCTTGATAGTGGTTGTTCGAGACACATGACGTGGGATATCAACAACTTCACAACCCTATCAAGGTACATGGAAGGTGGCTCCGTCACCTTCGGGGATGATTCCAAAGGCACCATCATCGGTATTGGTAATATTCAAATTGGTTCATCTCCTATTATAGAAAATGTAGTTCTTGTTGATGGTTTAAAGCATAATTTACTTAGTATTAGTCAATTTTGTGATCGTGGTCTTAAAGTTGTTTTTGATGATTCTACTTGTAAGATTTTTGATGTTAAATCGAATGATTGTATTTTAACCGATTTTCGTGATGATAATGTTTATATAATTGACATGCTTAATGTAGAGTGTTCTACTAAATGTTTAAATGCTTTTGATGAAAATTCTTGGTTTTGGCATAGAAGATTAGGACATGCATCTTTTGAACATCTTTCTAGAATTAATTCAAAGGAATTGGTGAAGGGTATTCCTTGCTTGAGTTTTGAGAAAGACCGCATTTGTGGTGCGTGCCAACTTGGGAAACAAACCAAGTCTTCCTTCAAACCAATCAAGGATATCATGTCAACTAGACCTCTAGAATTAATTCATATGGATTTATTTGGACCAACTAAAACTAAAAGCTTAAATGGAAGTAGATTTGCATTGTTTTAGTTGATGATTTCTCTCGTTTCACTTGGGTTTTCTTTTTGCAAAATAAAGATCAAACTTTTTCTCACTTTAAGATTTTTAGAAAAAGAGTTGAAAAAGAAAAAGGTTTTCCGATTTTGAGAATAAGGAGTGATAGAGGTGGTGAGTTTGTTAACCAACTCTTCATGACTTATTGTGATGAAAAGGGAATTAAGCATGAAATGTCTTGTCCTAGGACTCCACAACAAAATGGAGTTGTTGAAAGGAAAAATAGAACACTTCAAGAGATGGCTAGGACAATGATAAGTGAGTACGACCTCCCTCAATATTTATGGGCCGAGGCCGTAAACACCGCATGCTATATATCGAATCGTATTTATTTATGCAAAAATTCTTCTAAAACATCTTTTGAAATGTATCTTTCTAGAAAACCAAATGTGTCATATTTCAAAGTTTTTGGATGCAAATGTTTTGTTTTGAACACTAAAGAGAATTTGGGTAAATTTGATGGTAAGGCTTATGAGGCTATCTTTATTGGATATTCCTCTACTAGCAAAGCATATAGAGTTTTTATTAGATCTTCACAAACTATTGAAGAAACTATGCATGTTAAATTTGAAGAATCTAATGTGATTGTTGAGAATGTTGTAGAGATTGAACCATTAGGTGAAGACATGGAGAGACTATCCTTGAAGGACTCACCCGCTCAAGAAGAAAAGCTAGACCCTATTGGTGAAGTTCAAGAGGATAAGGAGGAAAGCACTCAACCGCTTCCTAAAGCTTGGAGATACGCTACAAATCATCCTAAGGAGCTCATCTTGGGTGATGCTTCCAAAGGAGTCACAACGCGCTCCAAACTCCATGACCTATGTGGTAACTTTGCTTTCATTTCTCATTTTGAACCCAAAGGCATTCTCGAAGCCGAGAAGGACCCATATTGGTTGCTTGCCATGCAAGAGGAACTCAATCAATTTGAGCGCAACCAAGTTTGGCACCTTGTTCCTAAGCCCCACGATAGACCAATAATTGGTACTAAGTGGATCTTTAGGAATAAGTTGGATGAGTCCGGAAATGTCATTAGGAATAAAGCTAGGTTAGTAGCCCAAGGTTACACTCAAGTTGAGGGAATCGACTTTGAGGAATCCTTTGCACCCGTAGCACGGCTTGAAGCCATACGGATAACACTAGCTTATGCATCTTTTAAAAATTTTAAACTTTTTCAAATGGATGTAAAAAGTGCATTTTTAAATGGTTTTCTTAATGAAGAAGTTTTTGTTGCTCAACCTCCCGGTTTTGTTGATCATGTTCATCCCGATTTTGTTTTCAAACTTGATAAGGCTTTGTATGGTTTGAAACAAGCTCCAAGAGCTTGGTATGAAAGGCTTTCTAGTTTTCTCATTTCAAATAATTTTATTAAAGGCAAAGTAGACACAACTCTTTTTACTAAGCATGTTGATAATGATATTTTAATTGTGCAAATTTATGTTGATGATATAATTTTGGATCTACTAATGAGCTTTTATGCAAGGATTTTGAGAAGGTAATGCAACTAGAATTTGAAATGTCTTCCATGGGTGAGCTAAATTTCTTTCTTGGACTCCAAGTCAAGCAATTGCATGATGGGAACTTCATCTCTCAAGCCAAATACGCGAAGGAACTCGTGAAGAGGTTTGGACTTGAAGACGCTAAAGCTTGCAACACTCCTATGGCAACTACAACCAAGCTTGATAAGGACGACCAAGGTAAAAATGTTGATATTAAATTGTTTAGAAGCATGATAGGTAGTCTTTTATATTTAATGGCAAGTAGGCCGGATATCATGTTTAGTGTGTGTCTTTGTGCTAGATTTCAATCGTGTCCCAAAGAGTCTCATTTAATTGCCGTAAAACGCATTATTCGATATGTTAAGGGAACGATTGGATTAGGTCTTTGGTATCCGAAAACCGGAGATTTTTCTATGATTAGTTATTCGGATGCCGACTATGCGGGTTGTAGAGTAGATAGAAAGAGTACTAGTGGGATATGTCAATTTCTTGGTAATTGTCTTGTTTCATGGTCCTCTAGGAAGCAAAATTCCGTAGCTCTATCAACCGCCGAGGCGGAGTATGTTGCCGCGGGGGCTTATTGTGCACAAGTCCTTTGGATGAAACATACTCTCCTTGATTATGATTTGCATTATAAAAATATTAAAATATTTTGTGATAATACTAGTACTATTCATTTAACCAAAAATGCAAATCAACATAGTAAGACCAAGCACATTGAGATTAGATATCACTTTCTTAGAGATCATTTTGAGAAAGGTGATATTGATATTGATTATGTTTCCACCGATTTTCAACTAGCCGATATTTTCACTAAACCACTTGATTTTGCTAGATTTTCGTTTATTTGTGGAGAACTAAATATGTGTATTATTGATTGAACATGTTTTTCATAACCCTTTTTGATGTATGACAAAAAGGGGAGAGTAAGTTACATGGACAAAAATAAGTTCATTTGGTCTTGGTTCCATATGAATTTATATGTTTTATGAGTTTTTGTATTTTAGTTTAAATTGGTATCTAGAGCATATTATTGTTTGTTTCAATTGGTTTCAATAATTGGTGCATCATTTCAATTATTGGTATCTAGAGCATATTATTGTGTTTTTAATTATAGCATAATTTGAGGGGGAGTTTTCTCCTCCCTATATTTTTGTTAATAGCCTATTTGTTTTGTCATCATCAAAAAGGGGGAGATTGTTAGCCCAAGAGGTTACACTCTCCAATTGTTTTTGTGTTTTGATGATGACAAACCAAATTAGTGCTATTTGGTACTAATGATTTTGTTTAAGATAAGTTTCAGGTTTTGTACCATGTTTAGAGTTCATTCGCTTCGCTGTTGCAAAAACTTCTAAGTTCCACATAGCAATGAAGGCAATTTGCTCATCAAGGAAGGATCATAGAAGAGAAGGCACTAGCAAGGCATTGGATGGCTCAAAGACGTGAAGATTGCTCAGAGGTCCTTAGGTTTTGTATTTTTAGTTTTATAGCTTGTTAAAGAATAGAGATTAGGTTTGAAGCTCAATCACACACGTTTTTGCGCATATACTATTTCTTAGTTTATTTCCTATAAAATATACAAAAATATTTTGGTACAAAATCTTTCTTCTACAAATTCCTTTTATGTTACATACTGAATTCCTGTTTAAAATAGTTTTGTTAAAATTATTTTTCTTCTCAAAATTCTGTCTTTATTTCGTTTTCTGACCTGATCCGGTCGACCGGCAGTCTACCGACAGTCGACCGAGTCTGTGTCAGGCTGGTCCGGTCGACCGGACCAGTCGACCGAGGTCCTGGCAGAATGCACGTATCCGTGTGCATGTCTGTCGGTCGACCGGGGCAGTCGACCGATATTTATTTTTGAGTCACAGTTTGTATCAGTCGACCGGGTCGGTCGACCGATAGCCTGTAACGGTCGGAATTTTGTACTACCGGTCGACCGGCCCGGTCGACCGATCTAGCCGTTGAACAGTAACGGGCAGATTTTTAAGAGCTGTTTATTTTTGTCTTTTGTATTTAAAAATTCGTTTAAGGATATATTTTGATCTAATTACCTCCTAAACATCAGTAATTATGTTTTATCCTTAAACCCTAGCCCTCTCCTATAAATAGAGGTGTTTGGGGAGAGATTGGTTACAACAACAATTTTCAAGAGAAAAATTCAAAAGTTTGAGAAATTCAAAAGAGCTTGTTTCTTAGTTTTTGTGCTAATATTCTCACTCTTTTTCTGAATTGGTTTTTGTGATACTCTCTGATTTAATTTTTCTTTTCACCTTACACAAGAGCTTCATTCCTACTCAATATTCTCTAAGGACCTTTGTAAGGGAAGAGATATTTGAAAGAGAGAGTTTGTGGTCTTTTGACTACTCAGAGATAATTTGTACTTGAGCTTTGTGAAATTGGGTACTCCTGTGTGTTGGGTACTGCAGTGATTGTGTAACTGTCTGTGTGATAGTGAAGTAGCTAGAATCCTTCTGGGGAAGGCGGGGAGTAGAGCTGGGTGCTCGAACCTCGATAACATATCCTTGTGTTTGCGATTGGTTACTTTCTTGCACTCTTTACTTTACTATACTTGCTCTTATTCTTGCTCATCATAATCATTGTCATACTTGCTTGCATTCATCTTGTGATTCTTGTTTGGTGACTGTTGTAGCTTTAATTTTTAAATTGCCCTTTGATTAGCATATTCACCTATTCACCCCCCCTCTAGGTGATTTTCACCAGTTTCACCGCAGTGGAAAACGAGAACAAAGTGTTGGTCCAAACTCGACTTCCCACGGAGATTCGAGTTTGCATTGACTATAAGAAGCTTAATGCTACAACTTGTAAGGACCATTTCCCACTTTCTTTCATTGATCAATGCTTGAAGGTTTGGCGGGCCATGAGTATTACTGTTTCTTGGACGGTTACTCCGAGTATAATCAGATTTTTATTGCTCGTGAGGACTAAGAAAAGACTACGTTCACATGTCCGTTTGGGACATTTGCTTATCATCTAATGCCTTTCGGCTTGTGCAATGCCCCTGCATTGTTTCAACGTTGCATGTTGAGTCTTTTCTCTGATATGGTGGAACGATTCTTAGAAATCTTTATGGAAGATTTCTCTATCTATGGAGATTCATTCAATCAATATCTTCACCATTTAAAACTTGTCCTCCAACGTTGTGTTGAGAAAAATCTGACATTGAACTGGGAGAAATGCCACTTCATGGTGAGACATGGAATTGTCTTGGGACATGAAATCTCCAAGAAAGGAATTGAAGTGGATAGAGCCAAGATTGAGGTTATTGCTAAGCTTCCCATGCCCAAATGCGTGAAAGATATTCGATCCTTCTTAGGACACACCGGTTTTTACCAAAGATTTATCAAGAATTTTAGCAAGATTGCTAGGCCCTTGACTAATCTGTTAGCTAAGGACGTGTCCTTCACTTTTGATGCTGAATGTATGAATTCTTGGGAGAAACTTAAGAGAGAGCTTATTACTACACCAATCTTATCTGCTCCGGATTGGTCTAAGCCATTCGAAATCATGTACGACACTTCTGATTTTACCATAGGCGCTGTCCTAGGACAGCGCATTGATAACAAGCCGCACGTGATTTACTACTCTAGTAGGACTCTCAACGATGTTCAACTGAACTACACTGCTACTGAGAAGGAATTCTTGGCAATAGTGTTTACCTTAGAGAAATTTCGTCCCTACCTACTAGGGTCCAAAACCATAATTTTCATCGATCATTCTGCACTTAGGTACCTCATGAAGAAGAAGGATACCAAGGCCCGACTCATTCGTTGGATTATCCTTCTTCAAGAATTTGATCTCGAGATTCGAGATAAGAAAGGCATAGAAAATATCATTGCTGACCATCTCTCACGAATCCCAAATTCTCCATGCAACGAATTGCCCATAAATGAGGACTATCCAGATGAAAATCTTTTAGCTATCTTTAGGAAATCTTGGTTTGCTGATATAGTGAATTACTTAGTCACAAACCAAACTCCGTCTCATTGGTCCAAAAATAATATATATACCGGTTCTTATCTCAAGTCCGGTATTTCTTTTGGGAGGAACTATATCTTTTTAAGTACTATTCTAACCAAATTATTAGGAGATGCATTCCCGATGAAGAGGTTAAGAGTGTTTTATCCTTTTGTCACGAATTTGCATGCGATGGACACTTTGGTCCCCGCAAGACTGCTAAAAAAAGTGCTACAAAGTGGGTTCTATTGGCCCACTTTGTTCAAAGATGCCCTAGATGCCGGATGGTAGGAAGGATCTCAAAACGAGATATGATGCCCCCCAACCCAATTCTAGAAATAGAACTTTTTGATGTTTGGGGCATCGACTTTATGGGTCCATTTTCTAATTCATTTGGAAACTAATACATATTGGTTGCTATGGACTATGTGTCCAAGTGGGTAGAAGCCATCCAAGTAAAACTAATGATAACAAAGTTGTCATAAAGTTTTTGAAAGAGAACATTTTCTCACGCTTCGGAACCCCTCGAGCTATAATCATTGATAATAGTACTCACTTTTGCAATAGATCCTTTGAAGCTCTTATGCGAAAGTATGCCATAACCCACAAATTGTCTACTCCTTATCATTCTCAGACCAGTGGGCAGGTTGAGGTTTTCAATAGACAAATCAAGCTTATTTTGAAGAAAACTGTGAACCAAAACCAGAAAGATTGGTCCACCAAACTTGTAGATGCCCTATGAGCCTACAGGACCACTTTCAAGACGATTCTAGGAATGTCTCCTTATAGGTTAGTTTTGAGAAGGCTTACCACCTACCCGTTGAGTTAGAGCACCGGGCCTTATGGGCTATCAAGTAGTTGAATTTCGACTTGACTAAGGCTGTGACCTTCGGAAATTACAAATTTTCAAATTAGAGGAGTTGAGAAATGAAGCCTATGAAAATGCTAAGATCACTAAGATAGAGTTAAGATTTTTCATGATAAACACATCATATGAAAAACCTTTGTCCCTGGACAAAAAGTCTTACTCTATAATTCTAGGCTTCATCTTTTTTCAGGAAAATTAAATCAAGATGGACTGGGCCATTTATTGTAAAAACTGTGTTTCCATATGGTGCTATAGAGATCAGTGACACCAAGAATGGAAATGACTTTAAGGTAAATGGTCAACACCTTAAACCTTTCATGGAATCGGTACCGGTAAATGAAATGGCTATGGGTCTTTTCGACCCAGTGTATCGGTAACGTTCCTCTTTTACATTTATTTCAGCATCTATACATTTCTTTCATACATTGGGGACAATGCATGAGATAAGTGTGGGGGAGGGCTATAACATGACTAATATAAATAACATGAATAATATAACTAAAAAAAAGGAATATATATATATATATATATATATATATATAACTTTTTGAAAGGTAAGAACAATATTTTGATATATTTTTTGTAAGAAATTAAGTCAATTTTAAGGAATAGGAAAATCATAATTAGGATTTCTTATACTTGATCAAAATAAGATGACTTGTTTGATTTTCAGGGTTAGAAAGAAAATTGATGGAAGTAATGTAGTCTTGATCTTTACTTTGAAGAAATATGCACACCTTACACACTTAGGGTTAAAAAACAAAGACTCTTATGCCTTATAAAAAAAAGAAAAAAATATATGTATATCTATGAAAAATAAACAAATCTAATTATTGATTAGCTAGGTGCTTTGGCCTAAGAAAGCCTTAGTATTTATGCAAAAGATAATTGGATAAGTTTAAATATATATATATATATATATATATATATATATATATATATATATATATATATATATATATATATATATATATATATATATATATCCTCTGATTAAACTGGGTATTTGTGTCTCATGAAGCATAAGTATTCACGCCTAAAAGGGTACATTTTATAAATAAAAACCCTTGGTTTCGTGGCCTTGTCTGCTCGAGTGTTTAAGTCCATAGGGGTGTTTTCTCATCTGGTGCCCTAAGACTGTCCAGTTTGGGTGTCACCGACTAAAGGCTCGTTACATGGGCAGATTAGAAAGCCTAATGGAATTAAGGAATAAATACCACCAAAAATAAATATAAATAAGGCATAGGAGTTAATGTTAAAGAACCCTTAGTCAAACTTCACGGTCACGAAGGTGCATATGACTCAGGGTAAAGTAATAGACTAAATGAGAAATACAATTTGACTCTTTACTTTTTTTGAGGACATGTATTTGAATAGACTAAGTTTAGGAATGAAAAATTCGATTTCCTATAACTTATAGATTACTTGAACTCTTACAACAATACCTCAAATATTTTCTATCTTTTCAAAATGCTTTCGAAAATGCTAACATTTTTTCCCTTTCTTTATGGATTTTGCGGGTGCAATCCACTGAAAACCCTCATGAAATAAAACTCGTCCTCTAGGGGTAACCTATAGGTTTAACGGCTTATTGCACATCTCAGTGCAATAGAGTGACCTGCGAAAGTGGTCTAATAATTGATTAGGATTAGTTTTGATGTTTTTGCTCGAGGGCAAGCAAAAGATAAGTGTGGGGGTGTGATTGGTCACATATATTGCATATATATTGTCACATTATCATGTTTATTATCTAATAAATCCTATTAATAAGTCTTATTTTTCTTTATTAAATGCAGGCCCATCGCTAAAAGAAAAGGAAGGGAAACGAGCCCAAAAGCCCATCAAATTCTGATTTAATTCAGAAAAAATTCGAAATCAGGAAATCAGGGCAGATCTTGGCAAATCAGAGAAGTTGAAAACCAGTTAAAATGAATCTTCTCAAATCAAGTGGTTAAAGCCAACAAATCAAATGTCGTTTCGTCAAATCCAGGAGCTGAAACGGGGAATCCAACAAGAAATAAAGGTATATCACCAAACGGAGAATTACCACCAACCTGGTGTGGCCACCTGGCCACACCATGGCCGCGGAAACACGGCCACAGCCGCGTTTTCGCGGCCTTGTTGAGTTTGTTGGGGGAGCGTTTGCTCCCCCTATCTTCGTATGTCCTCTCTCGTTTGGTTTTTGCCTATAAATCTATATTTTTCAGAGAAAAAAGGGACCGGAAATTAGTTTAAGTTTTTCTCTTTATTTTTAAGTTTAGGTTCTTTGTTAGATAGTATAGAGAAATTGTATCTCTGTTTTCTATTTTGTAGTTCAGTTCAAATACCAGTGAAAGAGAGGAATAGAGTGATTGTAATCTGAAGATTGAAGTGACATCAATAAAGGATCAAGCTTTCTCTTCTTTCACTCCAATTCACGAGTATGTCTTGCTTTATTTACATGTCTTATTTTTCATCTTTCATGAGTAGCTAAACTTGTTTTCTGGGCTCACTATCGTCTTTCTCTTTGATCCCTCTTGTTTTGAATGGTTTTATTTTAAAGAGCCCAACGGAATCATTTGCATGCCTTAAACTAAGACTTTCTTCTTTGAAAGTGTTCTTGAAGGCACATGAGGATGGGCTTGGATTTCTAAACTTCTCTATCTTTTAAAAAATCACTTGAACTTACTTTTATTTCATACTTGAATGAACACTTGATGATTTATCATTCAGTTCAAGAGGATTTCTTAAGAAAAAGAATTAAACTTTTTCAAACAATCGTATTTGCTTTGCTTAAGACTTTCGAAGCTTGATTGAGCTTGAACCTGCACAAAAATACAGAATTTCAGAACTTTAAAATAAAGAGTGCAAGTGCTCAATTCTACCGCAATAGCAAGTGGCTATGCGGGTCGTGATCCACAAGGAGGGACTAGCGATGGAAGCTTTTTAGTAAGTCTTCTTTTAAGATACAAAGTTTGGTTAAAATTCTTCTTTAGTTCTTTAAAAGAAAAAGGAAAATTTGAGTTAAAGTTGAGTTAGAAAGAAAGTGGTAGATTAAGAAGGTGGGAAAATGAAAAATGGATTATATACAAAGAAATTTAAAAGGGTAATAAAAATGGTTGGAGATTGTGATATTGAAATTAAAGAATAAAAGAAAAGAAAGACAACCTAAAAATTACTTACCTCTTCAGTACTCATATACCTTGGATCCGTTGCGACGACTTACCTTGTCTTTGAAGGCAATCAAGCATGGCGTATAGGATCTTCCCCATTCTCGATCTACACTACGAATAAAAGGGCAAACTATACTAGCAAGAGAAGGGTTGTTCATCACCATAGGCCATCAAGGGCACTTGCAACTGAAATCACCTAAAGGGGGGCTGAATAGGTGATGAGCTAATCTAATGGACAATTAATACGGAATTAAAACTTATATGATGCAAACTAAAACTTCTTAAACTAAACACCACGTATAACACAAGAGTGTAGTCGGATTCCCCGTGAAGGGCTCTGGACTAACTCCTCAAGATTCCTCTAAATAAGAGTTGAGGTGTCGCGTTGGCTCTCTTGGTTGAATACAAGTGTTAGCAAACAATCACCAAGCATATATCAATAAGCACACAATGTATATTAAGCATATAAAGATAATGACAATAAAGCATGCAAGATATAAACAAGTAAGAGATAGAGAGAGAGCAATCGCAAACACGGGATATTTGTTTCGAGGTTCGAGCACACTTGCTCTACGTCCCCGCCTTCAACACTTGAAGGATTTTCACTATAATCGATCCCACCGGATCACTTGGTGCCGCAACACCTACAAGGAGTTCCCACTAGAACTTTTGGACTCTCTAGTCCCTCTCTTGTTCCCGAACACACCGCAAGCCTACAAGCTCGCCGAGGCCGCATCTCAAACAAAGAGTTCACACACGAACTTGAAACACCGCGAACCCGCAAGTCCGCCTCCTCAAAGTACAAAGTAAAACTTTGGTGATCACAACACTTTGATCACCTAAAATTCTCTCACAACAAAGATCCCTATAGGTAGATATAGCAATGGATGGCTCAAGTATTTGTGTGAGAAAACTAGGATTGAAATGGTGGAGGAAAACTCAAGAAATCACTTTTCAATATACTCTTGAAAATCTCTCCTTTTGATATGGCAATTTTAGCTCTTAAACAAGTGGAGATAAACACCTAATAGAGTTGAAAAAACTGGCTCAAAAACCACTTCAAAATCTTAGCTAAAACAGCCCCAAAAGCCCCCCTTTAAATAGGCTCCAAAAACTAGCCGTTACAGCCAGAATGACCTGTCAGTCGATCGCCCCGTCGACCGGCCAACGGTCAGATTTCTGACTGTTGAGCCAGCGGTCGACCGGCCGGTCGACCGTGGCAAGGTACAGAGAGCTGTGCTCTCCGCCCGGTCGACCGCTCGGTCGACTGGGGCCGTTTTCAGAGTGCAGACACTCTCTGGCGGTCGACCGTGCGATCGACCGACCCATCCTGTGCACGTCTGTGCACGTCGGTCCCGGTCGGTCGACCGCCAGAGCCTGGCAGGCCATTTTCAGGATATAAAACTTGGGTTTTTTATTTAAAATAAAATCCCATAAATTCACGAAAAATCTACAAAAATAGTTTCAGTATAATAATTTGATATACAAACATGTTTGAGTAAAATCAAGATATGTTACAAACAATTTGAGCTATTTTTGTAACTTAGAAAATTTGGCTCAAAACAAAAACTGTATTTTTCTAAATTGGTTTTTCCAAAACATATTTTTCCAAAACTTCTCCAAATACAAAAACAAGATATTTTAAACACTTTTAAAGCATAGAGTGTATGGATATGATCCACTACACATACATGAGGAAATATCTATGTTTTTGACATTAAGCACTAAATATGATTTTGGTTAAAACATATAACTTGTAATTCTAAAAATCAAACCGGTATTTTTTCAAAATTAAAATTCTTTTCTAAAATAATTTTTTTTATGAAAACTCATCTAAATCAAGTGTGTGTGTGTATATGGTATACTTGAGCAATCCACCAACTATTCTATCCTTTACATTTTATCTAAAAACAAAATCTTAACTAAAACAAACCTAAACTCAAGCCTTGATCATGAAGTTCTTCACTTGAAGTCTTCTTCTCCTCCTTGACTTAGTCCAAACTTGATCCAACGAGCTAGACTACTCTTGAGTACTTGATGTGGTCTTGATGCACAAGCTCTTGAATCAAACCGTGCTAGCTCCAAAACTTGACTTTAAATTCTTTGTTGAAGCTACACACCTACTAAGATCTTGATCATAAATCTGAGACTAATCAAAACACAAGATCATTAGTACTATAACTACATGAGTTGATCATCATCAAAACTAGAGTGATGGGCCTTTGGGCCAACAGCAACGGCTAAGCAGTCTCGAGGCTATCAGATTCTCTTAGATTGCAACACATCAGAGGAGAGTAAAAGAAAAAAAGAGTAAAGAAAGAAAAAGAAACTTTGATTCGATTCAAATAACAATAAAAGAAGAGATCACTTACACTGGTGTCACCTGCAGTACAAGCTTGCTCTCATTCCTCTATGAAAGTCGTCTCTCCTCTCAGTTACATAAAGAAAAGTAAAAATACATAAAAAGAAAACTAAAAACCTAAGTTACAAACTACAAATTATCCTAAGTTCTATTCTCTGCTTGGTCGTCACCATTTGCAGTGAAAATCCTGCCTTTTATAGACAAAAACCCAGAGGGGAGAGGTGTGAGAAGATAGGGGGAGCAAACGCTCCACCTAACTCCCTAACAAAGCCGCGAAAACGCGACTTTGGCCGCGTTTCCGCGATCAGGGTGTGGCCAGGTGGCCACCCTGTTGGTGGTGCTTCCCGGCTTCTCGATTTGTATTTATCTTCAGCTGGATTTGCAGTTTAAGTCCGAGATTTTAACGAAATGGCCTTTGATCCTTGGCTTCAACCGATCGATTTGTAGGGATTTGTTCTAACTGATTTTCAACCGATCTGAACCGACCTGATCTGCCCTGATTTACTGAGTTCGAATTAATTCTGATTTAATTCAGAATTTGATGGGCTTTTAGGCTCATTTCTCTTCACTCTCCTTTAGGAATGGGCCTGCAAATAAATTAAACATTTAGTTAGGAAAAAATAGAGTTTATTCTATAATAAGTATGAGAATATGATAATAAATGTGCAATATTAGTGACCAATCACACCCCCTACCTATCTTTTGCTCGTCCTCGAGCAAAATAACTAAACTATACTAAGGATTATTAGACCACTTTCGCAGGTCACTCGATTGCACTGAGCATGTGCAACAAGTCGTTAAACCTCTAGGTTTCCCCTAGAGGACGAGTTTTGTCTCGTGAGGGTTTTCAGTGGATTACACCCATAAAATCCATAAAGAAAGAGAAACAAAGAGTTAGTATTTTCGAAAAGCATTTTGAAAGAGAAAAATATTTAAAATATAATTGTAAGATTTAAGTAATCTATAAGTTATAGGAAAACTGAATTTTTCCTTCCTAAACTTAGTCTCTATTCAAAAATTTGTTATCAATCAAAGTAAGGAATCAAATTGTACTTCTCATCTAGTCTATTACTTTACCCTGAGTCATATGCACCATCGTGACTGTGAAGTTTGACTAAGAGTTCTTTAACATTAACTCCTATGCCTTATTTATATTTATTTTTGGTGATATTTATTCCTCAATTCCATTAGGCTTTCTAATCTGACCATGTAATAAGCCTTTAGTCAGTGACACTCAAACCGGACAGTTTTAGGGCACCAGGTGAGAAAACACCCCTAAGGACTTAAAAACTCGAGCAGATAAGGCCACGAAACCAAGGTTTTTATTTATAAAATGTACCCCTTTTAGGCGTGAATATTTATGCTTCATGAGGCATAGATACCCAGCTTAATCAGAAGATTTATATATATAAATATATTTTTTTTTTCAAACTTATCTAATTATCTTTTGCATAAATACCAAGGATTACTTAGGCCAAAGCACCTAGCTAATCAATAATTAGATAGATATATATTTTCTTTTTTTCTTCTTTTTTTTCTTTTTTTTAATAAGGCATAAGAATATTTGTTTTTGAACCCTAAGTGTGTAAGTGTATGAAGTGTGCATATTTCATTAAGGTAAAGATCAAGACTAAATTACTTTGACAAATTATCTTCCTAACCCTAAAAATCAAACAAATAATCTTATTTTGACCAAGTTTAAGAAATCCTAATTTTTATTTTCCTATTCCTTAAAATTGACTTAATTTCTTACAAAAAATATGTCAAAATATTGTTTCTATTTTCAAAAAGTTTTTTTAAAAGTCAAGAAAATGTTAAAATTTTTTTTAATAAAAAGAAAAACCTAGGTTATGTTAGAACCCTCCCCCACACCTATCTCATGCATTATCCTCAATGTATGAATTAATGCATAGATGCATGAAAAAGAAGACAGGGAAGGAAAATACTACCTTAAGGTGGTGGTTCCGGTGGTGGTCTGATTGGTCCACGAAATGCGGCCCAATCGACTTTTTAAGGAGTTCGGAGGAACCCACCAAAAATCTCTCTAATATAACCCATTAAAATGATGTATCCATGAAGGATTTTTATTAAAAATTTAACCCCATCTAATTTTCAAATTTCATAATTAATTTCGGAGTCAAATTTGTCAACCGCCTTGTCCCAAAATGGAGTGTGAAAAGATAGAATGATTGACTTAGACTTAGGAAGTACGGAAACTAATACCGACTCAGGAAAGTGACTTAAGTCAAGTAAAGGTTCAGGAGTCGAGATTGGTTCAGGAACTGGGTCTAAATCAAGAAGTTGAAACTCAAGTCCACATTCATTTTCTCACAATGGAATGCGACTTAATATTGGTGATTCAAATTCAAGAATGACAGGTGTGGGAATCAAAACTGACTCTAAAATATTACTCAAATCGGGTAACAAAATAAGAGTCAATATTGATTTGGGAATTTGAACTGGATCACAAATTGGAGAATCTAGGTCACATTTCTCATTGAGTTCAATTTCATAAAAATGAGAACTTGCCAATTTGTCAATGGGACTTTCAAAAGTATGAAATTGGTCAAGTTCAATAAAATGATCATCAAAGATGGGCGATTCAATTTCATTATGAATTGGCATAGGATCCAATGTTGACTCAGAAAAAAGATTGAAATTAGGTGAAGACACTGGAGTCATAATTGAATCAGGAAGTAGAATTAAATCACTAAGTTGAGGTTCATGATCATATTCATTCTCAAGTTCAATTTCAGGAAAGGATAACTTGCCAAACTGTCAATGTCATTTTCAAAATTTAGAGTTTGGGCAAGTTCAAATGATTGTTCTGAAATGGAACCTTGTTTTCCAAAACAAAATGACTCTTCGGCTCTAACAGAATGGTTAGCGACATCAGAACTGGCCAAACGGTGAGAACGTAGAGTTTGGACCATCATATCTATGTCATGATTACGAGCGTTTTGAGCCTGAGTCATGGCTTCAAGCATCTTTTCATAGTTGAAAGGTTCATCATTTTGTTGAAAAGATGAAGTGTTGTCTTGGAATTGGTGGTGAAATTGTGAGTCCATCAGATTTTGTGATTTTTGTTTGGACTCACGCATACTCATTTCCAAAATTGATGGTTTTCTATTTTGGACTGGTGGAACTAAGTATGAATCTTGGAAATATTGTGGACAAGGTGGATAAGGAGGACAAGCTGGTTGAAAATTAGACTCAGGGGAGGTGAATCCCCATTGACTATGTGAAGAATTGAAATTATTTTGGAAACTATGGTGATAAGATTTGGGGCATGGGTTATATTGATTCGGATAAGACCAATCCGGCACACTAGATTGGTTAAAGTTATGATATGCCGGGTTGGTAATATCCAGAAAAGAGGTTGGTGTGTAATATGGATTACCATTAAAATTGGAAAAATTGTTGTTATAAGCCATATCATACAATAAAACACAAACAAAGAAAAAAAACAAACAAAAAAGCAAACAAAAAAGAAAAAATTCTAACCTAAGTTAGGGTAGACCTTTGACCTAGACGACTCTTAACTGGTTAGACTGTCCATAGGAGGTATAATGCAGACTTTGACCACAAGCTAATCAGCCAGGTCAGGGCAAGATTGGTGGGAGGTTATCCGTCAAAGACGTTCCTTAATTAAGTAACCACCAACCTTCGGGCTTTTGGCCCTTAATCCCCTTCCTAGACACTGATTTGGCAGGAGTCAAATTCCAACACCTTTCCCTCTTAGGATAATCTTCTAATTGAGTCCGAGATGTCCCTAGGGCCAACATCTACTCATTTTTAGTTAGGCTTCGGTTAGTGAGTGAGGAGATTGTTTGTGGGCTAAGGAAGGGTAATGACTTCCCCACCTTATCTTGTTTATAGGACAAGCCCTTGGATCAATTTAGTGTAGTGTACAAGAAAAGCAACACTTAAGCAATGTAAACGATCCAAAAGTGTTCTTATACTAGATGCTATGCACACGTACCTTTGCTCCAGCACTCTTCAACAGTAAATAGAAAATGTAATGAAATAGACACGTGCCTAAATGCAAAGTCTAAATCATTTTTTAGCATTTACAATCATCATTTTACTGTTGAGGTTAGAAAGTAAATACAGTGAGACAAACAAGGAAATAAATGCTACAGATATTCAGATTTTCAATTTAGCCAACTTGCAAAAATACAGGTTAGTAGTTCACTCAGTTTTGCCACTAGAATGTAGCAAATCTGAGGGCTTCTTGGCTCTACTTTCTTAAGCAGAGTCCAAGGCCACTTATGTATCCATTGCAGCAAGAATTCCTTGTTGTTAAATCTGTACAAAAAATAAAGAAGAAAGTTAACCAAAAATGTAAATCTAAAAAGAGAATAACTTACCGTCCCTCCCCGGCAACGGCGCCAAAATTTTAATTGAGCTTGAACCTGCACAAAAATACAGAATTTCAGAACTTTAAAATAAAGAGTGCAAGTGCTCAATTCTACCACAATAGCAAGTGGCTATGCGGGTCGTGATCCACAAGGAGGGACTAGCGATGGAAGCTTTTTAGTAAGTCTTCTTTTAAGATACAAAGTTTAGTTAAAGTTCTTCTTTAGTTCTTTAAAAGAAAAAGGAAAATTTGAGTTAAAGTTGAGTTAGAAAGAAAGTGATAGATTGAGAAGGTGAGAAAATGAAAAATGGAATATATACAAAGAAATTGAAAAGGGTGATAAAAATGGTAGGAGATTGTGATATTGAAACTAAAGAATAAAAGAAAAGAAAGACAACCTAAAAATTACTTACCTCTTCAGTGCTCATATACCTTGGATCCGTTGCGACGACTTACCTTGTCTTTGAAGGCAATCAAGCATGGCGTATAGGATCTTCGCCATTCTCGATCTACACTATGAATAAAAGGGCAAACTATACTAGTAAGAGAAGGGTTGTTCATCACCATAGGCCATCAAGGGCACTTGCAACGGCTAAGCAGTCTCGAGGCTATCGGATTCTCTTGGATTGCAACACATCAGAGGAGAGTA
The DNA here is from genome assembly GCA_038442645.1 of Agave tequilana. Lineage (NCBI taxonomy): Eukaryota > Viridiplantae > Streptophyta > Magnoliopsida > Asparagales > Asparagaceae > Agave > Agave tequilana. The sequence continues at coordinate 537,181 of JAVJIF010030487.1, read as the reverse complement.
AAAGAAAATAAGAGTAAACAAAGAAAAAGAAACTTTGTTTCGATTCAAATAACAATAAAAGAAGAGATCACTTACACTGGTGTCACCTGCAGTACAAGCTTGCTCTCATTCCTCTATGAAAGTCGTCTCTCCTCTCAGTTACATAAAGAAAATTAAAAATTACATAAAAAGAAAACTAAAAACCTAAGTTACAAACTATAAATTATCCTAAGTTCTATTCTCTACTTGGTCGTCCCCATTTACAGTGAAAACCCTGCCTTTTATAGGCAAAAACCCAGAGGGGAGAGGTGTGAGAAGATAAGGTGAGCAAATGCTCCCCCTAACTCGCTAACAAAGCCGCGGAAACGCGGCCATGTGGCCACACCCTGTTGGTGGTGCTCCCCGCTTCTCGATTTGTATTTATCTTCAGCTGGATTTGCAGTTTAAGTCCGGGATTTTGACGAAATGGCCTTTGATCCTTGGCTTCAACCGATCGATTTGTAGGGATTTGTTCTAACTGATTTTCAACCGATCTGAACCGACCTGATTTGCCCTGATTTACTGAGTTCGAATTAATTCTGATTTAATTCAAAATTTGATGGGCTTTTGGGCTTATTTCTCTTCACTCTCCTTTAGGAATAGGCCTGCAAATAAATTAAACATTTAATTAGGAAAAAGCGGAGTTTATTCTATAATAAGTATGAGAATATGATAATAAAATGTGCAATATTAGTGACCAATCAAAGCTAAAGCTTAAGTTTTTGCCTATGATCAAGTTGAGGCACTAAGAATTTTAAGAGAAGAATACTTCGTTGAGTAGTGAGATAGTGAGCCTAGATCTTCTTCCTATATTAAAAACAACAAAACAATTTTCAACACTTTTTAAAAATCACATTTTCCAAAGCCTTCTCTAAGTTTTCAATTTTTCTTTTAATCATTTCTCTTCTCTCCATTCTCTTTTCAACTAAAAAGAAAAAAAATAACACCATTCTTTGCTTTCTAAATAAAAAAACAAAAAAGCTTCTATCTCATTCCTCCTCGTGGATACGACCCGTTAGCCCAAAGCTAGACGGTAATTCTTATCACTTTCATTTTACACTCAGATGACTTACCTTGAATCATTGGCAAAGACTTACCTAGTCTTGAAGGCGAACAAAGCATGGTAAATAGGATCTTCCTCGTTCCCAGACTTAAACTATGAATTTAAATGCAAGCAGAAAATAAATAGAAACGACTATCTATTACCATAAGCCATCAAGGGCACTTGCAATGGCAAGACATGTTCGATGTTATAGGTTTCATTTGGATTATCATCAAAACCCGATAGAAGAAGAGTAAGAGAAGAAGAAGAAGAATATAAAAACATAACTTTGATTCAATAAAGTAAAAATGGAAGAAAAGAAGAACAACTTACACCGGTGTCACCCTCAGTACAAGCTTCACTCTTATTCTCCCATGAAACTCCTCTCTTATCTCAATTTCATGAATAAAATAAAAACTTGCATTAAAAAGAAAACAAAACTTGTAATCAATCAAGATAAGGAGTCAAACTGTATTTCTCATCTAGTCATTACTTTACCCTAAGTCATATGCACCTTCGTGATAGTGAAATTTTGACTCGGTATTCTTTAACTCTAACTCTTATGCCCTATTTTTCATTTTTTGTGGTATAATCCCTCAGTTCTATTAGGCTTTCTAATCTACCCATATAACGAGCCTTTAGTCGGTGACTCCCAAACCGGACGGTCGTAGGACACTGGGTGAGAAACACCAAGAACTTAAAGACTCAAGCAAACAAGACCACAAAATTAAGGGTTTTTATTTATTATATGGACCACTTTTAGACGTGAATACTTATGCTTTATGAGGCACAAATACCTAGCTTAATCAAAGGATTTTTTATATATATTTTTTTCTTTTCTTTTTCTTTTTTTCTTATTTTATAAGGCATAAGAATCCTTATTTTTGAACCCTAAGTGTGTAAGTGTATAAAGTATGCATATTTCATCAAGGTAAAAATCAAAACTAAATTACTTTTTTAAATTTTCTTTCTAACCCTAGAACTCAAACAAATTATGTTATTTTGACCAAGTATAAGAAATCATAATTATGATTCTCCTATTCCTTAAAATTAACTTAATTTCTGACAAAAATAGGTCAAAATATTGTTTCTCTTTTCAAAAAGTTTTTTAAAAGCAAAGAAATTGTTAAAAATATTTTTTTAAAATTAAAAGAAAAACCTATGTTATGTTAGAACTTTCCCCACACCTATTTCATGCATAGTCCTCAATAATGAATGAATTCATGAGTGGATGAAAAAGAAGAAAGGAAAGGATAATATTACCTTAAGGTGGTGGTTCCGATTGCAGTCGGATTGGGCCAAGCGTTGCTACCCAATCAAGATAATGTGGTGGTTCACGGAATCAACCTTTATTGACCTCTTTTCTATTTACATATTTACAATCCCCAATATGAATAGGATCATGCAAGATCCTATCGTGAACAATATCCCCTTCATATGACCAATCTTGAAAAATCATCACTAAGTCATTATGGTCTATACCTATGTCCAACAAAAGAATGTGACTTGATGGAATGGTTGACTTGGGCTCAAGAGTGATAGGTTCGGGAACCATTACTAACTCGAAAAAATTAACTTTGGGCTCGAGAGTTGGTTTTGGTTCGAGAGTTGAGTCCAAATCAAAAAAATTTAACTTCACATTCTTTTCCCATCAATGAAATGTGACTATCTAAAAGAGGTGGTTCAATTTCAAAATCTATGGATACAAGATTTAATGTTGGTTCAGAAAATGGATCCAACTTGGGTAAGACTACCGGAATCAAGATAGATTCAAAATTTGGAATTGAAAACTTGCCAATTTGTCAATGGGTTGATATTAGTCAAATTTGAGGTTTTGTGGTGAAATTGAATCCTGGTCAAAGTCTTCAAGATACCATGATTCTTGATTTTCATCAATATAGGCAGAAGTGTTAGAAATAGTAAAAGATTAGGTAGGGAGAGTTTCCTTATTCCTATGCATGTTTTCCAATTGACTAAGTCTTGCTTCTATCATATCAAGTGGATCATTTTGGATTTGAATTATGAATTCCATACTCTTTTCTAAGTCGATATGTTCTTCTTGTTGTGGAACTTGAAAAATGGAGAAGGATCCTGGATTGAAAGTCTTGTGGGAATTGTGAGTCCATCATTTTTAGTTTTTGTTCTTGGGACTCAATCATGGCTTCTATACTATTAGTCACCTCAGATTTTTTTCTATGGGTTGATCATGACTAGGAAAATTTGAAGCTGAATGTTGGAATGGTGGTTGACAATATGACTCGGGGGAGTTGTATCCCCACTAAATCTATAAAAAGTGGTGATGATTGCTCCAGTCTTGTTCATAATATTGGGACTAGAGCATATATTGATTCAGATAAGACCAATCCGGCATACTTGGTTGGTTTAAATTATAATATGCAAGGTTGGTAGCATCCGAGTCATAAGAGATCAGTGTGAAGTATGGATGATCGGTCACTGATATGCATATTTGTTGTCACTTTCCCATATTTATGTTATAATAAACTCCTTTTATTCTTATTATTGTGTAAATAATGTGCATGCCTTTACCAAGGGCGAAGGAAGAGAAAACAAGCCTAAAGCCGACTGAAATTCAGATTTAATCAAGACCAAAGAGATAAAGACAATTCCTATCGAAGATCTGTCCATATTAGGGAAGATAACACTAAATGAAGACTGTAACTCGAATTTTCATGTCACTAGTTAGTTAATCGAAGATCAACAAAAAATCATCAAAATCAGAAGATTAAACCTGAAATCTAACTGGATAAAAGGAAAAAGGAGTCAACCACCGAGATCTCCCCCCTGGATGGCCGCGGATCCGCAGCCTTCTTGTTGAGTACGAGGAGCGTTTGCTCCCCCTATCTTCTCACTCCTCTCCCATCTAGTTTTTCCCTATAAATACTGCCAAGTTTTGTGAAGAAAGGGATGAAGACTAGGATCTAAAATTTTCATTCTTAAGGCTATATTTATGTTAGATAGTTGCAATTGGTTTTGTAATTTCTTTTGTTCTTGTTCTAGTCTTGTCCAGCCATAAGTGAGAGAGAGAAAGAGTGATTGTATTCCGACGTTGAAGTGACATCAATAAAGATTCAGAACTTCTCTTCTTCTCCAACTCGCGGGTATATTACATTTTAATTACATGTTTGTTTCACATCGATTATGAGTAGCTAAACTTGTTTTTCTGAGCTCACTATCATCTCTCTTTGATCCTCCTTTGTTTTGAATGATTTTTTTTTTTAAAGAACCCAACGGGATCACATGCATGCCTTAAACTAAGCCTTGTTCCTTGCAAGTGTTCTTGAAAGCACATGAGGATGGGTTTGGATTTTTGAACTTTTATTTTAAAAATAATACTTGAACTTGTTTTTACTTCATACTTGAAAAACAAACTTGATGGTTTAACATTCAATTCAAGAGGGATTTTTAAAACAGAATTAACTTTTTTAGACAAACATCTTATTTGCTTTACTTAAACTTTCAAAATTCAAGCTTAAGCTTTTGCCTATGATTGAGTTGAGGCACTGAGATTTTCAAGAGAAGAATACATTGTTGAGTAGTAAGATAGTGAGCTCGGATCTCTTTTTATTAAATACAAACAAATATCTCTCTCAAAGTCTTCTTCAAAATCATTTTTTTACAAAACCTATTATAAATCTTCAATTTTTCTTTGAATCATTTCTTTACTCTCCATCTTCTTTTCATCTAAAAACACCAACACTAAAACTAGATTTTTCCAAAATACTGAAACGCGTTCATCGCATCTCCTTTCGCGGACACGACCCATTAGCCCTAAGCTACACTGTACTTTAATTTTGCAATTAATTTTGACGTCGTTGCTGGGAAGGGAACAATATTATTTGTGTTTTGACAAGTTTGTTGTTCTATTTTAGGGTTAAGAAAATCAGGTTGAGAATTCGAGTATTACAGAAGAAGACTTGTGATCTTGTGCCCCTATTCTAGAGAGAAATAGGAAACATGATTTAAAGAGTTTGTCGTGGAAACACATTTTTTATGGGACTATTAAAAACTCTTTTTTGTAGGACATATTGCTTTGCAAAACAAGCTTCCTTTATTGCTTATTTTTTATACTTGATTATCTTGCAATCTTATTTTTAATCCAACAGTAATTGGTTGATTGAAATTGCTTAAAAAACTTTTAGACTTGCATTCCTGGTATTTGTCTAATTATGTTTTAATTTCAATTACTGGTTAAGAAAGCTGGAGACAAGGTACATTTGCATAGCATATAGTTTAGAAAATATTCTTGGTAGATTACTTGCTTTTGAGTGTTACTTTTTCTAGATCTTGCACACTTTGCACAAACAAATCTTGAGGGCAAAACCCATCAAAAGATAAGGTGGGGAGTCATTATTAGCCCACAAACCATTTCTAAGCACGCACAACCTAAACCTAATTTGAAATCTGATAGATGTAGGCCCTAGGGACTTCTCGAACTCATTAGGAAGTTATCCTAAGAGGGAAGGTGTTAGAATTTGACTCTTGTCAAATCGGTATCAAAGGACGGGGATTGAGAGGCCAAACCTCGAAGGATGGTGGTTTAGCTTAATTAGGCCCATCGCTTTATGTGTGGATATCTTTCACCAATCTTGCCCTGACCTGACTGATTAACTTGTGGTTTGATTCTGCATTTTACCTTCTGTGGATAATCTAATAGTTAAGAGTTATCTAGGTCCAAGTCTCCCTTAGAATAGGCGTGGTTGAATTTTTTCTCTTCTTTTTTGATTAATCGGTGAACTTGGTTGTGGTAGTAATTGTGTACGCAATGAAAATATAGCTAGAGAGGGGGTGAATAGGTGTATAAGCTAATCTAAAGACAAATGATGCGAAATTAAAAACTAATTGCAACATACTATGTGTAACCAAAGAGTGTAGCCGAATTTCCCGTGAAGGGCTCTGGACTATCTCCTCTAGATTCCTCTAAATTAAGAGTTGAGGTGCTATATGAAGCTCTCTTAGTTCAACACAAGTATGGGCACACAAACAATACCAAGCATGTAAGCGATATGAACAATATAAGTAATGCAAGATATAAGAGAGATAGAGTTAAGAGATAGTGGATCAAACACAAACACCGAAATATGTTTCAAGGTTCGAACCACTGCTCTACATTCCCGCCTTCACACAGAAGGATTTCCACTACGTCCACACATGACCTCCCACAAAGGGAACCTCCACTGAGGAATTTGTGTTGGCCCAAAGGCCTATCACTCTAGTTTTGATGATGATCAACTCATGTAGTTATATTGCTAATGATCTTGTTTAATTAGTGACAGATTCTTTATCAAGATCTTAGTAGGTGCAAAGCTCAACAAAGGATTAATTGTCAAGATTTGGAGCTAGCACGGTGTGATCCAAGGAGCTTTGGATCAAGCTTGGACCAAGTCAAGAAGATGAGAAGCCTTCAAGTGAAGACTTCAAGAAGATGAAGACTTGTGTCTAGGTATAAGATTTTTATTTGTTTTAGATAAAAATGTAAAGGATAGAATAGATTGGTGGATTGCTCAAGTCATATCACACACACACTCTTGATAGAATTGTTTTCATGATAAAAATTTCATTTCATAAAAGATTTTCTAGTTAAGAAAAGATTTTCATTGTGACAAAATTCTTTTTGGTTCTTGGTATTTCAAGTTTACATATCTTATATCCAAAACCATGTTTAGAGCCTATTGTCAAAAACTAGATATCACATCTTGATTGTGTAGTGGATCATATCCATACACACTATGCTTTAAAGTATATCTTGTTTTTGTATTTGATGAAAATTTGGAAAAACATGTTGTTTTAGAAAAACAATTTTTATTATGAGCCAATATTTCCAAGTTACAAAAATAGTCAAATCTTTAATAACATGCCTTGATTTTGTGCAAGCATGTTTCTATATCATAAAACTATTTTTTGTAGAATTTCTAAGTATTTATGGGATTTTTTATTAAGCCAAAAAGACCAATCCTTAATCCCAAAATTTTCAGGTTCTGGCAGTTCTGATTTTTCAGAACTGACAGTGGCCGGTCGACCGGGTCGGTCGACCGGACGTGCACAGACGTGCACGCCTGTGTGCACTGGAGAACGGTCGACCGGACCGGTCGACCGCTTCAGAGAGCTTGGCTCTCAGGAAATCTCGGTCGACCGGGCCGGTCGACCGACAGAGAGTTTACTCTCTTCTCCAGTTGCTCGGTCGACCGGGTCGGTCGACCGGAGGCTGCAACGGTCGGATTTTGACCGTTGCCGGTCGACCGGACCGGTCGACCGGAAGCTCTGACAGAGCCCAACGGTCAGATTTTTCTGGCCTCTATAAAAGGGGGTTTTGTCATTGTTTTGAGCTAAGATTTTTGGAGACCTTAGAGCCTGTTTTCTCATATTCAATTCAGAGGTTTTTCTCCACAAAAATAGTGAGCTAATACTTCCAATCAAAAGGGAAGATTTTATAAGAGTGTAAAAGTGATTTCTTGAGATTTTCACCAAAGATTCTTTCCTTGCTTTCTCACACAAACACTTGAGCATCCATTGAGCCATTCATCCTATAGGTGTTGTAGTGAGAGTCTTTGTAGGTGATCAAGTGTTTAGATCACCAAGATTTCATCTTGTTCTTTGAGGAGACGGGCAAGTGTGCTCGTTGTGGTGTGGAGTTCGGGTGTGAACTCTTGTAGTGCGAGGTGCGGCCTCGGCGAGTCGGTGGACTTGCGTGTGTAAGGGACTTGGGAGTCCGAGGGATTGTAGGTGTTGCGAAACCAAGGAGAGATCCGGTTGGATCGTGCATAGTGGAAATCCTTCGTGTGTCGAAGGCGGGGATGTAGAGCAAGTGTGCTCGAACCTCGAAACAAACCCTTTGTGTTTGCGATTGCTCACTCTATCTCTCTCTCTCTCTCTCTTTGTCTCTTTTATATCTTGCATTCAATTATTGTCTATCTTTATATGCTTGATATACCCTTGTGCTTAATTGTTATATAATTGCTTGGGATTGATTGTCTAACACTTGTATTCAACCAAGAGAGCCAACGCGGCACCTCAACCCATTCAAGGGGAATCTAGAGGAGTTTGTCCAGAGCCTCGCAAGGGGAATTCGGCAACACTCTTGTGTTATACATAAGTGTTTAATTAAAAGAAGTTTTATTTGGTCATCTTAGTTTTAATTCCGCATTATTTGTTCATAAGTGACCATTAGATTAGCCATCACCTATTCACCCCCCTCTAGGTGATCTTACAATTTGCAATTACAAAGTTAGGAGTACACAACTCCTCTCTCCAACACAATCACCTCTACACAAGAGGCAAGGCACAAAGCCAAAACAACAATCACCTCTACACAAGAGGGATAAAGGCACAAAGCCAAACTCCAATCTCAATCACCTCCACACAAGAGGAACAAGGCAAAAACCAAACCATAATCTAAATCATCTCTACACAAGAGGGACAAGGCACAAACCCAAATCACAATCTCAATCACCTCTACACATGAAGGATAAGGTACAAAGCCAAAACAATGAAGAGATTACAAACTTGGTGATTACAAAAGACCACAAACAACTCTTGGTAATCACAATAGACCACAAACAATATTTCTCACAAATACAAGATCCTATAGATATGATAGAGATGATAGCTCAAGTGTGAGAAAACAAGGTGTTTGGAAATCAAAATCACAAAGAAAAATACTTAGAAAAAATACTACATAGAAATAGAAATGAAGATTAAAACTAATTTCCCAAAGACTCTATTTTTCTTTGATTTTTTCAACCCTTGAAAAAAAAAATTTGGCATAAAAACTCTTCAAAAACTTGCTGCTAAACTCTGAGAATATAGGAATGAAAGCTCTCTCAGAATCATGTAGAAAATAGCCCCCAAAACCCCTTTATATAGGGTTGGGAAAAATATAGCCGTTGGCAGCCTGAAAGGTCAGAAATGACCTTCCGGTCGACCGGCCAATGGTCAAATATTTGACCGTTAGGCACTGCCGGTCGACCGCCCGATCAACCATTCATAAGGCACACAGCCTGACGGTCGACCGGCACTACCCGAGACATGGGTAGTTACAGTCGGTCGACCGTCTGGTCGACCGGCGTTGTAGGCTGGCCATGTGCACGTATCTTGTGCACATTGGTCGACTGGTCTGGTCGACCGACCACTGGTCCGATCGACCGTCCGATCGACCGTCGGCAGTTCTGGCATATATTCCAGGACTAAAAACTTGGTTAATTCAACACAAATAAAATCTCATAAATTCATATAAATTTCACAAAAATAAGTTCTTATAAGATATTTGAATAACAAATATGTGTGACAAAAAACCAACACATATTGCAAACTATTTGAACTATTTTTGTGCTATAAAATATTTGGCTTTAAACAAAAATCATATTTTCAAAAATCAAACTTTGAAATGGAAATCTGATTTTTTTCAAACTTGTATAAATACAAAAATAAGATATTTAAACTCTTTTGAAGCATATTGTATATGGATAGAATCCAATACACATGTAAATGATATATCTATATTTTTGACATGAAATCCAAAAATAGGTTTTGTTAATTACAAAACTCTAACCACATGAATAGGATCATCAAAATAAGTTTTTCTAAATATATGAAGCATATATGTATATTGATAAAATCTAATATACATTAAACCATGTAAACTTGTTTTGATTCTATCTATTCATGAAAACCATATATATGTGTATTCGAAATACAAAACCAGTTAAACTGAAAACCAAACATATCGTACTTGTGTGTGTGTGAACTTGAGCATATCAACACTATCTATCTTTGTACAAGATCTAAACACAACTAAACTTAATACAAACTGAAGTCTTCTCATAGAACTCTTTCTCTAAGTCGACTCGATCCAAACATGATCTAATGAGCTTGACTCCAACTGAGTGCTAGATGCGATCTTGACGTGCGAGCTCTTGAATCTACATGAGTTAGCTCCAAAACTCCTTTGTTGAAGCTAAACACCTACTAATATCTTGATCAATAACTGAAACTATATAAACACAAGATCATTAGTAAACTAACCTTCATAAGTTAGTCATCATCAAAACCAAGGTAAAAGGCCTCTGGGCTAACAATCTCCCCCTTTTTGATGATGACAAAACTTATGAGGTTATATATATGCATCCATTAAGGACAGGCTTCCTAGAAGCTCCCCCTTAGCATATGCATAATCAATAAACATATAAGAATATACAATGAAGCTCAAGACACCAATAAAACAAGATATATGCATAAACACATAGTAAAACATGCATATATAAACCTGAATTCTTCTCCCCCTTTTTGTCACTCATCAACAAAGGGGTGACGATGAACAAACAATAAACATATTTTAAATAAAAATTTGATACTAATGAACATAATCAATTGAAGCAACCAATTGAAACAAACAATCTTTTTATGAATTGATACCAATAAAATGACATGATAATAATTAAAGATAAACACCAAATTTTTAGGTAAACACTATATTCATTTTGCAAAAAGAATACCAATTTAAAAATAATACCAATTTAAAATTATTGATACCAATATTGAAAATGTAAGCATATACCAAAGCAAAATATTTTTCATCATAAAGACTAGGAGTAAGATACCAATTGAAAAGTAAAACCAATTGAACGATAAAATAAGAATTGTTTTCTCTTTATGAAATACCAATAAAAATAATGCATAAGCTTGTATATAATACTAATTGAAAAATAATTGACATTAAGAGCTAAATCAAGCTTAGTAAGAAATAATTTGGCTAGAGATGTATGACATATATGTTTAAAGCACAAGAAAATATCTATATATATGTATTAGAGCAATATAATGTTTCTTTAGAAATGATCCATACATATATAGAAACCATGAGTATACAAAAATGAATTTTAATACCAATTGAAATCAAATTTTAGTTGATAAAATAAATGTTGGTACCACTTGTTGATAAAAAGAAATTTTAAGATACCAATAGTAAATTTTGATATCAATAGAATGTGAAATTGATACCAATTGTAAGTAGCAATTGACATGAAGCATGAAATACATTTTGATACGAAAAAATAAATACCAATTATAAATTAATGCAAAAGCTTGTAAAAATACTAATTAATATTTAGAAATAAGTTAAGCTTAGCATAAATAATTTTGTGCTTTGTAAAAGACATTGTAAAATAAGCACAATTAAGATCATATATATATATATATATATATATATATATATATATATATATATATATATATATATATATATATATATGTATGTATGAAAATAAAAATATCAATTGAAATTTGAAGCATACATATATAAGAAAACACATATGAGTATACAAAAATAGAATTCCATGAAGATCATGTGTATAACTCATCCCTACCACCCTATTCATGCACAAGTTTAAAAGATATCTAATAAGCGTATAAAAGTCATGGTCGCCCATCCAACCGCCCTTATAGGGTAGAAGTTTTCAAAAATAAGATTTAAAAATAGTTGTAGATTAAAACACTACCACATAAAGAATATATAACTAATTTAAAGTAATTTTTGAAAAACTAGTTAAATATCCTTCAAAAATGAAAACAAATCATATATCCCTCAAACATGAAAACAAATCATATATCCCATGAAGCATGCTAAATATACAAGAGTTGACACTCGAAATCTATAAAGCTCAGAAACGCTCATGAAAACAAAGTCATGTGTAAACACCAAACATAGAATGTAAGAGTCATGTAATCAACAAAATCATGGAAATAAGACATTGAGCTCATATAAATAAGAAATTATCAAAACTAAATACGCTTCAAGGTATATGTATATTTTGTTGAAACTAAAAATACACATACATATCCCAAACATAAACGAGTCCAAAATAGAATATTACATGAAAAGTAAGTGACTCTAGGATAGACATGTATATCTAAAGTTTTAGACAAAATTTACAAATACATGAAGACAAACACATTTTTGTACAAACATGTACAAAAATAGGGAATACATGTTAATATGCAAGAATCATCAAAACAAGATTATACAAGTACATCTAATGGGTACGATTGAGTAATAAAGCATAAACGCATAATAGTCAAATGTGGCTCACCAGTTGTACAAGTATAAGCACAAGTTTTAACGAAAACTATTTAAATAAGTAATCAAAAACATGAAGTGCAAAATCATAAACAAACATGATCATTAGGGTAAATGCACGTGCTTTAGAGATAGGGTATACACAATAGCTAAATTATAGTGAGAACAAAAAAATATAAATACATATAAAGATGGGTGTATCTCAAAGACTACATATGTATATCATAAGTCTAATAAATATTGCATTTAAATATAATGAACATGAAAAACTAAGACATGCTAAAAATCATCAATGAGAAAACATGTAAATATAAATAGGGAGTTAGAGATAGTTACCAAACCATATGAACTATTCTCTATATCTCCAAACTATGGTGGTCCTCCCACCAAACATCTTTGAAGGTCATGCACCCAATGTAGTGTCCATCAAGCTCAAATGCATCCACCATCAAGGCACCAATACCTCTCACATCAAGTGAGAGCCCACACATATATCAAATACAATAGGCGTGAATTTTGATACCCATATCCTTTTGGGTCCATGGGGGTTAGCACCTTTCCTGACCAAAATAATTTTATTTGCAAAATTTGAATTATGTATTCTATCATAACAAAACTTTGTAAGGTGGCCCTTACGTCCACAATGTGTACAAGTGTACACATGAGCATACATGAAATCATGTGTGTGAGCATGATGAGCATGTGTATGCCGTGTTTTGTGTGTATACATATGAGGAGCATGTTTCTTGTGAAACATGGATTCCAATCTTGTGTGGTTCATGGCACATTGGTTCAAAGTGGAGCCCAAACAATCTACACTATTCTTTAAAGCACATATATCATTTTCAATAATTGAAAAAGATGTGGAGCAAGCAACATATTTATCAATAGAAGAAGATGCAATAGGAACATGACAAACATGAGCATCAAAATCATTTTTCAAAGAAGTGTTTTCTTTTGAAACAAATTCCAACTCTTTTGAAATCAAAGCAATTTTATTTTTCAAAGAATTGTTCTCTTTTATCATAAAATTAAGTTTTGAAGACAAAGCCTTATTTTTCTTCAAAACAATGTCAAAGTCATTTCTATTTTTCAAAATTTCATTTTCCTTTAAAATAAGATCAAGTTGGGTTTTCAAGGAGTCTCTTTCGCTTGAAATCTCAACCCTCTCTTGTGAAATCATGTTTACCTTTGAAAATAAATCTTCATTTTCTTCTTTTAATTTAAGACTTTTCTTTTTTAAAAGTTTGTATTTTTCTAGCAAGTTTTCATAAAATAAGGAAAGTTCTTTATTTAAGGCATCGTCATCCATATTGTCATCACCTGAAGAACTAGCACTATCATCTAAATAAGTTTCTGAATGTACCTCAAGAGAGTCATTCCCTTGGACCATGAAGCAAACTTGGTCGGACTCTTCTCCACTAGATTCTTTGTCCACATTGTTTGTTATTTGTAGCTTGGAGAGGTCAATGTTTTCCACATTGCAAAAGCAGAATCATAATGAGAAATAATAGAAAGATAATCTTTGCTACGTGTGTGCCTAAGTGCCACTAAGACTTGTGCATTGACTTCTATATGCTTGTCATTACCAAGATAAGATTTCTTGGTAGTGGCAAGGTAAACATGCATTCCTAGGTTTTTAAGGTACATGGACATCTTAACTTTCCAAATATCAATATTGGTAACGTCATACTGGGAGGGGTCATGAAATCTATGAGTGTATAAACAATATCTGTGCAAATGTAAATCTAAATTAGGAATCCAAGATCTCACTCCTAGGTGGTTAAACCTAATATCAGGAGCATAGGCTCTGATACTAATTGAAAATACACCTAAAGGGGGGTGAATAGGTGTATAAACTAATCTAAAGACAAATGATGCGGAATTAAAAATTAATTGCAACACACTATGTGTAACCAAAGAATGCAGCCGAATTCCCTGTGAAGGGCTCTGAACTATCTCCTCGAGATTCCTCTAAATTAAGAGTTGAGGTGCTATATGAAACTCTCTTGGTTCAACACAAGTATGGGCACACAAACAATACCAAGCATGTAAGTGATATGAACAATATAAGTAATGCAAGATATAAGAGAGATAGAGTTAAGAGATAGTGGATCAAATGCAAACACTGAGTTATGTTTCAAGGTTCGAGCCACTACTCTACGTCCCCACCTTCACACAGAAGGATTTCCACTACGTCCACACAGGACTTCCCACAAAGGGAACCTCCACCGAGGAATTTGCAGTTACAAAGTTAGGAGTATACAACTCCTCTCTCCAACACAACCACCTCTACACAAGAGGCAAGGAACAAAGCCAAAACAACAATAACCTCTACACAAGAAGGATAAAGGCATAAAGTCAAACTCCAATCTCGATCACCTTCACACAAGAGGGACAAGGCATAAATTCAAACCACAATCTCAATTACCTCTACACAAGAGGGACAAGGCACAAAGCTAAAACAAAGAAGAAATGACAAACTTGGTGATCACAAGATACTACAAACAACTCTTGGTGGTCACAATAGACCACAAACAATATTTCTCACAGAAGCCAGATCCTATAGATAAGATAGAGATGATAGCTCAAGTGTGAGAAAACAAGGTGTTTGGAAATCAAAATCACAAAGAAAAATACTTGAGAAAAATACTAGATAGAAAAAGAAATGAAGATCAAAACCAATTTCCCAAAGACTCTATTTTTCTTATGATTTTTCCAACCCTTGAAAACAAAATAAAAATAAATCTTTTTGGCACAAAAATTCTTCAAAAACTTGCTGCTAAACTCTGAAAATATAGGAATGAAAGCTCTCTCAAAATCATGTAGAAAACAGCCCCCAAAACCCCTTCATATAGGGTTAGGATGGCAGCCTGAAAGGTCAGAAATGACCTTCCGATCGACCGGCCAACGGTCGAATTTTTGACCGTTAGGCACTGCCGGTCGACCACCCAGTCAACCGGCAGTACCCGAGACATGGGTAGTTACAGTCGGTCGACCGCCCGGTTGACCGGCCTTGTAGACTGGCCATGTGCACATATCTTGTGCACATCGGTCGACCGGTCCGGTCGACCGCCAGCAGGTCTGGCAGATATGTCAGGACTAAAAACTTAGTCAATTTAACACCAATAAAATCTCATAAATTTATATAAATTCCACAAAAATAAGTTCTTGTAAGATATCTGAATAACGAATATGTGTGACTAAAATCAACACATATTGCAAACTATTTGAACTATTTTTGTGATATAAAATATTTAGCTTTAAACAAAAACCATATTTTTCAAAAATCAAACTTTGAAATGAAAATCTGATTTTTTCCAAACTTGTATAAATACAAAAATAAGATATTTAAACTCTTTTGAAGCATATTGTATATGGATAGAATCCAATACACATGTACATGATATATCTATATTTTTGACATGAAATCCAAAAATAGATTTTGTTAATTACAAAACTCTAACCACATGAATAGGATCATCAAAATAAGTTTTTCTAAATTTATCAAGCATACATGTATATAGATTAAATCTAATATACATTAAACTATTTAAATTTGTTTTGATTCTATCTACTCATGAAAACCATATATATGTGTATTCGAAATCCAAAACTGGTTAAACTGAAAACCAAACATATCGAAATTTTGTGTGTGTGTGTGAACTTGAGCATATCAACACATCTATCTTTACACAAGATCTAAACACAACTAAACTTAATACAAACTGAAGTCTTTTTGTAGAACTCTTTCTCCAAGTCGACTCGATCCAAACATGATCCAATGAGCTTGACTCCAAACGAGTGCTGATGCGATCTTGACGCGCGAGCTCTTTAATCTACATGAGTTAGCTCCAAAACTCCTTTATTGAAGCTAAACACCTACTAATATCTTGATCAATAACTGAAACTATATAAACACAAGATTATTAGTAAACTAACCTTCATAAGTTAGTCATCATCAAAACTAAGATGAAAGGCCTCTGGGCTTGTTCAAGAGACCCAAATTCATCTAGGTTGATTATAAGCACTTTACCATCCAAACCAGAGCCAAAATCAGATCCGATTATGGCTCAACTCACATCATTACAGGAGAAGTTCTATCCCATGAGGACTTCCCTTCCATCTTGCATTCAGCTCTCGGAAGCCAGTGGCAATAGTTTTGAACTGAAACCACAATTCATCAACACTCTTCTCAAGTTTCATGGTCTAGAGTCCGAGGATGCATACTTCTTCACTAGAGAATTTGAGGAAGTATATGTCATGATGAGTATAAACCACTTAAGAGACGATGCGGTTAGGTTACGCATCGTCCACTTCGTACTTAAGGATTAGCCAAGAAATGGCTATACAACTTAGCAGTCGATTCCATCCCTTTTTGGGATGATTTCGTCAAGGCCTTCTTGAAGAAATTCTATCCTATTCACAAGACAGCTCTCATTAGGAAGAATATCATACAGTTCAAGAAAGAAACTAGTGAACCATTTTGGAGGTGCTTTGAACGTTTCAAAGATGTCCTTGCCTAATGTCCTCATCATCACATAGAGAAGTGGCAACAATGCCAATTTTTTTATGTTGGTTTAGACTATCAGAATAAGACCCTCTTAGAAACTTTGTGCCAAGGGGGATTCTTGCAAAAGGATGAAAACCAAGAGTGGAATTTATTTTAGAACCTAGCTAAAAAAACCATCCAATGGGAACATACTCCCGAAAAGTCTAGGAACACAAATCCTATCTCTTCAAAAGGAGGTCTCCATTCAATAGAGTCATTCATAGCTGCCGAGGCTAAAATTTCTAGCCTAATGAGAAGATTGAAAACTCTAGAAACCAAAGAGCTAGTTCCAGTCAACCAAGTCAGCCCAAACTAATTTCAAATTCGGGCTATACTTACTGTCAAGTCATGAATCATGTGTTTGAGGAGTGTCAAGTTTTCAGTACTCAACAAATGTATCTCAAGCCCATGAATGTAGCCTTTTCAAAGCCCCCCTTAACAATCCTTATGTTCAAACATACATATTTTCTTTTGAATACTCAATAAAGGGAAAACTTGTAAAATTTGACGGGAAGATTACAAGTAATTGAACAAAAAAATAAAATTTACAAGTTGAACTCTCTTCTGAGATTTCTGAGAGTGTGTGCCGGTGGGAATCTTATCAGCGCGATTGCTTTGTCCCATTGACAATGCGAACGACTGATCTTTGAATGCTACTGCGTGGGAATTTCTTCTCGCCTGATTTCAAAGATTCCTTGAGAGAGAGAGAGAGATCTTATGGTATTAGCACCCTGAATTTATCCTTATAGGATTAGAGAAGTGATTCTCTAAATTCTTGAAAGTAAGAGAGTAGATCTCTTATAAGCTTAAGTTTTGAAGCCACCAAAAATGCTTATGCTCTTCAAAAATCCCTCTTGCACTTGAATTTGTTTAAGACCTTGAGCCTAACCTACTAGTGGGCTATATATAAGCTCAATACGGAGTTATGATCCCCTTGATTGTTTCCTCTTAATGAGGGATCATGGGTGTAACTACCCATTAACTCCCCCCGCTAACTTAGTGGGGCGGTTTCTCTGCTCAGGGGAGGCTAGCCTCCTTCCACATTAGAGGTGAAGTTAGCCTCCTCATGCAAGGCTAGCCAGTTGAGGAGAGGCTAGCCTCATCAGGCGAAGCTAGCCGGTGGAGGCTCCTCATGCGAGGCTCCTCATGCGAGGCTAGCCAGTGGCGACGAGGCAAGCCTTCTCAGGCAAAGCTAGCCAGTTGAGACAAAGCTAAGCACTTTAGCTCTTCAGCGGAGTTGTGCCAAGCTTCAGATAAAGGTAGAAGCAAGCTCTCAGTAGATCTTGCTAAGCTTCAGGTGAGGATAGGAGTTGGCCTTCTGTGCGGCTGTATAGAGCTTCAGGCGAAGCTAATAATTAGCTCTCTACGGAGCTATGAAGCGCTTCAAGGCGAAATTATAAGAAAGCTTCAGGCGAAGCTGTAAGTTAGCTCTCTATAGAGCTATGAATAGCTTTATGCGAAACAATCAAGAAAAATTCAAGCAAAGCTATAGTTAGCTTCAAGCGAAGTTAGAATTAGCTTCAGGTGAAGCTGTAAGTTAGCTCTCAGCAGAGCTATGAAAAACTTCATGCGAAGCTATCAAGAAAACTTCAGGTGAAGTTATAATTAGCTTCAGGCGAAGATAGAATTAGCTTCAGGCAAAGCTGTAAGTTAGCTTTCTGTGGAACTATGAAGATCTTCATGCGAAACTATCAAGAAAGCTTCAAGCAAAGCTATAATTAGCTTCGGGCGAAGTTAGAATTAGCTTTAGGCAAAGCTGTAAGTTAGCTCTCTGTAGAGCTATGAAGAGTTTCATGCAAAGCTATTGATTGGGGGAAAACCGTGGACGAAAAGTGTATGTTTTGAAATCAAGAGTTAAAGTGTGTATGCTTTGGTTTCCTCGATACTTCCGTTATAGCATAGAGGCTAAAACGAGTCGAATCCATAAGGATGGGAAGCGATAGAGCTTTACTAGAATGTTCACGTGTGTGTTAAGTGTTCTTCAAAGTTTTAAAGAACCAAAAGAAAAGAAAACAAAGAATGAAAAGAAAAGTACGGTGAAACACAAAGAAGTGGAAAATATAGAAAAGAATATATTTATGGTTTTTGATAGTTAATCTAAAATAAAGTGAAAAAGAAAGAAAACTCATGGCTACTAACTACTAATGGCTCCACTAACCATGCTAACCTCTTAGTGATAGTTGCCTCACATGTATCCTTGGCCATCACTAGTCCTTGGCTCAAGAGCATTTCAAAACATGACCCATGCGATAACTTTCACATCAAAACTCAACACAACAAGTGCAAGCTACATTTAAATCATCAAAACTAACCAAAAGTAAGCATGGAATAAAGTAATATTAGCTTGTTAGAGAGTTAGGATGTTAGACTGTTAGAATCCATCATCATGAGCCATCAATGGCTCTTGCAAGAGCAAGCCCAAGTAGAGGCTATTAGATTCATGTAGATTATGAAGTAAGAAGTTAGAAAGTTAGTAGTTAGTAGTTAGTTGTCATGAGAGAAAATTAGCTAAACATGTAAAAAGAGTTAGAGAGAAGAAAACAAAGAGAGGTAAAGAGAGAACCTTTCATAGCTTGTCACCTTCTATTATAAGCACTCTTGCTTTCCAACTATGTACCACTCTCTCTTCTATTACAAGATCTAAAAGAAATGAAAAATACAAAGAGGAAGAAGAAAAACTAACCTAAACTACCCTAAACTACAACATGGAATGAAAACTATACTACTCTCTGGATACCTCCCTGAAGAACCCCCAAAGGGGGTATTTATAGGCACAAGGGGAAAGGGGGCCAGGGGAACAAACCCTGGCCCAATGCGCTAGCGCGGCACGCACAGCGTCGCCTGCTGCGCGCTGTCGCGTTGGTCCCTTGTCGGCTGCAGGTCCTGGTTTCTGATTTTGGGCCTCTGATTTTGACAGAATCACCTTCCTAGGTCAATGGCTATCTTTATAGGCCTTTAATCACCAATTAAATTGTGATTTTGGGTTTTCTTCTTCATTTCATGCCATGGACCTAGAATCACAAAAGAAGACCATTATTAGCAGTATTTATTATAAAATGAATGTGAAAATGTGATATGAAATATATAATTTTAGAGACTAATCACACCCACACACTTATCTTTTGCTCGTCCTGAGCAAAATAAAAAATGAAAGGAATTATTACACCACTTTCGCAGGTGACGTGATTGCAATGAGCATGTGTAACAAGCCGTTAAACCTTTAGGTTTCGCCTAGAGGAGGAGTTTTGTCTCCTGAGGGTTTTCAGCGGATTACACTCACAAAATTCATAACAAAAGAAATCAAATGTCAGTATTTTTGAAAACGCATTTTGAAATAAAAAAATGTTGAAGTATTTTTGCGAAAATATAAATGATCCAAGATCATAGGTTAACCAGAAATTATTCTTCCTTAAACTAAATTGAAATGCAAAATCTTGTTATAAATGAAATGTAAGAATTTAAAATTGAATTGATTCTTTAATCTTTTATAAAACTCTTAGAAACATATTCACTTTGTGAACTGTGAAGATTTTTAGGATATCGACTCAAACATTCATGCCATTGATTTGTGTATATTTATTTTTTCCTTTTTTTTCTTCTCTTAGTTTTCTTAGGCTTTCTTATTTACCCAGGTAGTGAGCCTTTAGCCGGTGACTCCCAAACCAGATGGTCTTAGGGCACCAGATGAGAAAACATCCCTCGGACTTAAGGACTCGAGTAAACAAGGCCACAAAACTAAAGTGGATTATTTATTTTTTTCAACATCCTTGTCCAACAATGAAGTGTGATTTTGGGCGATGATTGATTTGGACTCAAATAGAACAGGAATAAAAATCGATACCGACTCGAAATTTTGACTCAGATCAAGTCGAGATTCAAAAGGGGAGTCAAAATTGGTTCAAAAATGGGGTCCAAACTAAAGAATTAATGTTCACACACTTTCTCCATCAATGAAGTATGATTATAAGATATTGGTGATTCAATTTCACGGTGTACTGGTACAAGATCCAATGATGACTCCAGAATAGAGAAACAATCTGGTAAAGATACTGAAGTCATTATTGAATCAAAAGGTTAAATAGAATCACCAACTTGAGGCTCATGATCAGTTTCATATTCAATTTCAATTTCAGGAAAGGGATAATTTGCCAAAATGTCAATGTTATTTTCAAATTTTGGAGTTTGGTTAAGTTTCAATGGGTTTGCTGAAATTGAATTTTAGTTTCCAAAATAGCATAATTCTTGGGTCCAATCGGTAGAGTTAGGGATATAAGGATTGGTCAAAAATTGACAAGAAAGACTTTCCTCGCTCTCATTGATCAAATCGCTCATTATTGAGTCTAACCTACTGATCGGCCGGGTAACAGAATTTTGAGTCTAAATCATGTCTTCCATACTTTGTGCAATTGGTTCTTTTTGAAAAGGTGAAGATGGAAGTTGATTTTGAAAATTGTAGTGAAATTGTCAGTTCATCAGATTTTGCCATTGCTGCTCAGACTCACGCAAGGGTTCCATATTCAAGTTCAGTATTGATGGTTGTTCATTTTGAATCAGTGAGACTGGAAAAGATGAGTAGGACTCTTGAAAATTTGGTTGAGATGATGAGTCCAACATATTTTGAAATCGTTGCACTTTTTCACAAAAGACTTCCAAATGCTTTTCTAGCTCAGATTCTTCTTCAATTGGATGTTCTAGAAAAGGAGTATATGGAGTTTGATTTGAGAAGGATTGTGAATTGAGAAAATTTGAATTAGTTGTTGGGACTCAAGCATGGCTTCCTACTCCTTTCCAAATTGGATTTTTCTTCGATTGGTGGAACAGGAAAAGGAGGATATGGATCCAAATCAGGGAATGAAAATTTTGGACAAGGTGGTTGAAACATTAATTTGGGGAAGCTGAATCCCCATGAACTCTGTGAAGAGTGAAAATTATTTTGAAAATTATAGTCATAGGACTGGGGTTATGGGTCATATTGAGTCGGATAATCTCAACCTGGTATATAAGGTTGGTTTATGTTGTACATAGCCGGGTCGGAGTTATCCGAGTCAAATAGGATCGGGGTAAAATATGGATTCATATTAGGATTGAAAAAATTATTGTTGTTAAAATTCATTTTACAATTTACACAAAAAAAAGAAAACAAACAAACAAATAAAAAAAAGAGAAAAAGAAAATAAGCCTATTCTAGGGTTAACTTAGACATAGACGACTCCTAACTGGTTAGACTGTCTATGGGGGGTATATTGTCAGAATCTGACCACGAGTTAATCGGCCAAGTAAGGGCAAGATCAGTGGGAGGTATCCGTGCCGGAACAACGAGCCTAATTATACCAAACCACTGTTCTTCGAGATTTGGCCTCTCAATCCCCAACCTTAAACACCGATTTGACAAGAGTCAACTTCTAACAACTTCCCCCTTAGGTTAATTTCTTAAATTAGTCCGAGATGTCCCTAGGGGCCAACGTCTAGCAATTTTTATTTAGGCTTGAGTTGTGTAAGTGGGGAGGTGATTTTTGGGCTAAGGAAGGGTAATGACTACCCCACCTTATGTTGTATTGGGTTTGCCCTTAAGTTCAATTCGTGTAAGTGTGCAATATAGATAAGAATGAACACACAAAGAGAGTAAATCACCCACGTATTTGTCCTAACTATATGCCATGCAATATGTACACCTCCGTCAAGATCACAACAACATAAGAATAAAATATAGTATATTATAATTGAAACCGACACGTGCCTAGATGCAAATGTCTAAATCGTTTTAAAGCATCCAATTACTATATTTTAGTTCTTATACTTATTACAGTGCACAGGCAATATAAAAAAACTAGCAGCAGAATATAAGAATATACGAGAATTTACCCAACCACACAAAAGAAAGTGTAGACTTCTGCAATGCTAAAACTTTAATCTGCATACCAGAAACCAAAGAAGAAAAGTTAACAAAAATGTGAAATCAAACTGTTCCCATCCCCGGCAACGGCGCCAAAATTTGATCGGGGGAAAATCACGCACAAAAAGTGTATGTTTTGAAATCAAGAGTTAAAATGTGTGTGCGTTGGCTTTCTCGATACTTTTGTTATAGCATAGAGGCTAAAACGAGTCGAATCCACAAGGACGGGAAGCGACAGAAGATTTAGCAGAATGTTCACGTGTGCGTTAAGTATTCTTCAAAGTTTTAGCTACTAGATTCATGTGGATTATCAAATAAGAAGTTAGCAAGTTAGTGGATAGTAGTTAGTTGCCATGAGAGAAATTAACTAAACATGTAAAAGGAGTTAGAGAGAAGAAAACAAAGAGGTAAAGAGAGAACCTTTCATAGCTTGTCACCTTCTATTACAAGCACTCTTGCTTTCCAACCATGTACCACTCTCTCTCCTATTTCAAGATCTAAGAGAAATGAAAAATACAAAGATGAAGAAGAAGAACTAACCTAAACTACCCTAAACTACAACATGAAAAGAAAACTACACTACTCTCTGGATATCTCCCTGAAAAACCTCCAAAGGGGGTATTTATAGGCACCAGGGGAATAAGGGGCCAGGAGAACAATCCCTGACCCAAAGTGCTGGCGCGGCTCGCGCAGCGCCGCCTGCTGCGCGCTGTCGTATCGGTCCCCTGTCGGCTGCAGGTCCTGCTTTATGGTTTTAGGCCTCTGGTTTTGACAGAATCACCCTCCTAGGTCAATGGCTATCTTTATAGGCCTTTAATCACCAATTAAATTGTGATTTTGGGTCTTCTTCTTCAGTCATGCCATGGACCTACAATCACAAAAGAAGACTATTATTAGCAGTATTTATTATAAAATGAATGTGAAGATGTGATATGAAATATGCAATTTTAGAGACTAATCACACCCCCACACTTATCTTTTACTCGTCCTGAGTAAAACAAAAAACTATAAGAATTATTACACCACTTTCACAGGTGACGCGATTGCACTGAGCATGTGCAACAAGCCGTTAAACCTCTAGGTTTCCCCTAGAGTAGGAGTTTTGTCTCCTAAGGATTTTCAGCGGATTACACCCCCCACAAAATCCATAACAAAAGAAATCACATTTCAGTATTTTTGAAAACGCATTTTGAAATAGAAAAAAATTTTGAAGTATTTTTGCGAAAAAATAAGTGATCCAAGGTCATAGGTTAACCAGAAATTATTCTTCCTTAAATTAAGTCGAAATGCAAAATCTTGTTATAAATTAAATGTAAGAATTTAAAATTGAATTAATTCTTTGATCTTTCATAAAACTCTTAGAAAAATATGCACTTTATGAACTGTGAAGATTTTTGGGATATCGACTCAAACATTCATGCCATTAATTTGTGTATATTTTTTTTCTTTTTTTTCCTTTCCTTAGTTTTCTTAGGCTTTCTTAATTACCCGGGTAGTGAGCCTTTAGCCGGTGACTCCCAAACCAGATGATCTTAGGGCTTCAGATGAGAAAACATCCCTCGTGCTTAAGGACTCGAGTAAATAAGGCCATAAAACTAAAGGAGATTATTTTATTTTTTGTCCACCATTTTAGGTCTTAATAATCATGCTTCCTGAGGCATAATTACCCAACTTCAATAAGTGGTTTTATCATCATTTTTTATATTTTTTATAGCATTTTTATGACATTTTCAGTTTTTGTTTCGATCCCAAAAATTGTGTAAGTGTGAAGTACATAAATCTAAGGCAAAAAATTCAAGATCAAATTATCTTTTCAATCTTATTTCCTTATTCTAAAATTTAAACAAGATTTATTATTTGACTTGCTTTAAAAATTCATAATTTTAGGTCTTCCTAATTCCTAAGGTAATCTTAATTTTCTTAATAATAAATCAAAACTATTTTCCTTATGTCAAAAAGTTTTGTAAAAAGAAAAGAAAAGAGTCTTTATACAAAAGAAAATTTTAAAAAGTTCCTAAAAGGAAGTGTAAAAGAAAGAAAATTTAAAACTAACCTACGTTAGTAAACCCTCCCCTACACTTAGACCTATGCTAGGGTTGACTTAGACCTAAATGACTTCTAACTGGTTAGACTGTCTATGGGGGTATATTGTCAGAATCTGACCACGAGTTAATCGGCCAGATAGGGGCAAGATCAGTGGGAGGTATCCGTGTTGGGGCAATGGGCCTAATTATGCCAAACCACTGTTCTTCGAGGTTTCGCCTCTCAATCCCCAACCTTAGACACCGATTTGACAATAGTCAACTTCTAACAACTTTCCCCTTAGATCAATCTCTTAAATGAGTCTGAGATGTCCCTAGGGGCCAACGTCTAGAAATTTTTATTTAGGCTTGGGTTGTGTGAGTGGGAAGGTGATTTTTGGGCTAAGGAAGGGTAATGACTTCCCCACCTTATGTTGTATTGAGTTTTGCCCTTAAGTTCAATTCGTGCAAGTATGCAATATAGATAAGAATGAACACTCAAAGAGAGTAAATCACCCACGTGTTTGTCCTAACTATATGCCATGCAATATGTACACCTCCGTCAAGATCACAACAACACAAGAATAAAAATAATATATTGGAATTGAAATCTACATGTACCTAGATGCAAATGTTAAATCATTTTAAAGCATCCAATTACTATATTTTAGTTCTTAAACTTATTACAGTGCACATGCAATATAAACAAAAACTAGCAGCAGAATATAAGAATATATAAGAATTTACCCAACCACACAAAAGTAAGTGTGGACTTCTGCAATGCAACCTTCACATCAAAAAATAAAGAAGAAAAGTTAACAAAAACGTGAAATCAAGCTGTTTCCATCTCTGGCAACGGCATCAAAATTTGATCGGGGAAAAATCGCGCATGAAAAGTGTATGTTTTGAAATCAAGAGTTAAAGTGCGTGCATTGGCTTCCTCGATACTTTCATTATAGCATAAAAGCTAACACGAGTCGAATCCATAAGGACGGGAAGCAATATAAGCTTTACCAGAATGTTCACGTGTGTGTTAAGTGTCAA
Organism: Agave tequilana; assembly: GCA_038442645.1. NCBI lineage: Eukaryota > Viridiplantae > Streptophyta > Magnoliopsida > Asparagales > Asparagaceae > Agave > Agave tequilana. The sequence goes on along the minus strand of JAVJIF010030487.1, from coordinate 511,522 downwards.
AGTTTTAAAGAATCAAAAGAAAAGAAAATAAAGAATCAAAAGAGAAGTACAGTGAAACACAAAGAAGTGGGAAGCATAGAAAAGAATATGTTTGTGGTTTTTAATAGTATTTCTAAAATAAAGTGAAAAAGAAAGAAAACCCATGGCTACTAACTACTAATGGCTCCACTAACCATGCTAACCTCTTAGTGATAGTTGCCTCACATGTATCCTTGGCCATCCCTAGTCCTTGGTTCAAGAGCATTTCAAAGCATGACCCATGCGATAACTTTCACATCAAAACTCAATACAACAAGTGCAAGCTACACTTAAACTATCAAAACTAAATAAGAGTAAGCATGGAATAAAGTAATGTTAGCTTTTTAGGGAGTTAGGATGTTAGAGTATTAGAATCTATCATCATGAGCCATCAATGGCTCTTGTAAGAGCAAGCCCAAGTAGAGGCTTTTAGATTCATGTGGATCATCAAGTAAGAAGTTAGCAAATTAGTGGTTAGTAGTTAGTTACCATGAGAGAAAATTAGCTAAACATGTAAATAGAGTTAGAGAGAAGAAAACAAAGAGAGGTAAAGAGAGAACCTTTCATAACTTGTCACATTTTATTACAAGCACTTTTGCTTTCAAACCATGTACTACTCTCTCTCCTATTACAAGATCTAAAAGAAATGAAAAATACAAAGAGGAAGAAGAAGAACTAATCTAAACTATCCTAAACTACAGCATGGAAAGAAAACTACACTACTCTCTAGATATCTCCCTGAAGAACCCCCAAAGGGGGTATTTATAGGCACCAGGGGAAAGGGGGCCAGGGGAACAAATCCTGGACCATTGCGCTGGCGCGGCACGCGTAGCGCCGCCTGCTGCGCACTGTCGCGTCGGTCCCCTGTCGGCTGCAGGTCCTGGTTCTGATTTTGGGCCCCTGGATTTGACAGAATCACCCTCCTAGGTCAATGACTATCTTTATAGGCCTTTAATCACTAATTAAATGGTGATTTTAGGTCTTCTTCTTCATTTCATGCCGTGGACCTACAATCACAAAAGAAGACCATTATTAGCAGTATTTATTATAAAATGAACGTGAAGATGTGATATGAAATTTGCAATTTTAGAGACTAATCAGCTATCAAGAAAGCTTCAGGCGAAGCTATAATTAGCTTTAAGTTAGCTCTCTGTGGAGTTATGAAGAGCTTCATGCGAAGCTATCAAGAAAGCTTCAGGCGAAGCTAGATTTAGCTTTAGGCGAAGCTAGTTATTTAACCCTTCAACAAGGCTGTAAAACTTCAAGCGAAGCTATCCTATTGGGTTCATGCGAGGCTAAGTATTGAACTAACTTAGCCTCACAGGCCTGCCTAGGTCTCTTCAAAGGCAACACTTGGCTTACTATCTGCTTTATTGGATCAACAGGATCCAAGTCGCTGCTTTGTTCATCAGGGATGGGCAGAAATTGGTCATCAGGTTGTTTGTGACTTATCTTTTATAAATGTCAACAAGTTAGACATTGCTTAGACTAGTTGAAGAGCTGTCTGAAAGTTTGTCTTTTTAGAGTGTCAACAAAATCTCCTTCAAAGTTTTCATAAATTCGTTATGGATTGGTTTGGATTATGAAATACTTTGAATTGCTTTGGGTGTTCAAAAGGATAAGCATTCACCAAGTAGAATTCCCCAAAGGAATTGGAATTGTGACTGAAAATTATTCAGAGATTAGGAATATGATAAAATCAGTCTGAGTATGAGAATTCACTGGGGATAAAAGAGAGCAAATCTAGGAATCTCTCTGTTCAAATGTAATGTGGACATAACAGGTTAGGAATCACTAGAAAGAGGGTTCGCTATTCAGAGGTGATAAACTGTACATAACAACCAGACTGAAAAATTAGATCTGGGTATCCGTCAGTTCAGGGGTGACAAACTGGACATAACTAATTAGAAATCACCAGCCACCAAACCTTGTTGTTCAGAGGTAACAAACAACACATAATGATAAAGAAGGGTGAGATTGAATATCCATCGATTCAGAGGTGATGAATTGGACATAACCGATTAGAAATTACCAAACTCAGAGTGTTTACTATTCAAAGGTGACAAACTAGACATAACAGTAAACGAAAAGTTGAACTCAGTTTTAGGGACCCATCTATTAAGAGGTGACGAACTGGACATGATAGACTAAGACATATTAAACTCTGAATCCGCTACCAAAGGTAGTCTTATTAATTTAGCAGCTAGCCCGCGCTAACCCACTAAGGATTGCAAGGGTGAATTGAATCTGGGCACCCGTCGGTTCAGAGGTAATTTGGACATAACCAACAAAGAGACACCAGGCTCGCAATCTGCTGTTCAGAGGTTATAGTGTTAGCTTGACAGCTAGTCCACTGGGGACTGCAAGAGTGAGATCTGGAATCTGTCAGTTCAGAGGCGACAAACTGGACATAACTAGCTAGGAATTGTCAGACTCGAAAATTTGTCATTCAGAGGTGACGGACTGGACATGATGACAAAAGAGAAGTCCACACTAGACTGGAGGATGAAACTTGGTTATCTGTCAGTTCAGAGGTGATTGACTGGACATAACCAATTAAGAAGCCACCAAGCTCAGAGCCTTACCATTTAGAGGTGATAAACTGGATATAACGGTAAAAGGAGAAGTTCCTACCAAACTGGGAGATGAGGCTTGGCTATCTGTCGACTCAGAGGTGATAAACTGGACATAACGGATTGAAAAGCCACTAAGCTCAGAGTCCTGCCGTTCAGAGGTAATGAATTGGACATAACGGCAAGAAGAATAGTCCCTACTAGCCTAAGAGAGGAGGCCTGGGTGTTGGCCTAGAGGCCTTCCACTCTAGTTTTGATGATGATTAACACATGTAGTTATGTTTACTAATAATCTTGTGATGTTTAGTTTCAGATCTTTAATCAAGATATTAGTTGGTGATTAGCTTCAACAAAGGAGTTTTGAAGCCTTCCACTTGGTGATTCTAGAGCCCGAGCATCAAGATCATATATAGCACTCGTTGGAGTCAAGCTCGGTGGATCACGGTTTGGATCGAGTCGACTTGAAGACGGAGTTCGTCAAGAAGACTTCGGTACATAGTTTTAGTTTTATGTTTTAGATTCATTTGTAAAGAATAGATAGTGTGATATGCTCAAGTTCACAACACACACACGTGTTTCTAGTTTCATGTTTTTCGGTTTTCGGTTTTTGGTTTAACCGATATTGGTTTTCATGAATAGTTAGGTTCAAAACAAGTTTACATTGTTTAAATGTATATTAGATGTGTTCTATATACATACATGCTTCATATCTTAGACAAACTTATTTTGATTTGCCTATTCATGAGTTTTGGTGTTTTGGTATTTTTAACAAAACATATTTTTGGAATTAAAGTCAAAAACATGGATATATATATCTATTTCATGTATATTGGACTGATGTCAATATGCAACATGCCTAAAAGTGTTTAAGTATCATGTTTTTGTATTTGGATGAGTTTTAGACAAAACGAATTTTCATTTGAAAAATCCAAGTTTGGAAAATACGGGTTTGTTTTTCGGCAAAATTTATAAGTCACAAAAATGGTTCAAAAAGTTTGAAATTTGTGTTGAAATTTTTCACACAAGTTTATATTTCAATGTATTATGATAAAACTATTTTTGTGAAATTTTAGAAGTTTTATGGGATTTTTAAAGATATTTTAAACCAAGTTTTTCTGTCCCAGAATGCCTTCTGCCAGGCTCTGGCAGTCGACCGGGCCGGTCGACTGGATCCAGAGTCGGTCGACTGGACCGGTCGACCGACGTGCACAAAACGTGCACACTTGGCCAGCCACTTGGGCCGGTCGACCGAGCGGTCGACCGACTGCAAGTACCCTACTCTCGGGTGGGGGCGGTCGACCGACCGGTCGACCGGTCGACCGTAAGGCGTGGACGATCGACCGAGCGGTCGACCGACCAGAGAGCATTTGCTCTCTGGATTGGGACGGTCGACCGGGCGGTCGACTGCTAGCTTCCAATAGTCAAAAATTTGACCGTTGGCGGTCGACCGCCAGCCGCCAAGGCTGACAGATCAGCCTAACAGCTAGTTTTGGATTGAGGTTTTATATACCCCATTGGTTTGAGTTTTTCCCTAAGATTTTTCGAGCCAAAAATTCCTACTCTCTAGTGTTTATTCCAGCAAGTTTTCAAAAAGTTTTTGGTGCTTAAAGAGTTCATCTTTATTTGTTTCAAAAGGGTTTGGAAAATTCAAGAAAAAGGAAAAGCTTTGGGATTGGTTTTTGATCTTAATTTTATTCTTATCCTAGCTATTTTCCCAATAGTTTTCTTTGAGTTTTTCATTTCCAAACACTTGATTTTCCACACTTGAGCTATCATTCTATCCTCTCTATAGGATCACTTTATTTGTGGTTGAGGAAACCACCAACTTGTAAACCCTTTACTTGTTGTATCCCTCTTTGGTAGAGGTTGATTTGGGTTGTGGTTAGCTCCCTCTTTGGTAGAGGTTGAGGTTGTGGTTTACTCCCTCTAGTGTGAGGTGGAGTTGGATTTGTATCCCTCAAGTGTTGAGGTGATTGGTTGTTTGGCTACGAGCCTACCCCTCTTGTGTGAGGTGGTGTTTGTGTTGCCTCGGTGGAGGTTGTATTGGTTGGATTGGTGGAGTTCGGTACTCCGGTCTTCGGTAGACCCTTTGTATTACCTCGATGGAGGTTGTATTGGTTGAGAGAGGAGTTCGGTACTCCTAGTGGATTGGAAATCCTTCTCGGTGAAGGCAGGGACGTAGAGCTCGGTGCTCGAACCTCGAAACACATCTTGTTGTTTGCGTTTGATCCATTGACTCTAAACTCTCTCTCTCTTTATTTGTGCATTGCTTTACTTTGTCATATCATATACATGCTTGTGTGTTTGTGTGCATCACTTGTGCTTAACCACGAGAGCTTCATATAGTGCCTCAACTCTTATTCAGAGGAATCAAGAGGAGTTAGTCCAGAGCCCTTCACGGGGAATTCGGCTACACTCGTTGGTTGCATTAAGTGTTGTTGCAAATTAGTTTTTAATTTTCGTATTTAGTTCATTAGATTAGCGGTACACCTATTCACCCCCCCTCTAGGTGTACTTTCAATTGGTATCAGAGCCTACGCTCTTGATATTTGGTTTAACCACCTAGGAGTGTGATCTTGGTTAGCTAATCTATCATTTGCATTTTGCACATATATTGTTTGCACACACTCATGGATTGCTTGTCACCTCCCATGTTTGATGTTTCCAACATTGACACGTGGAAATTTAGGATGTCCATGTATTTGAAAACCCTAGGCTTGCATATTTTCCTTGCCGCTACCAAGAAATGCTATCTTGGTAATCGCAATCATATAGAGACCAATGCACTTGCCCTTGAGGCTATTAGAAACACGCTTAACAAAGATTATCTTATGCTTGTTTCTAACTATGATTCCGCCTTTTCAGTGTGGAACAAGTTGACTTCCTCCGAGCTACAAACGCCCAACATCATGGAGGATGAATCTAGTGGAGAATCCGAGCCACAATGCTTTATGGTCTAAGGGAATGACTCCCTTGAGGTATACTCGGAAACTCAATTAGATAGTGATGATGCTAGTTCTTCATGTGATGAGAATATTGATGCCAATGCCTTGAATGAATAACTTTATATTGTGTGTGAAAAATTATTGGAAAAATATAATCTCTTGAAAAATAAGAGTTTTGAACTTAATAAATAAAACAAGGTTTTAAGTTCAAGATTAGACTTGGTTTTGCAAGAGAAAGTGGAGATTTCTAATGAGAGGGATTCATTGAAATCTAAACTTGATCATGCCCTAAAAGAAAATGAATTTTTGAAAAATAAAAATGATTGTGAAATAATTTTGAAGAAAAATGAAAACTTGTCTTCAAAAGTTAATTTTGTTTTAAAAGAAAATGATTCTTTAAAAATGAAAATTGCTTCCATTTCAAAGGACTTGGAAGTTTGTTTAAAGAAGAATATTATTTTGAAAAATGATATAGATACACATGTTTGCCATGCTAGTGTAGGTTCACCTAGCTCATCTATTGCTTGCCACACTTCTTCTTTAATTGAAAATGATATATCTATGTTAAAGAAGAATATTGATTGTTTGGGCTCCACTTTGAGCCATTGTGCCAAGAACCATACACGTTTGGAATCATTGTTTCGAAAGAAACAAATTCCATCTATGCATGCACACCATTCACGGCATACACATGCTCCTCACGGTCACAACCATCACACATTGTATGCTCATGTGTACACTTTACACATTGTGGACGTAAAGGCCACCTTGCTAAGTTTTGCTATGATCGTATTCATGATGTAAATTTAGCAAATAAATTTGTTTGGGTTAGAAAAGGAACTAACCCCCATAGACCCAAAAGAGTATGGGTACCAAAGACCACCCCTATTGTATTTGATGTAGGTGTGGGCTCTCGCATGACGTGAGAGTTATGGTGCCTTGAGATGGATGCGTTCCGAGCTTCATGTGGACTATTTGGATGCATCACTTTCAAGGGAAGTTTGGTAGGAAGACCACCTTGTTTTGGAGAACTAGAGAGGTACCTTCATCGGTTTTGGTATCGATCTCGAACTCCCGTTTATATTTACATGCTTTTCATTTTATTCATCATTAGCATGTTTTGATGTTTACAGATTATTATGTTAATGCCATGATTATTAGACCATTGACATGCATATATAGCATTTGAGATCACCCATGTTTATATGGACCATTTTTTTGTGTTCTCGGATATGTTTAGCTATCATGTTTATCATAGCTCTAATAGCATGTGGATTTACATAATGATCTTATTTATGTTTATCATGTTAATTTATGTCTCGTTTTATGCTTCATGTTTTGATTACTTGTTTAAATGTTAGTTTTCATTAAAACTAAGATATATACTTGTACATATAGTGGGCCACAAATAAATTTTTATATGTTTGTGCTTGAATGCTTATTTGTACCCATTAGATGTTTTAGTATAGTCTAGTTTTGATGATTCATGCATTTTAAACTTGTATTTCCCATTTTGGACATGTTTTATGATCATGTGTTTTTCACTTCATGTATATGTCTATTTGGCCAAACCTTAAGATATACATGTATACCCCTTGAGTCATTTGTTTTTCATGCAAATCTTTATTATGGACTCAATTGTGTTTAGGGATATGTATGTATACTTCTTGTTTTGTACAAAACATACATATGCCTTGAAGTATAATTTGTTTTTAATGAAAATTTTGTTTTGATGATTTTCATGTTTTCATGTTTTAAAGGAATTTCAATTGAGCTTAATTGAATATTTTCATGATAATGTGTTTCACATATATCTTGTTCACTCACCTCACTTATTGTTTACTCATGTTTTGTTTTCATGAGTCATATTCATGATTTATTGACTTTGAGTGTTGGATATTATGTGAGTTTCATGTTTCATGAAAAATATTTTTATTTTATACCTTGCTTGAAGGATTTCGTACTAGTTTACAAGTTTTTCCATATAACTAGTTGCTATATTCTTCGTTATAGTAGAGTTTTCAAACAAACTATATTTTTTTTCAAATCTATTTTTTGAAAACCGCTACATTCCACGGGCGGTTGGTTGGGAGACCATGCCTTGTATGTTAATATTGAAAATCTTTTAAACATGAGCATGAAATGGGTGGAAAGGATTATGAGTTATACACTTGATATTATTGTTGCTTCAATTGGTATCATTGGATCTTTTCAATTGGTATCAATATTGTCATTTTTTTTGTATACTCATATATTTTTTATGTATGTATGTTTAGACTTCAAATAGTATCAATTTCGATTGGTATCTAATTTTTCATGCATATATATATTTTATTTGTGCTTGTTTTATTTAAGCACAAACTTTGATTATGATAAGCTTGATTTTTAATGACTATCATGTTTCAATTGATTAGTTTTCAATTGGTATACTAATACAAGCTTATGCATCGTTTTATTTGGTATTTCATAAAAGGAGAGAAAAACTCGTATTTCATCGTTCAATTGGTATTTTGTTTACCATTGGTTTTGTATTCCACTCCCATACTTTATGATGAAAAATGATTGAAAAATTAATATTGATTTTTAATTTGGTATCATATGCTTATAAAGAATAATACCTTACAATTGGTATCAAGATGTTATTTGTTTACTTTCATTTGGTATCATGTAGTGAAAGATATTTTTTTTTCTTTCAATTGGTATCATAAAATGTTTTGATTTATATTACCTATATGCAAGGGGAGCTTAACATCTCTTCTACATATAGATTCATATTGAGTGTATCTTATATTGAGGAGCTTGACAACTCTTCTTTATGCGATACACGTGTGTAGGGGGAGCTTCACATCTCCTCTTATGCATTGCATATTATGCGTTATGTGAATTAGGGCTTGTCATCCCTCCTTCATGTAATGCATATATATGGGGAAGTTAACTTAGCGTCTTCCTCTTCATGAATGTATATCGCATATATCCTTTATTGATTTGTTTTATGTCACCCCTTTGTTGATTTTTGCTTTTGACAAAAAGGGGGAGAACATTTTGTTTTTTACTTTAACCCCTTTGTTGATGATTGACAAAAAGGGGAGAAGTATTTGGGAAGTATTTGATATATATGCATGTTTTTCCTTGCTTTATCCATAAAGGAGGAAATGTATTTATGTTTATGCATATATGTTTTGTTTTGCAAATAGGAGAAAAAGTATTTGATGAGTTTTATGCTTGATTGGCATGTTTATCTCCATGTATTTGCATACATGTTTATGAGCTTTCATTGCATATTTATTTGTTTATTATAATGCATGAGTTAAGGGGGAGCTTCTTTGAGGCTTAACTTTGCATATATAACTCCATGAGTTTTGTCATCATCAAAAAGGGGGAGATTGTTGGCCCAGAGGCCTTCCACTCTAGTTTTGATGATGATTAACTCATGTTGTTATGCTTACTAATAATCTTGTGATGTTTAGTTTCAGATCTTTAATCAAGATATTAGTTGGTGATTAGTTTCAACAAAGGAGTTTTGAAGCCTTTCACTTGGTAATTCCAGAGCCCGAGCATCAAGATCATATATAGCACTCGTTGGAGTCAAGCTCGGTGGATCACGGTTTGGATCGAGTCGACTTGAAGACGGAGTTCGTCAAGAAGACTTCGGTACATAGTTTTAGTTTTATGTTTTAGATCCATTTGTAAAGAATAGATAGTGTGATATGCTCAAGTTCACAACACACACACGTGTTTCTAGTTTCATGTTTTTCGGTTTTCGGTTTTTGGTTTAACCGATATTGGTTTTCATGAATAGTTAGGTTCAAAACAAGTTTACATTGTTTAAAGTATATTAGATGTGTTCTATATACATACATGCTTCATATCTTAGACAAACTTATTTTGATTTGCCTATTCATGAGTTTTGGTGTTTTGGTATTTTTAACAAAACATATTTTTGGAATTAAAGTCAAAAACATGGATATATATCTATTTCATGTATATTGGACTGATGTCAATATGCAACATGCCTAAAAGTGTTTAAGTATCATGTTTTTGTATTTGGATGAGTTTTGGACAAAACGAATTTTCATTTGAAAAATCTAAGTTTGGAAAATACGGGTTTGTTTTTCGGCAAAATTTATAAGTCACAAAAATGGTTCAAAAAGTTTGAAATTTGTGTTGGAATTTTTCACACAAGTTTATATTTCAATGTATTATGATAAAACTATTTTTGTGGAATTTTAGAAGTTTTATGGGATTTTAAAGATATTTTAAATCAAGTTTTTCTGTCCCAGAATGCCTTCTGCCAGGCTCTGGCGGTCGACCGGGCCGGTCGACGGATCCAGAGTCGGTGACCGGACCGGTCGACCGACGTGCACAAAACATGCACACTTGGCCAGCCACTTGGGCCGGTCGACCGACTGCAAGTACCCCATTCTCGGGTGGGGGCGGTCGACCGACCGGTCGACCGTAAGTCGTGGGCAGTCGACCGAGCGGTCAACCGACCAGAGAGCATTTGCTCTCTGGATTGGGACGGTCGACCGGGCGGTTGACCGCTAGCTTCCAACGGTCAAAAATTTGACCGTTGGCGGTCGACCGGGCGGTCGACCGCCAGCCGCCAAGGCTGACGGATCAGCCTAACGGCTAGTTTTGGATTGGGGCTTTATATACTCCATTGGTTTGAGTTTTTCCCTAAGATTTTTAGAGCCAAAAATTCCTACTCTCTAGTGTTTATTCCAGCAAGTTTTCAAAAAGTTTTTGGTGCTTAAAGAGTTCATCTTTATTTGTTTCAAAAGGGTTTGGAAAATTCAAGAAAAAGGAAAAGCTTTGGGATTGGTTTTTGATCTTAATTTTATTCTTATCCTAGCTATTTTCCCAATAGTTTTCTTTGAGTTTTTGATTTCCAAACACTTGATTTTCACACTTGAGCTATCATTCTATCCTCTCTATAGGATCACTTGTTTTGTGGAAAAAGGAAATTGTTTGTGATTGAGGAAACCACCAAGTTGTAAACCCTTTACTTGTTGTATCCCACTTTGGTAGAGGTTGATTTTGGTTGTGGTTAGCTCCCTCTTTGGTAGAGGTTGAGGTTGTGGTTTACTCCCTCTAGTGTGAGGTGGAGTTGGATTTGTATCCCTCAAGTGTTGAGGTGATTGGTTGTTTGGCTACGCGCCTACCCCTCTTGTGTGAGGTGGTGTTTGTGTTGCCTCGGTGGAGGTTGTATTGGTTGGATTGGTGGAGTTCGGTACTCCGATCTTCGGTAGACCCTTTGTATTGCCTCTGTGGAGGTTGTATTGGTTGAGAGAGGAGTTCGGTACTCCTAGTGGATTGGAAATCCTTCTCGGTGAAGGCGGGGACGTAGAGCTCGGTGCCCGAACCTCGAAACACATCTTGTTGTTTGTGTTTGATCCATTGACTCTAAACTCTCTTTCTCTCTCTTTATTTGTGTATTGCTTTACTTTGTCATATCATATACATGCTTGTGTGTTTGTGTGCATCACTTGTGCTTAACCATGAGAGCTTCATATAGCGCCTCAACTCTTATTCAGAGGAATCAAGAAGAGTTAGTTCAGAGCCCTTCACGGGGAATTCGGCTACACTCATTGGTTGCACTAAGTGTTGTTGCAAATTAGTTTTTAATTTTCGCATTTAGTTCATTAGATTAGCGGTACACCTATTCACCCCCCTCTAGGTGTACTTTCACTGGGGACTTGTTAGTTCAGAGGTGATTGACGTGACACGACTTACTAAGTCCAGAGCCTTGCTGTTCAGAGGTGGCGGACTGGACATGATAGCAAAAGAAACAAGTCCGCTGGGGAATACGAGATAGTGTTCCCAAAATTTGTTGAGAATCAAATCAATCCTGCTGGGGAATAGGAGAATAATACTCCTAAAATGAAGAAAAAGTCAAAGGTGAAAACTGAAACATGACTTTTTTTCTTTGTTGATCTACCATTCCATGGACGGGAATTGGTAGAGGACTTTGGTGGGAAAAGTGGGATCAGGTCCCTTAGGATTTTTAGAAAATCCTAAACTATCAACGAGTTTGGTATGCCTTTACCAACTACCGTTTGAGTTGGGCTAGCCATGCTATTCCCCTCAGCATGATGAGTTATTGAGGATTTTATATTGGGCTTAGAAGCTAATATTTTCCTCTAGCCTTATTCACCAAAGGCTTCAGATCGTGTCACATGAAGTGAATATTTCTGTATTCCACTGGTGACCTCTAAAATCTCGCTGTAGATTAAAGAGTTTAGTCTAAACTTCATAGGGAATTTGTTGGGTAGATCGACATTCCTCGTGGAGCACATCTTTTGTTCATCAAGACTCTGGTTCTTAGCTGATCATCATGTCTAGATATGGAGTACAAGCTTCACAGAGAATATATCGAGTAAGTCAAGATTCCTCGTTGAGCTTCACTTTTGTTCATCATCATCAAGACTCTAGTCGCAGCTGATTATCGAATCTGGACATTAATGTGAAAACACTAAAAAGGTCCTGCAAGGATCTATCACGTACCTTCTTCGATTAATTCGGCTCATTCAAGATTATCGTGAAGCCGAACTGATTTGCCGAAAGAAGAATGCAGAGATGGTTGAAATTAATTCCATCTGGGCAAAAGGGACTCGTTGAGGAGATGAAACAGTCAGACGAGTCCGACTTGATAATCAGAGGTGTAGTGTTAACGTGATCATGAATAACACTTATCGTTGAGCGTGTCACCGTTTAGATTCGCGAGGCGATAAGCTCCACTCGAGTAGACTGCTTCTATTATGAAAGGTTGTCCCCATTTAGTTTGTGGAATGACATATTCCAACCCCTTGCGCGTGTCCTGACATTGGCTGTTGTGTCTTGTCAGGGGTCTGGTTGTACTATCGCAAGTATTATTTGCCAGACCTAGTACCTATCGGCTATCAAATAGCGGCTGAGACGGTTGTCTCCTGTTAGAGCTACTGAGAGGAGCCACTGTCTTATCTGTTACGAAAGATATTGCAAGACTTGCCTTTAGCTTTGAACTGGCTTGAGTTTCATTACTTTAGCCATTGATGGGATAAGAACCATGGCTTTCAGAAGTAGAGTTGACTACCTTCATACTTCCTTTCAAGATAGGGGATAGGCAGTGGCCCTTTTATATTCTGACTTCAGAGTCAAAACACCCGCTTCAATCAACACTTGAATTTTGTCCTTAAGGACATTGTACCTGGAAGTAGGATGATGAACCATCCTATAGAAAAGATAATAGTTGGGATCGTTCGTTCGTCCCACTTTGTCTGAGTGCCTAGCCTCTGGCATTTTGAGCTTGTTGCCTTTTTTAAGCAAGTGGAAAAGTGTCACCACGTACTTATCTTTGAAGGAGTATTGCCTCTGATACTCCTTAGCTCCAAATACTCCTACTGTCAAAGTATCGGTATCAGAAGATTCAGTTGTGTCATGGCCTTTGCTGCAATTCCCACCTGCTTTTGTGGGTCTCAAACTTTTTAGCTGATTTCTCAGCTATCTCAGCTTGTTCAATAAGCTCCTTTCAAGTGTAGGCTGTGAACAAGCTCCTTTCAAGTGTGGGCTTTGACAGCTCCCATGCGGATTTCCACCTTATCAAGGAATTTATGTCTACATGTTTGAAGCAACATGGGCAAAGGCGCACCTGTAGGGCATATGAGAGAAAGGTTGCGGAACCTCTCTATGTAATCCCATACAGATTCTCCTTCTTTTGGACTGTCAAGAGGAGTTTGTCCATGGTTACTTCAGACCATCCTCATAGAATCGAGAGAGAAACCAGCTTTCTAAGTCCATGCAAGAATTGATGGAGTTCACAGGGAGACTCCTGAACCAATCAAAGGCTACCCCCTTGAGGGTGTCAATGAACAGTCTGGCCATGATAGCATCATTACCTACTACATTACCGATTTGTGATCGAAAGTAGTAAATGTGCTAATTTGATAAGCTCTTGCCATCATACAAGTGCAATGTTGGTGGCTTGAACTTTGGCGGATATGGGGCTGAATCCCCATTCCAAAGTGTAAGGACGGACTGCCCCTACTTTCTTCAGTTCATCCCTTTGGGTCAGGGATGCGATCTGAGCTTGACTGCCTTTGATTACTTCGGCATCGATTGAAGAGCTCTCCTTAGAATGCTCGGTCTTGGGAGGCTCATTGTTGTTGTTCTCTTCATTTTTGTGATTACTACCAGTTGTGTTATCATTGTTTCAGTTTGTCAGGAGTTGAGCCAACATTTGTTGGATGTTGTCAAAGGCTTCTTGCTGGGCTTGAAAGTTTGCTCCTGTGCCTCTTGCGATGATGGAGATTATCATCATTGTTGTTATCAGCCATGTTGGCTGATACGAACCCTGCCAGTACAGAGCTGATGGTGGTAGAGGAAGCGTAGCCGCTGGCTTCTTATTCATCATCGAAACATTGAAAGTGGTGTCTCAATGGTTTTGGTAACATAGAGGATGAAGGCTGTCCATAATTATAGAGTATTGCTACCCTGGAATGAATACCTTGGAAGGTACTCTTTTGTTCGACCAGAACCTAACCTAAGCCGGGGTTATAGTCGGGCCCTGGAGAACTGAATGAGAGAGTGCGAATCTCCTGCTTCCTTCTTCGAGATCATAGCAGATCCCATCATCTTCCTATCATGTTGACAGAGGCAGCTGTAAGGTAAGGCACATTCACTGTCTTCTTCTTTCGAGACTTGGGCTTCTCAGAAGCTTGGACTGACAACCAGTTGAACATTGATTGATGGCTTGGAGGAGAAGTTGTGAGGATAGGCCTCAAACAACAGTGGACGAAATGTATCGTCAAAGGTTGACATCCCACTTGTCTGCACTGTGATGACGATGTTGGCCAAAGGCCTATCACTCTAGTTTTGATAATGATTAACTTATGTAGTTTTAGTACTAATGATCTTGTATTTATTAAGTTTCAGATATTCAATCCAGATCTTAGTTGGTATTTAGCTTCAATAAAAGATTCGAAGTCAAGTTTTAAAGCTAGCACATGTTGATTCAAGAGCTCGCGCTTCAAGATCGCATCAAGTACTCAAAGAGGAGTCTAACTCGTTTGGAGCAAGTTTGGTTCAAGTCAAGAAGAAGAGAATTTTCAAAAGAAGATTTTCGAGAAGACTTGAGTCCTAGTTTGTAAGTTTAAGATTTTTATTTTAGGATAAAATATAAAGGATAGATTAGTTGTAGATTGCTCAAGCTCATGCACACACAAAATTTATATACTATTTTCATAATAGATAGTTTTAGTTTTGATTTTGGTTTTCAAGAATATATATATATCGGTTTCATGAATAGATTTTATCAAAACAAGTTTACATGATTTATATGTGTATTGAATTTCATCCATATACATTGTTGCTTCATATTATTTAGATAACTTATTTTGATGAATTTATATCATGAGTTTATGTTTTGAAAAATTTATTTTGGAGCTTATTGTCAAAAACAAGTATATTTCATTTACTATGTGTATTAATCCATGCACATCATACTTCAAATGTTTTTCAATATCTTATTTTTGTATTTAAACAAGTTTGAAAAAAATCATTTTTTCATTTAGAAGTTGGTTTTTGGAAAATACGAGTTTTGGTTTATGCCTTTGATTTTTATGCCTTAAAAATAGTCACTTGTTTGTAATATGTGTTGATTTTTGATCACACATATTTGGACTTTAAAGTATTTCAATGAACTTATTTTTGTGAATTTTATGGGATTTAAAATGTATTTAAAAGATGTTCAAAATTTGGTTTCTGGGCAGCTTACGGTAGACCAACCGGTTTGAAAGTACACCTAGAGGGGGGTGAATAGGTGTACGGCTAATCTATGAACAATAATGCAGAATTTAAAACTTTAATTGCAACACACTTAGTGTAACCAACGAGTGTAGCCGAATTCCCGGTGAAGGGCTCTGGACTAACTCCTCTTGATTCCTCTAAATAAGAGTTGAGGTGCTATATGAAGCTCTCGTGGTTAAACACAAGTGATGCACACACAACCAAGCCAAGCATATAATATATGAATGAGCAATATGTAATGATTCAAGGCACAAAGTAATAGAGAGAGAGAGTTAGAGTCAATAGATCAAACGCAAACACACGGATATGTTTCGAGGTTCGAGCACACATATTCTAAAACTTGGATTTTTGACATGGAAAACCGTTTTGTCCAAAACATATTCAAATACAAAAACATGATATTGAAACAATATTGAGGCATATAGTATATGGATAGAATCCAATATACATATAAAGATATATATCAATGTTTTTGACATTAAATTCAAAAATAAATTTTGTTTAAAATACCAAAACTCCAAACTCATGAAATAGACTATCAAACAAAGTTGTTTGAATAGTTGAAGCATGGATGTATATAGAACAAATCTAATATACATTAAACCATGTAAACTTGTTGATTCAATCTATTTATGAAAACCAAGATCGGTTAAACTAAAACCAAAAACCAAAACATGAAACTTAAACAAGTGTGTGTGTTGTGAACTTGAGCATATCACACTATCTAATCTTTAACAAATGGATCTAAACTATAAACAAAATAATGTACGAAGTCTTCTTGTAGAGCGTCGTCTCCAAGTCGACTCGATCCAAACGTGATCCACCGAGCTTGACTCCACATGAGTGCTAGATATGAACTTGATGCTCGGGCTCTTGAATCACCATGTGAAAGCTCCAAAACTCCTTTGTTGAAGCTAATCACCTACTAATATCTTGGTTAAATATCTGAAACTAAATATCATAAGATTATTAGTAGACTATAACTACATGAGTTAATCATCATCAAAACTAGAGTGTAAGGCCTCTGGGCCAACAATCTCCCCCTTTTTGATGATGACAAAACTCATGGAGTTATATATGCATGGATTAAAGTTAAGCTTCAAAGAAGCTCCCCCTTAACTCATGCATAGTAATAAACAAAAAGATATGCAATGAATGCTAAACATGAATATGCATAGACATGCATAAAACAATGAACATGCTCTTGATACCAAATAAATTATTTCTTCTTCTTATAAATATGTTCTTAAATACCAATTGAAAATATAAACTTAACATAAACATGTTCTTTAAAAAATGCTCTTGATACCAAAAATAAAACTTGATACCAATAATAAAACTTTTAATAAAAGCTCTTGATATTATTTGAAAGATAATCAATAAAATACTTACATAAACAAACTCTCTTGATACCAATATAAAAACATGCATATAAACTCAAATACTATAAAAACATGCATATAAACTCAAATACTTCTCCCCCTTTTTGTCAATCATCAACAAAGGGGTCAAAGAAAACCAATAAAACAATGTTCTCCCCCTTTTTTTTTTCCGAAACAAAAATACTTTAAGGGGTGAAATTAAAACAAACCATTATGATACCAATTAAAAAAAATATATCAATTTAGTGCATCATGATACCAATGGAAAATAAACAGATAGGTAAACCAAAATTTTTTTGAGGAATACCAATTGAAAGTAAATAAGTTATTGAAAACAAATCTTGAAGAAACCAATTGAAAATACCATTGAAGGTACATAAAACATTTTGAATAAACCAATCAAAATTTTGATATCAATTGAAAGATGTAACCATATAGATAAACTTGATACCAATTGTAAAAAAAATTAGTACCAATTGAAAATATTTTACACTTTTGATACCAATTTGAAAAACATAAACCAATTGAAGATATTTTTCATTAGAAGCGTATGATACCAAATTAAAATCAATAATCAAATTTTCAATCATTTTACAACATAAAGTGTGGGAGTAAAAAACAAAACCAATTGAAAGGTGAAATATGAATTTTCTCCTCCTTTATGAAATACCAAATAAAATGATGCATAAGCTTGTATTAGGATACCAATTGAAAAATAATCAATTGAAATATAATAGTCATTTAAGAAATCAAGCTTAGCATAACCAAATTTGTGTTCAAAGATATAGAGATATAGTAAGAACAAATAAAACATATATATATGTATGAAAAAAAATCGAATACCAATCGAAATTGATACTATTTGAAGTTAAAGCATACATATATAGAAACAAATATGAGTATACAAAAGGAATGTCAATAATGATACCTGATTATTCACATATATTGCATGTACATTGTCACCTTACCATATTTTTTAGCTAATAAATCCTATTAATAAGTCTTCTTTTTTTTGTTAAATGTAGGCCCAATGCTAAAAGAAAGGAAAGAGAAACAAGCCCAAAAGCCCACCAAATTCTGATTTAATTCAGAATAAATTCGAAATCAAGGAATCAGGGCATATCAGAGAGGTTGAAAATCGGTTGAGAAGAATCCTCCCTGAATCAAGCGGTTGAAGCAAACAATCAAATGCTGTTTCGTCAACTTTTGGAGCAGAAACAAGAAAACCAGAAGAAAATACAGGATATTCAACAAACCAGGAGAGCCAGCCAACTGGGTGTGGCCATCTGGACACACCAGGGCCGCAAAATGTGGCCCAAGCCGCGTTTCCGCGGCCAAGTAATGTCTGTTGGGGGAGCATTTGCTCCCCCAATCTTCCCGGGATCCTCCCCTTTTGGTTTTTCCCTATAAATACCAGTTTCAACAGAGCAAAAAGGAGCGAAGACTAGGATTAGAATTTTTGTTTATTTTCTAAGGAATTAGGCTCTTTGTTAGCTAGCACAAAAGTTGTATTTTTGCTTTTCAATTTGTAGTCCAGTACAAATACTTGTGAGAGAGAGGAATTGAGTGCTTGTACTTGAAGATTGAAGTGACATCAATACAAGAATCGAGCCACATTTTCTTCCACTCTTATTACGGTATGTCATGCATTATTTACTTGCTTTCTTCTTTGTTTTCATGAGTAGCTAGATCAGTTTTCTGGGTTCACTATTGTATCTCTCTTCAATTCTTCTTCTCTTCTGTTTTTAAAGAAAAAGACCTAATGAATCATTTGCATGCCTTACTTAAAGCCTTTCTTCTTGAAAGTGTTCTTGAAGGCACATGAGGATGGGTTTGGATTTTTAAACTCGTACTTCTTTTAAAAACGTTTCTTGAACTGTTTTTATTTCATACTTGCTTCTTCGCGCTTGATGATTTAACATCCGATTCAAAACGATTTCTTAAAGAAAAGAGTGAACTCTTCTAACCATCTTATGTGCTTTACTTCAAACTTTCTAAAGTCAATCTTAAGTTTTGCCTATGATCAAGTTGAGGTATTTAGGATTTCAATAGAAGAATGAAAAGTTGAGTAGTGAGCCCAGATTTTTTTCCTTATTATAATCAACAAAACAATTTTCGAGCTTTTTAAATCACCTTCTCCAAAGCCTTCTCTAAAAGTTGCAATTTCTCTTTTAATCATCTCCTTCTTTCCATTCTCTTTTCACTTAAAAAAACGAGCACAATTCTTTGTTGTTAAACGAATCACCGAAAAGCTTTCATCGCATTCCTCCTCGTGGACACGACCCGTTAGCCACAAGCTACACGGTATATTCTTAACTCTTTGATTGTTTTTTCAATTTAGCAATCAATACCAATTGAAAAGATACAATGATACCAATTGAAAATACAATAAGATCAAGTGTATAACTCATACTTCCTACCACCCATTTCATGCACATGTTTTAAATAAATTTTCAATAATGAGCATACAAGGCATGGTCGCCCAACCAACCGACCTTTGGATGGGTAAGGGTTTTCAAAAAATAAGTTTGAAAATATATTATGTTTGAAAAACTCTACCAAATGAAGGATACCGCAACTAGTTATATGAAAAATTTATAAACTAGTACGAAATCCTTCAAGTAAGGAATAAAACAAAAATATTTTCCATGAAACATGAAAATCACATGATCACCAAACACTCAAAAAACTATATAGCACATGTCGTACTCATGAAAATAAAATCATGAGAAAACCTCAAATAATGTGAGTGTACAAGTTTTGTGTGAAAGAAATAGTCATGAAAATAGGCAATAAGCTCAATAAGAAATTCCTTAAAAACATGAAAGTCATCAAAACAATTTAATCTTCAAGGCCTATGTATGTCATGTACAAACTAAAGTATATATACATATCCAAATATAAACGAGTCCACAAAGGTATATGCATGAAGGCAAGTGGCTCAAGGATGTATATGTATAGCTATTAATTTGGACAAAATAGACATATACATGAAGTTAAACATAAACATGAAAAACATGTACAAAATGGAAATACAAGTCAAAATGTATGAATCATCAAAGCTAGACTATACTAGTACATCTAATAAGTACAAATAAGCATTCAAGCACAAACATATAATAATCTATTTGTAGCTCACTAGTTGTACAAGTATATACCCTAGTTTTAATGAAAACTAACATTTAAACATATAATCAAAACATGAAGCATGGAAATCAAAACAAAATTCATAAACATACATATGATCATTATGTACCTGCACATGTATAGATCTATGATATACACATTAATCAAACTAAAGTGAGAAAACAAAATATGGGTCCATATAAACATGGGTGTCTCAAATACTAATCATGCATATCACTAATCTAATTATCATGGCATTTAACATAATAATCAAGAAATATCAAAACATGCTAAAAATGAATAATATGAAAGCATGTAAACATAAATGAGGAGTAAGAGATCGTTACCAAAATGATAGGGCACATCTCCATAACTCCAAAACAAGATGGTCCTCCCACCAAACTCCCCTTGAAAGTGATGCATCCAAATTGTCCTCTTTAAGCTCGGAACGCATCCACCTCAAGGCACCATTACTCTCACATCATGCGAGAGCTCACACCTACATCAAATACAATAGGGGTGGTCTTTAGTAACCACACTCTTTTAGGTCCACGGGGGTTAGCACCTTTCTTACCAAACAAATTTATTTGCTAAATTTGAATCATGTATACGATCATAACAAAACTTAGCAAGGTAGCCCTTACGTCCACAATGTGTACAAGTGTACACATGAGCATACATAGTGTGATAAGTGTGAACGTGAGGAGCATGTGTATGCCGTGGTTTGTGTGCATATATAGATGAAATTTGTTTTTTGCGAAATATGGATTCCAAACGTGAGTGGTTCAAAGCACAATGGCTCAAAGTGGAGTCCAAACAATCCATACTCTTCTTAAGCATACAAATATCATTTTCAATTATGGAAGAAGAGGTACATGCAATAGGTAGGCTAGATGAAGAAACTACACTAGCATGGCAAACATGTGTGTCCAAATCATTTTGCAAAATAGTATTTTTCTTTGAAAACAAATCCAAGTTCTTTGAAATTGAAGCAATTTTTTTTTATTTTCAAAGAATCTTTCTCTTTTACAACAAAATCAAGTTTTGAAGACAAGATCTCATTTTTCTTCAAAACTTCATTACAATCATTTTTATTTTTCAAAATCTTGTTTTCATCTAAAATAAGTTCAAGTTGGGTTTTCAAGGAGTCACACTCATTTGAAATCTCAACCTTCTCTTGTAAAGCCAACTCAAGTTTTGAAAACAAATCCTTATTTTCTTTTGTTAACTTCAAGTTTTCTTTTTCAAAACTTATATTTTTTCAAGGAGGTTCTCACAAACAATAGATAACTCTTCATTTAATACATCGGCATCCATACTATCAAGATCATCAAATGAAGAGCTAGCACTATCTAGTTGAGTGTCCGAAAGTACCTCAAGGGAGTCATTCCCTTGGACCATGTAGCATCGCTGTTCGGATTCATCCTCACTAGAATCCTTCTCCATTTGGATTGGCAATTGAAGCTCGGAGGAGGTCAACGTGTTGCACACTGCAAAGGCGGAATCACAGTTAGAAACTAAGCACAAATATTCTTTATTAAGTGTGCTTCTAAGTATCTCAAGGGCTTGTGCATTGGCCTCTATATGCTTGCTATTACCAAGATAGGATTTCTTAGTAGCGGCAAGGAAAACATGCAAGCCTAGGGTTTTTAGGTACATGGACATCCTAAATTTCCACATGTCAATGTTGGAAACATCAAACATTGGAGGTGTCAAGCAATCCATGAGTGTGTGTAAACAATATAAGTGTGCAAATGCAAATGATAGATTAGAAAAATCAAGATTACACTCCTATGTGGTTAAACCTAATATCAGGAGCGTAGACTCTGATACCAATTGAAAGAACACCTAGAGGGGGGGTGAATAGGTGTACGGCTAATCTATGAACAATAATGCGGAATTTAAAACTTTAATTGCAACACACTTAGTGTAACCAACGAGTGTAGCCGAATTCTCGGTGAAGGGCTATGGACTAACTCCTCTTGATTCCTCTGAATAAGAGTTGAGGTGCTATATGAAGCTCTCGTGGTTAAACACAAGTGATGCACACACAACCAAGCCAAGCATATAATATATGAATGAGCAATATGAAATGATGCAAGGCACAAAGTAATAGAGAGAGAGAGTTAGAGTCAATGGATCAAACGCAAACACACGGATATATTTCGAGGTTCAAGCACACAGCTCTATGTCCCTGCCTTCACATAGAAGGATTTCCACTAACTTGTCCGCACAGGACTCCCACACAGGGAACCTCCACTAAGGATTTGGTGCAGTACAATAACGGGAGTACACAACTCCTCTCTCAATTACAACACAACCTCTACACTTAGAGGCTAGGCACAAAGCGCACAAATCAACCTCACAAATGAGGGATAGGCACAAAGCCAAACAACCAATCAACCTCTCACTAGAGGGATAGGGCACAAAGCCACCACTCTAAATCAACATCTACACAAGAGGGATAACACAAAGTAGGAGGGTTTACAACTTAGTGATCAAAAGACCATAAACCATTTCTTTTCCCACAAAACAAGGATCCTATAGAGAGGATAGAAAGATAAGCTCAAGTGTGAGAAAACAAAGTGTTTTGAACAAAGAAAATCACTTGAGAAAATCTCCAAATAATATAGAATTTTAGACCAAAAAACAAATTCCTAAAAGACTATTTTTTTTGAATTAACAAACACTTTAAAAATAAATGAAGATTGATCTTTTTAAACCCAAAAACTCTTTTGAAAAACTTGCTCTAAAAACTAGAGAAGATCAGAATTTTAGCTCTCAAAAACTTGTGGAGAAACATCTCACAAATGGGGTATATATAACCCATTACAAAATCTGCCCGTTGGCAGGCAGAAAGGTCAGTTTTGACCTTCCGGTCGACCGGCCGGTCGACCGGCCAACGGTCAAAAAAGTGACCGTTGAGCCTGCCGGTCGACTGCCCAGTCAACCGCGCCCAGAACCAGAGAGCAACGGCTCTCTGGCCGGTCGACCGCCCGGTCGACCAGGCCAACCCAAGAGTGGGTTGACTTCAGTCGGTCGACCGCTCGGTCGACCGGCCCATGGGGCTGGCCTGCGTGCACGTCCTTGTGCACGCCGGTCGACCGATTCTGGGTCCAGTCGACCGGCCCGGTCGACCGCCAGAGCCTGGCAGGGCTGGTTATAGGATTTAAAACTTAGGTTTTTAATTATCAAATAAATCTCATAAAATTTCTAAAAATTCACAAAATAGTTTCAGTATAATACTTTGATATACAAACATGTTTGAGTAAAATCAAACCATGTTACAAACATTTTGAACTATTTTTTTAACTTAGAAATTTTGCCGAAAACCAAAATCCGTATTTTCTAAAACTTGGATTTTTGACATGGAAAATCGTCTTGTCCAAAACTCATTCAAATACAAAAACATAATATTGAAATAATATTGAGGCATATAGTATATGGATAGAATCCAATATACATATAAGATATATATCAATGTTTTTGACATTAAATTCAAAATAAGTTTGTTTAACATACCAAAACTCCAAACTCATGAATTAGACTATCAAACTAAGTTTGTTTAAATAGTTGAAGCATAGATGTATATAGAATAAATCTAATATACATTAAACCATGTAAACTTGTTGATTCAATCTATTCATGAAAACCAAGATCGGTTTAACCAAAACCAAAAACCAAAACATGAAACTTAAATAAGTGTGTGTGTTGTGAACTTGAGCATATCACACTATCTAATCTTTAACAAATGGATCTAAACTATAAACAAAACAATATACCGAAGTCTTCTTGTAGAGCGCCGTCTCCAAGTCGATTCGATCCAAACGTGATCCACCGAGCTTGACTCCACATGAGTGCTAGATATGAACTTGACGCTCGGGCTCTTGAATCACCATGTGAAAGCTCCAAAACTCCTTTGTTGAAGCTAATCACCTACTAATATCTTGGTTAAATATCTAAAACTAAATATCACAAGATTATTAGTAGACTATAACTCATGTCATCAAAACTAGAGTGGAAGGCCTCTGGGCCAACACGGTTGACCAAAGGCAGGCTCGGTCGACCGAGCGGTAGATTGATGTGCACACATGCACGAGCCCCAAGGAGCGATCGACCGACCGGTCGACCGACTGGCATAACCCAACTCTCTATTGGGTGCCGGTCGACCGACAGAGAGCTGGAACTCTCTGTGTTTAGGGGCGGTCGACTGATCGGTCGACCGACAACCCCAACGTTCGAAAAATTGACCGTTGGACGGTCGACTTATCGGTCGACTGACAGGTCATCCTGGCCTGTAACGGCTAATTTTTGACAGCCTGTATAAAGGGGTCCTTTGACTAATTTTTAGAGAAGTTTTGGAGATAATTTTTCCTATTTCAATAGAGTTTTTTCAACAAGGTTTTAAGCTTAACTTTCATATCAAATAGAGAGTTTATCAAGAGTGTTTATCTTGAGTTTTTCAAAAAGTTTTCTTAAGTTTTGCACCACAAAATCTATCTAATTTTTCTCACACAAACTTGAGCTATCCATTGCCATACCCATCCTATAGGAATCCTTGTTTGTGAGAGTTTTTATTTTTAATCAAGAGTAGTGATCACAACGTGTTCCGCCATTGTAATTTGAGGAGTTGGAGGTTGCAGTCTCGGTGAGCTTGCGGGTTCGCATGTGTTGTTCTTGCGGGAACAAGTGAGGGACTTGCAGGTCCAAGAGTTCTTGAGGGAGCTCATTGTAGGTATTGCGGCTCTGGGTGATTTTGCGGGATCAGTTATAGTGGAAATCCTCCATTGTGGTGAAGGCGCGTACGTAGAGCAAGTGGCTCGAACCTTGAAATAATTCTCCCATATTTGCGATAGCTCATCTTTCTCTCTCTTTACTCACTTGTGTTTAATATCTTGCATGCTTTCATTCCTTACCTATTCTTCACTTGCTTGATATTGTGTTTGTGCTCACACTAGTATTTAACCAAGAGAGCTATTGTAGCACTTCAACTCTTAAACCAGAGGAATCTTGAGGAGAAGTCCAGAGCCCTTGACCGAGAATTCGGCTTCACTCTTTGGTTATACGTTGTGTGTTAGTATAACAGTTTTAGTTTGTATAATAAATTTTTAATTTCGCATTGTTTGTTAATTTGATTAGCATGTCACCTATTCACCCTCTCTAAGTGATCTTCAATTGGTATCAGAGCTTGGTGCTCTTGATTTGGGTTTAACAACCTAAAATTAAAGATCTTTGTTTGCTAATCACAATATTATACACACACAAGGATTTCATTGCACTTCCTATGTTTGATATTCTTAACTTTCAAACTTGAAAAGTTAAGATGTCCATGTATCTCAAAGCCCTTGGTATTCATGTTTATCTTGCCACAACTAAAGATTCATATTTTAGAAGTGGAAAATATCTTGGGGCTGATACAAAAGCCATCCATGGTTTAAAATCAACCCTAAATGATGAGTATTTATCTAGATCTCTAACTTTGATTCGACTTTTATAGTATGGAATACTCTCATCTTTCTTGATGAACAAAAGCAATATTATAAGGAGAATGACTTGGATGAAGAAAGTGCTACTTCCAACATGTGCTATATGGCCTAAGGGGATGACTCCTTTGAGATAAATTCCTATTTTGAGCTTGATGAAGATGATGAGATACCATATGATGAGCTTGCATTATTTTGTCAAAAACTTCTTAAAAAATATGATTTGTTAAAAGATGAAAATGAGAAGTTGAAGAAAGAAAATAATTCTTTGTTATATAAAAATGATTCTATTTTAAGGAAAAAAGATTCTTTTCAAAATAAATTTGAAATTATTTTAAAAGAAAATAATTTTTTGAAAAATCAAGTTATTTTGATTTCTAAAGAAAAGAAAATTGTTTTAAAGGAAAATGATTCCTTGAAAAAAATTGTTTGGAAAAAAAATGAAAAGATCTCTATTTTCAAAAAGAAAAATGATTTTGATTCTCATTCTTGCCATGATTCTAATGCTAATAATGTTACATCCTCTTTTGATAAAAATGAGATTCATATTTGATAAATGGAATTGACTATTTAAGCTCAACTTTAAGCAATTATGCATTTAATAATAATACATTGAAATCTATGTTTCGCAAGAAACAAGTTTTACACATGTATGCACATCCTACATGGCATACACATGCACACCATGCTCATACTCATATCACATATATCTATGCTAAAGTGTACACATATACACATTGTGGCCACAAAGGCCATCTAGCAAAATTTTGCTTTGATAGATTAAATTCTTTTAAATTTGCAAATAAAAATATTTGGGTTCCTATTGCCACTAACCCCCCGTTGACCGAACAAGATGTGTGTACCAAAATTCACACCACTTGTTTTTCATGTAGGTGTGGGATCTCACATAACGTGAGAGGATTGGTGTCTTGATAATAAATGCAATTGGGGCTTGATGGACACATCATGGATGCATCATTATCATAGAGTTTTTGTGGGAGGACCACCTCTTTTTGGAGAAATAGATTGTCTACATTGGCATTGGTAACCTTTTCATCCTCCATCTTTAAAATGTTTTAAATGCTTATTGCTAGGGTAGTAACCTAAACTCAATTATATGTCGTTTTGTGCTTAATGTTGAGTTGATTGGTTGTATATTATGCATGTGTTTTTGAAATTTTTTTCATATTTTTAAGTGAATTTACATGCCTATTTTTGGATTCATGTTTTTATATGCTTTAGTTAAAGCATATTTTGATCTATATGTTTATATCATATGTTGATATGCAAATCTTGTTAAAACTTGTGTTATACATGTACAATTTTTGAGTTACACTTGTTCTTTATGTTTTATATGTTTTATTTCATTTGTGTACTCAATTTATGTTTGATTGTACATTATATATCCTAGTTCTGATGATTCTTGAATGATTATATGATATATCATGTTTTAAGAAAAACAATTTCATGCTAGTTATGATTTTTTGAGCTTTGTTGTTTTATCTTCATGAATATGTTATTCACATGAACATTGAGAACTCACCTTTATGTTTACTTATGATTTTATTTTCATGAGCTCATGATGTACTTTATAGATCCTGAGTGTCAATTCTTGTGTAATTATCATATTTCATGGGATATATATATATATATATATATATATATATATATATATATTATATATATATTTTTCTTACTTGAAGGATTTCGTACTAGTTTTCAAAATTATTTTAAACTAGTTCCTTATTCTTCAAATTGGTAGAGTTTTCAACCAATGATAAAATTACCTTCAAACATTATTTTTGAAAACTTCTTTCCTACAAGGGCCTTTGGCTGGGAGACCATACTTTGTGTGCCTTAATAAGTATTTCATTTATCTTGTGCATGATAAGGGTGAATGATATGAGTTATACACATGATACTTATGACACTTCATTTACGTATACTCATATTTTCTTAAATATGCATGAATCATATTTCAATTGATATTTAAATTGATCATACATACATACATATGATTTCTTGTGCTAAGATTAAAAATATTTATACATATATTTTGATAGCACAAATTTTTTTATGCTAAGCTTGATTTAGTTCTAAATGTTAATTGGTATCTTTTTATAAGCATATGCATTATTTGAAAAAAGAAGAAAAGTTTTTTGACTTAAATGATTCTATGTTTATCTATAAGATAATGTTTAATTTTCAGTTGGTATCAGATGTTTATTTATAAAATTGGTATCTAATGTTGTATCTTCAATTGGTATCTAATTTACAAATTGGTATCA
Source organism: Agave tequilana (assembly GCA_038442645.1). Taxonomy (NCBI): domain Eukaryota; kingdom Viridiplantae; phylum Streptophyta; class Magnoliopsida; order Asparagales; family Asparagaceae; genus Agave; species Agave tequilana. The sequence goes on along the minus strand of JAVJIF010030487.1, from coordinate 483,924 downwards.
AAATATTTTTGTTTTATTTACAATTAGTATCTTAAGATTTATGTTTATCTACTAGTATCTTTTCTATTGGTTTATCAAATTTTTTCAAATAGTATCAAAATCTTCAATTGGTTTATTAAAAAATTTTTTTGTATCAAAATTTGTTTGTTGATTTCAAGTCATATCAAAATTTTCTATTAGTATCAAAATTTGTTTTAATTTATTTTGACATATATTGCTCATATGCAAGGTAGCTTAACATCTCCTCTATATATAGATTTATGATGAGTGTAGTATATAAAGAAGAGTTTGACCTCTTTTCTTTATATGATACATGTGTGTAAGGGGAGCTTAACATCTCCTTCTATACATTACATATTATGTTTATGTGGGTTAGGGTATAGTCATCCCTTCTCCTCTTCATGAATTTATACCACATATACATCTCTTTCAATTGGTATTTCACCCCTTTGTTGATGATTGACAAAAAGGAGGAGAAAGATTAGTTTAAATATGCATGTTTATTTATGTTTATGCATATATATATTTTTATGTTTAAGAATTTATATGCAACAAGAACTTTCTTTTGGTATCAGTGCTTACTTGAATATCTTTTGGTATCAGCGCTTAATTAGTGCTTAATTGAATATCTATATGTTATTTTATGCTATGCATAAGTTAAGGGGGAGCTTCTGTGAGGCTTATCTTTAATCCATAACTCCATGAGTTTTGTCATCATCAAAAGGGGAGATTGTTGGCCCAAAGGCCCATCATTCTAGTTTTGATGATGATTAACTCATGTAGTTAAGATACTAATGATCTTGTGTTTATTAAGTTTCAGATATTCAATCAAGATCTTAATCGGTATTTAGCTTCAACAGAAGATTCGAAGTCAAGTTTTGAAGCTAGCACGTATTAATTCAAGAGCTTGCGCTTCAAAATCGCATCAAGTACTCAAAGAGGAGTTTAGCTCGTTTGGATCAAGTTTGGTTCAAGTCATGATGAAGAAAAGATTTTCAAGAGAAGATTTTCGAGGAGACTCAAGTCCTAGTTTGTAAGTATAAGATTTTTTGCTTTAGGATAAAATGTAAAGGATAGATTAGTTGTGAATTGCTCAAGCTCATACACACACACAAAGATTATATACCGTTTTCATAATAGATAGTTTTAGTTTTAATTTTGGTTTTCAAGAATATATATATCGGTTTCATGAATAGATTTCATCAAAACAAGTTTATATGATTTTATGTGTATTAGATTTCATCCATATACATTGTTGCTTCTTATTGTTTAGATAACTTATTTTGATGAATTTATATTATGAGTTTAGGTTTTGCAAAACTTATTTTCGAGCTTATTGTCAAAAATAAATATATTTCATTTACTATGTATATTGGATTCAATCCATGCACATCATGCTTCAAATGTGTTTCAATATCTTGTTTTTGTATTTAAACAAGTTTTGAAAAAAATCAGTTTTTCGATTAGAAGTTGGTTTTTGGAAAATATCAGTTTTGGTTTATTCCTCTAATTTCTATGCCTTAAAAATAGTTCACTTGTTTATAATATGTGTTGATTTTTTTATCACACATATTTGGACTTTAAAGTATTTCAATGAACTTATTTTTGTTGATTTTATGGTGATTTTATGGGATTTAAAATGTATTTAAAGGATGTAAAAATTTGGTTTCTCAGGCTATTTATAGTCGACCGACCAGTTGACTGAAGGCAGGCTTGGTTGACTGAGCGGTCGACCGATGTGCACACATGCACGAGCCCAAATGCAGTCGACCGACCGGTTGACCGACTGATATAATCCAACTCTCTGTTGGGTGCCAGTCTACCGAGTGGTCGACCGACAGAGAACTGGAACTCCCTGTGTTTGGTGCCGGTCGACTGACGCCCAACGGTTGAAAAATTGACCGTTATCCGGTCGACCGGCCGGTTGACTGACAGGTCATCCTGGCCTGTAACGGCTAATTTTTGATAACCTATCTAAATAGGTTCTTTGGCCAGATTTTCGACAAGATTTTTTTAAAGAAGTTTTGGAACTAGTTTTTCCTATCTTCAATAGAGTTTTTCCAATAAGTTTTGAGCTTAACTTCCATATCAAATAGAGAGTTTATCAAGAGTGTTTATCTTGAGTTTTTCAAAAGGTTTTCTTGAGTTTTCCACCACAAAATCTATCTAGTTTTTCTCACACAAGCTTGAGCTATCCATTTCCATATCCATCCTATAGGTATCCTTATTTGTTAGAGTTTTTGTTTGTGATCAAGAGTAGTGATCACAACGTGTTCCAGCATTATAATTTAAGGAGTTGGAGGTTGCGATCTCGGTGAGCTTGCGGGTTCGTGTGTGTTGTTGTTCTTACAGGAACAAGTAAGGGACTTGCGGATCCAAGAGTTCTTGAGGGAGTTCGTTATAGGCGTTGTGGCACCGGGTGATCTTGCGGGATCGGTTATAGTGGAAATCCTTCATTGCGGTGAAGGCGGGGAAGTAAAGCAAGTGGATCGAACCTCGAAATGATTCTCCTGTTTTTGCGATTGCTCATCTCTCTCTCTTTGCTCACTTGTATTTAATGTCTTGCATGCTTTCAGTTATAGTGGAAATCCTTCATTGCGGTGAAGGCGGGGAAGTAAAGTAAGTGGATTGAACCACGAAATGATTCTCCTGTTTTTGCGATTGCTCATCTCTCTCTCTCTTTGCTCACTTGTGTTTAATGTCTTGCATGCTTTCATTCCTTGCTTATTCTTCACTTGCTTGATAATGTATTTGTGCTTACACTAGTATTTAACCAAGAGAGCTATCTTAGCACCTCAACTCTTAATTCAAAGGAATCTTGAGGAGAAGTCCAGAACCTTTCACCGGAAATTCGGCTTCACTCTTTGTTTATACATTGTGTGTTTGTATAATAGTTTAGTTTGCATAACAAGTTTTTAATTTCACACTTTTTGTTCATTTGATTAGTACGTCACCTATTCACCCCCCCTCTAGGTGATCTTCGGGTGAGATGTGAACTGGCTCTTCCGAGCAGAGTTTCCGCTTGTTGCTCAGATAATCCCACAAGTCTGTGTTATCTGAATCCAACCGATCCAACACGAAGACTCGGAGAAATTGGATATTAGCCCCCTTAGGCTGAAGCCCTTGGCTTAGCCTTGAAGGCTTTCTTTTTTGCTATAGGTGAAGCTAAGATAGCTCCACCAAGAGTAAATTCGTAAGGCGAAGCTATTGTTTTAGCTCTGCCTTTGAAGGCGAGCTTAGCTTTGCTGTGTAGATCTCCTCCTTTGAGCGAGGCTAAAATAGCCTCGCTGTTAACACTCAGTGGTGCTTTATCTCTAACCTCACGGCTAAGATCATTAGCACTTGGTGCTTTGTCTTTAACCTCACGGTAAAGATCCTTAACATTGGGTGCTAGTAGTGAGAGCGACGCTAAATCAACAATGCTATTAGTACACAGAGGTGCTTTGGCCTTAGTCTCGCATGATAAGCGAGGCTAAACTCATAAAAGAGTTGAATTAGCTTCGCATGGTGAAGCCATTTGAGTACTTAGTGCTTTGTTCTGCCGCTAGCAGCGAGCCTAGCACTGCCCAATAGTGCTCTTGACTTGAGCGAAGTTATAATAGCTTCGCTTTCAGCACCAAGTGTTGCCTTAGTTTTAGCCTCGCGACTAAGAGTTATTTTAGCACTGCTCAATAGTGCTGATGATGTAAGCGGGGTTGCAATAGCCTCGCTGTTAGCATAAAGTGTTTTAGTCTTAACCTCGCGGGACAGGCGAGGCTTAGTTCTGTGGAGAGCTGGAATAGTCTTACAATCAGAGACTATTTTAGCTTCGCAAGAAGCTGAATTAAGAGATCTATTTCTAGCCTCACATGAGATTACGGATTTTGCAATCTACATAGCCTTAGTAGAGGCTGTTTTAGGTTCACAGGGAACCTTAGCCTCACGCGCAACATTAATACATTGGTGCGAGGCTAAGTTAGTCTCTGTTGAGACTGTATTAGACTTAAACAAAGTCTATTTAGCCTTGCATGAGGCTGTGAAAGGTTCACAGAAACCTTGTCTCAAAAGAGACTAGCTTCCAAGAGGTAGCCAGATGGGCTCTGGCTACGCTGACCTTCCTGTGCTTGCACACATGTAGGGAACTTGTGCTACCCCCAGAGCGAAGTTATTCAGATCTCTCTTGGTCAAAGTGAATGAACAATATCTCAATAATAGACCCGAGGATTTGATCGTCGTATTGCGACACTTGATTCTTAGCAATAGAGAATGGAGTCCCCAGCGGAGTCGCCATCTTGTTTTCCATTGAAAATTCAATAAAGGGAAAACTTATCAAATTTGAGGAGAAGATTACAAGTAATTGAACAAAAAAGTAAAAAAATTACAAGTTGAACTCTCCTCTAAGATTTTTGGGAAGTGTGCCGGTGAGAGTCTGATCAGCATGCGATCACGTTGTCCCGTTGATGATGCGAGCGATCGATCTTTGAATGCTACTGCTAGGGAATTCCTTCTCGCTTGGTTCCGGAGATTCCTTGAGAGAGAAAGATCTTAGGGTATTAGCACCCTGAATTTATTCTTGTAGGATTAGGAAAGTGATTCTCTGAATTCTTAGAAGCGAGAGAGTTGATATCTTATTAGCTTAAACTTTAAAGACACCAAAGAAGCTTATGCTCTTCAAAAAGCCCTCTTGGATTTGAATTTCTTCAAGACCCTGAGCCTAGCCTACTAGTGGGCTATTTATAGGCTCAATAGGGAGTTATGATCCCCTTGATTTTCTCCTCTAAATGAAGGATCATGGGTGTAACTATCTATTAACTCTCCCTACTAACTTAGTGGGCGCGGTTACTCTCCTCAGGCGAGGCTAGCCATTGGAGGCGAGGCTAGCCTCCTTGCACCTTAGAGGCGAGGCTAGCCTCCTCATGTAAGGCTAGCCAGTTGAGGCGAGGCTAGCCTCCTCAGGTGAAGCTAGCCCGTAGAGGTTGTAAGTTCACCTAGAGGGGGGGGGGTGAATAGGTGATGGCTAATCTAATAATCACTTATGAACAAATAATGCGGAATTAAAGCTAAGTTGACCAAATTAAACTTCTTTTAATTAAACACTTATGTATAACACAAGAGTGTTGCCGAATTCCCCTTGCGAGGCTCTAGACAAACTCCTCTAGATTCCCCTTGAATGGGTTGAGGTGCCGCGTTGGCTCTCTTGGTTGAATACAAGTGTTAGACAATCAATCCAAGCAATTATATAACAATTAAGCACAAGGGTATATCAAGCATATAAAGATAGACAATAATTGAATGCAAGATATAAAAGAGACAAAGAGAGAGATAGAGATAGAGTGAGCAATCGCAAACACAAAGGGTTTGTTTCGAGGTTCGAGCACACTTGCTCTACATCCCCGCCTTCGACACACGAAGGATTTCCACTATGCACGATCCAACCGATCTCTCCTTGGTGCCGCAACACCTACAATCCCTCGGACTCCCAAGTCCCTTACACACGCAAGTCCACCGACTCGCCGAGGCCGCACCTCGCACTACAAGAGTTCACACCCGAACTCCACACCACAACGAGCACACTTGCCCGTCTCCTCAAAGAACAAGATGAAATCTTGGTGATCTAAACACTTGATCACCTACAAAACTCTCACTACAACACCTATAGGATGAATAGCTCAATGGATGCTCAAGTGTTTGTGTGAGAAAGCAAGGAAAGAATCTTTAGTGAAAATCTCAAGAAATCACAATAAACACTCTTATAAAATCTTCCCTTTTGATTGGAAGTATTAGCTCACTATTTTTGTGGAGAAAAACCTCTGGAATGAATATGAGAAAACAGGCTCTAAGGTCTCCAAAAATCTTGGCTCAAAACAATGACAAAACGCCCTTTTATAGAGGTCAGAAAAATCTGACCGTTGGGCTCTGTCAGAGCTTCCGGTCGACCGGTCCGGTCGACCGGCAACGGTCAAAATCCGACCGTTGCAGCCTCCGGTCGACCGACCCGGTCGACCGAGCAACTGGAGAAGAGAGTAAACTCTCTGTCGGTCGACCGGCCCGGTCGACCGAGATTTCCTAAGAGCTAAGCTCTCTGAAGCGGTCGACCGTCCCGGTCGACCGTTCTCCAGTGCACACAGGCGTGCACGTCTGTGCACGTCCGGTCGACCGACCCGGTCGACCGGCCACTGTCAGTTCTGAAAAATCAGAACTGCCAGAACCTAAAAATTTTGGGATTAAAGATTGGTCTTTTTGGCTCCATAAAGAATCCCATAAATACTTAGAAATTCTACAAAAAATAGTTTTATGATATAGAAACATGCTTGCACAAAATCAAGGCATGTTATTAAAGATTTGACTATTTTTTTGTAACTTGAAAATATTGGCTCATAATAAAAACTGTTTTTCTAAAACAACATGTTTTTCCAAATTTTCATCAAATACAAAAACAAGATATACTTTAAAGCATAGTGTGTATGGATATGATCCACTACACAATCAAGATGTAATATCTAGTTTTTGACATAAAGCACTAAACTTGGTTTTGGATATAAGATATGTAAACTTGAAATGCCAAGAACCAAATAAAATTTTGTTACAATGAAAATCTTTTCTTAACAAGAAAATCTTTTATGAAATGAAATTTTTATCATGAAAACAATTCTATCAAGAGTGTGTGTGTGATATGACTTGAGCAATCCACCAATCTATTCTATCCTTTACATTTTTATCTAAAACAATAAAAATCTTATACCTAGACACAAGTCTTCATCCTCTTGAAGTCTTCCCTTGAAGGCTTCTCATTTTCTTGACTTGGTCCAAATGCAATCCACCGAGCTCATCTCTAGATGTGGTCTTGATGCATAGGCTCGTGAATCAACCGGTGCTAGCTTCCAACTTGTCTTTAAATCCTTTGTTGAAGCTCCACACCTACTAAGATCTTGATAAAGAATCTGTCACTAATTAAACACAAGATCATTAGTAATCATAACTTCATGAGTTGATCATCATCAAAACTAGGGTGATAGGCCTTTGGGCCAACAATCTCCCCCTTTTTGATGATGACAAAACTCATGAAGTTATATATGCATGGATTAAAGTAAAGCTTCAAAGAAGCTCCCCCTTAACTCATGCATACCAAATAAATAATAGATATGGCAATAAAAGCACATGACATGTATGCAATGTAGGAGATGCAATCATAACAAAAATCAAATCTTAAGTCAAATCTTTTGCTCCTAATTGCACGACAACATATATATGCATAAATACAAATCTTACATAAATACAAATCTTATACAACCTTAAGTAAGGAAGACAAATACTTCTCCCCCTTAAGTAAGGAAATCATGCATATATCAAAAATACATCACAAATACTTCTCCCCCTTTTTGTCAATCATCAACAAAGGGTTCAAAGTAAAAGCAAATCAAAACAATTTTTCTCCCCCTTTGTCAAAAACAAAAGAATCAAGAAGGGGTAAATACAAATCAACCAATAAAGATTTATATGCGATATACATTCATGAAGAGGAAGACGTTAAGTTAGCTTCCCTACAATGTGCATTGCATGAAAGAGGGATGTGAAGCCCTAATTCACACAACACAACTATGTAATGCATAGAAGGAGATGTGAAGCTCCCCCTACACACGTATATCATATAAAGAAGAGATGTTAAGCTCCTCAATTTATAATATACTCAACATGAATCTATATGTAAGAGAGATGTTAAGCTCTCCTTGCATATAGGAAATACAAAACAAAACATTTTAATTTTTTTTTTTTTTATCAAAACAAAATTTTGAACTTTTCCCAATAAAACAAATTTTGAACCAATCATAATTTGTAATTTTGATACCAATAGAAAAAGATGTGTGATATCAAGTTATCATTGCAAAATCTTTTAATGTTTCAAATATATTGATATCAATTGTAATCATATAACAAATTTGAAGTTGAAGCATATTGATACCAAATGAAAGATCTAAAATAAAATCTTTTTATTTTTCATAAGCTTATGCATAGTTAATATAAGGTGTTAACTTAACTTAGCATAAACTTTTTGTGCTTTTAAGAATGTAAATCAATTGTAAAGCAAGCACATGAAATCATATATATGTATGTGAATAGATAAGACCAATTTGAAAATTAGGGCATACATATATAGGAACCAAAATGTGAGTAATATACCAATTGTAAAATTAACATTGTAAGTCATGTATATACTCATAACCAAAAATTGGTAGGTTTGAAAAATAGTTATGTTTAAGCACTACCAAATTTGAAGAATAAATAACTAGTTATAAATAATTTTTGAAAAACTAGTTAAAGATCCTTCAAAACATGAAATCATATGTTATTCATGAATTATACTAAATACATACAAGTTTAAGCACTCATAGTCCATAAAACTCAAAAATTATCTTTTATCATAAAAGATGAGTGTTCAAAGGTTATGTAAATGGTATTTTCATGAAAATGGAAAGTGAAGCATGAATCTCATGAAAATCTTATTTTTCATCTTAAAACAAATCATATATTTTTCATAAAGTATTTTGTATTTAGCAATGCTTTATGAAAATAGTCATTCAAGCTCAAAAAGAACATAAATCACATTTTGTTGTACAAATGAAAAATCATTTTTTTATTATTTATTAAAATATTAATCTTCATGGTATATGTATGATTTATCCAACTCTAACAATACGCATACATATCCCAAATATGAAAAGAGTCCAATATATATTGCATGAAGGCAAATGACTCAAGGGGTATACATGTATATTTATTAGATTTGAATTAAACACACATATACATGAAGTAAGATCAAGGATAGGCATAACAAGTATAAATGACCGAATCATCAAAACTAGTCTATACACATGCATATAGTGGATACAAATGAGCATGAAGTTCAAATATATATAAGTCAATTGTAGTTCACTATTCATATATGTATAAATACAAGTTTTGACACATTCTACATTTAAGCATGTAAATGCCACAAGAAGCACCAAAAAAAAAATATGAACATGCTATATGATACATGAAATTAAAAGGCATGTACATAAATGAAATAGGAGTTTAGAAATTGTTACCAACTTCAAAGCTCCTAGCATGGTGGTTGACCCACCAAAATTCCTTGATAGCGGTGCTCCAAGTATGTGTCATTTTAGTTCAAATGCACCCACCATCAAGGCACCAAATCTCTCACGTTTTGAGAGATTCCTCACCTACATCAAATACACAAGGTGGGGATTTTGGTACCCATATTTTCTTGGGTCCTTTGGGGTTAGCTTTATTGTAAGGAACCCAAAAATTCTTCTTCTTAGCAAAATTGAAATGACCTAATCTATCATAATAATATTTTGCTAAATGGCCTTTGCGGCCACAATGTGTACATACGTACACCTTAGTATGCTTATGTGTAGGAGTGTGATCATGTTGTGCAACATAAGCATGATGATGTGCATGAATAGATGGAGTTTGTTTCTTTGAAAACAAAGACTCCAACTTAGAATGATTGAATGCACAAGAGTTCAAAGTTGAACTCAAATTATTTATTTTATTTTTCAAATTCTTAATCTCATTAGTGGTGGCATGAAAAGCATGATGAGATATATGATCATTTTGCTTTTTCTTTTGTGAAACAAAATCTTTTTCTTTTTCACAAATTTTTCTTTTCAAAGATTTATTCTCTTGAAAAACAACTTCTTTTTGTTTTTCCACCAAATCAATCTTATTTTTCAAATCATTGTTTCCTTTACATAAATTATTTAATTTAGACATAAGGGAAACATTCTCATTTTTCAAAAACTCATTTTCTTTTTCTAAGCATGCCATTTTATTTTCTAATGAATCTTTATCATTAAGCATGGCATCAAAATTCTTTTTCAAAATTTTATTATCCTTTTCTAAACATGCAATGTTACTTCTAAAAGAGTCATGTTCTACATGCATGCAATCAAGTTCCTTTTTCAAATTTTTATTTTTCTTTTTAATCATGTCATATTTTTCAAGCACAAGATGACAAAAGGTAGCAAGCTCATCATATGACATGTCTACATCCTCATCATCGGATTCGGAGTTTACCTCAAGGGGGTTATCCCCTTGGACCATATAGCATACGTTGGAGATGTCGCTTCCAACGTCCGAATCGCTCCCCGCATAGTATAGGTCCTTTTCGCCAAGGGAGGTGATGATGTTCCAAGCTACAAAAGCCGATTCAACATTAGAAACCCTAGATAAATAATCATCATTTAGGGTTGACTTGATAGCATGAAGGGCTTTTGCATTAGCCGCAATATTCTTACCATTTAAGCAATATTCTTTATTAGTTGTGGCAAGATATACACTAAGGCCAAGTCCTTTGAGGAACAAAGACATCTTAACCTTCCAAATTTGGATGTTAAGAATGTCAAAGGTGGGTGGTGACATGAAGTCCATAGTGTGTGTACAAATCTTGTGATTAGCCTAAAAGAGGATCTTTAACTCTTAGGTTGTTAGACCCAATATCAAGAGCACTAGCTCTGATACCAATTGTAAGTTCACCTAGAGGGGGGGGTGAATAGGTGATGGCTAATCTAATGGTCACTTATGAACAAATAATGCGGAATTAAAGCTAAGTTGACCAAATTAAACTTCTTTTAATTAAACACTTATGTATAACACAAGAGTGTTGCCGAATTCCCCTTGCGAGGCTCTGGACAAACTCCTCTAGATTCCCCTTGAATGGGTTGAGGTGCCGCGTTGGCTCTCTTGGTTGAATACAAGTGTTAGACAATCAATCCCAAGCAATTATATAACAATTAAGCACAAGGGTATATCAAGCATATAAAGATAGACAATAATTGAATGCAAGATATAAAAGAGACAAAGAGAGAGAGAGAGAGATAGAGTGAGCAATCGCAAACACAAAGGGTTTGTTTCGAGGTTCGAGCACACTTGCTCTACATCCCCGCCTTCGACACACGAAGGATTTCCACTATGCACGATCCAACCGGATCTCTCCTTGGTGCCGCAACACCTACAATCCCTCGGACTCCCAAGTCCCTTACACACGCAAGTCCACCGACTCGCCGAGGCCGCACCTCGCACTACAAGAGTTCACACCCGAACTCCACACCACAACGAGCACACTTGCCCGTCTCCTCAAAGAACAAGATGAAATCTTGGTGATCTAAACACTTGATCACCTACAAAACTCTCACTACAACACCTATAGGATGAATAGCTCAATGGATGCTCAAGTGTTTGTGTGAGAAAGCAAGAAAAGAATCTTTGGTGAAAATCTCAAGAAATCACAATAAACACTCTTATAAAATCTTCCCTTTTGATTGGAAGTATTAGCTCACTATTTTTGTGGAGAAAAACCTCTGGAATGAATATGAGAAAACAGGCTCTAAGGTCTCCAAAAATCTTGGCTCAAAACAATGACAAAACCCCCTTTTATAGATGTCAGAAAAATCTGACCGTTGGGCTCTGTCAGAGCTTCCGGTCGACCGGTCCGGTCGACCGGCAACGGTCAAAATCCGACCGTTGCAGCCTCCGGTCGACCGACCCGGTCGACCGAGCAACTGGAGAAGAGAGTAAACTCTCTGTCGGTCGACCGGCCCGGTCGACCGAGATTTCCTGAGAGCTAAGCTCTCTGAAGCGGTCGACCGTCCCGGTCGACCGTTCTCCAGTGCACACAGGCGTGCACGTCTGTGCACGTCCGGTCGACCGACCCGGTCGACCGGCCACTGTCAGTTCTGAAAAATCAGAACTGCCAGAACCTGAAAATTTTGGGATTAAAGATTGGTCTTTTTGGCTCCATAAAGAATCCCATAAATACTTAGAAATTCTACAAAAAATAGTTTTATGATATAGAAACATGCTTGCACAAAATCAAGGCATGTTATTAAAGATTTGACTATTTTTTTGTAACTTGAAAATATTGGCTCATAATAAAAACTGTTTTTCTAAAACAACATGTTTTTCCAAATTTTCATCAAATACAAAAACAAGATATACTTTAAAGCATAGTGTGTATGGATATGATCCACTACACAATCAAGATGTAATATCTAGTTTTTGACATAAAGCACTAAACTTGGTTTTGGATATAAGATATGTAAACTTGAAATGCCAAGAACCAAATAAAATTTTGTCACAATGAAAATCTTTTCTTAACAAGAAAATCTTTTATGAAATGAAATTTTTATCATGAAAACAATTCTATCAAGAGTGTGTGTGTGATATGACTTGAGCAATCCACCATCTATTCTATCCTTTACATTTTTATCTAAAACAAATAAAAATCTTATACCTAGACACAAGTCTTCATCCTCTTGAAGTCTTCCCTTGAAGGCTTCTCATTTTCTTGACTTGGTCCAAATGCAATCCACCGAGCTCATCTCTAGATGTGGTCTTGATGCATAGGCTCGTGAATCAACCAGTGCTAGCTTCCAACTTGTCTTTAAATCCTTTGTTGAAGCTCCACACCTACTAAGATCTTGATAAAGAATCTGTCACTAATTAAACAAAAGATCATTAGTAATCATAACTTCATGAGTTGATCATCATCAAAACTAGGGTGATAGGCCTTTGGGCCAACAGAGGTGAGGCGAGGCTCCTCATGCGAGGCTAGCTAGTGGAGGCGATGCTAGCCTCCTTAGGCGAAGCTAGCCAGTTGTGATGAAGCTAAGCATTTTAGCTCTTCAGCGGAGTTGTGCCAAACTTCAGGCGAAGATAGGAGCAAGCTCTCAGTAGAGCTGTGCTAAGCTTCAAGCAAAGAGGGGAGTTGGCCTTCTGTGCGGCTGTATAGAGCTTCAAGCGAAGCTAATAGTTAGCATCTACGTAGCTATAAAGGGCTTCAAGGCAAAACTATAAGAAAGCTTCAGGCGAAACTAGAATTAGCTTCAGGCGAAGTTGTAAGTTAGCTCTCTGTGGAGCTATGAAGGAAGCTATCAAGAAAGCTTCAGGCGAAGTTATAATTAGCTTCAGGCGAAGCTAGAATTAGCTTTAGGCGAAACTGTAAGTTAGCTCTCTGTGGAGCAATAAAGAGCTTCATGTGAAGCTATCAGAAAAGCTTCAGGCACAGCTATAATTAGCATCAGACAAAGATAGGATTAGCTTCGGGCAAAACTGTAGGTTAGCTCTCTGTGGAGTTATGAAGAGCTTCATGTAAAGCTATAAAGAAAGCTTTAGGCGAAGTTAGAATTAACTTCAGGCGAAGCTAGTATTTTAACCCTTCAATAAGGCTGTAAAACTTCAAGCGAAGCTATCCCCTTGGGTCCATGCGAGACTAAGTGTTGAACTAACTTAGCCTTATAGGCCTGCCTAGGTCTCTTTAAAGCCAACACTTGGCCCACTGTCTACTTCACTGGATCAGTAGGATCCAAGTCACTGCTCTGTCCATCAGGGATGGACAGAAACTGGTCGTCATCTTGTCTGCGACTTGTTTTTTATAAATGTCGACAAATTAGATATCGTTTAGACTGGTTGAAGAGTTGTTTGAGAGTTTGTCTTTTTAGAGTGTCAACAGTTAGGGTTGACTGATCGTACACGTATATTGCATTGTTTATTAGCACATTCCTACACTTATCTTATAATAAATCTGCTAATTACCTTGTCTTAATGTTTAATTCATGCAAGATATGATTAATGAAAGGAGAGAAGATAATACCAAATAAATACTAGTTAAATCAGATTTATATGAATCTATTTGATTAGCTGAAGATCATTACAAATCTAATCCAACTAAATCAGATTTAGTTGGATTTATCTTATTATCTGGGAAATCAATGAGATTGAGGCAAATCCAGAAGTCCAAAGGCAATCCTATCAATATACAAAGGGATATCCAAAGGATTGGGATGTATATTCAGAAGATTCAGAGACATAAGACACAATCTAACTGAAGATCAAATGATAAAATAAAAATTTATCTTTAATCTTATCTCCAATCTTATCAGAAGATCTTTTCTGTTAGGCAAGAGGTTTTGTCCCTATCTTCGTACGCTCTCCCTTTTCCAATTTTAGCTATAAATACCTGCATTTCTGAAGGCAAAGGGGCACCACTCCAGCAGAGAGAGCTTAGGCTAGGTTTTTACTTTAGTTTAGTTTAAGGTTTTGTTTTTTTTTAATGTAATTTTCAGATTTATTTATATAACATAGAGGAGAGAAGAGTTTCATGAGAGAATGAGAGTGAAGCATGTACTGAGAATGACACTAGTGTAAGTATTCTTCTTTTTATTCATTTTTACTTTATTGAATCTAAAGTTACAATTTATTTATGTTTTATGTTTTTCTTCTACTTTTCTTCTTTTTAGTTTTGATGATACTCCAAGTGAGTCGAATAGCATCGGTATTGTCTTTCCTTTGCGAGTGCCACCGATTGCTCATGAATATGAATTCCTCCTTAAAGTCTGCATTATTTCATGCTTGCTTGTCGAAGTTCTTGATGAAGTAATATGGATGGAGGACTGAGTTCAATCTTATGAGTTATGCACTAATTACCTCCGAATCAAGGTAAACGTGCGGACGATCCAAGGTAAGACCAAAAGAGGGTGACGATCCAAGGTAAGACCAAAAGAGGTAAGTAAGTATTTTGATTGCTAAAAGAAAGAACAATCAAAGAGTTTAAGAGTTTACCGTGTAGCTTGTGGCTAACGGGTCGTGTCCACGAGGAGGGATGCGATGGAAGCTTTTCGATGAATCGTTTAAAAAAAGGAATTGTGTTCGTTTTTTATGAAAAAGAGAATGAAAAGAAAGAGATGATTAAAGGAGAAATTGCAACTTTTAGAAAAGGTTTTGGAGAAGGTGATTTAGAAAGCTTGAGAATTATTTTGTTGTTTTATAATAAGAAAGCAAATCTGGGCTCACTATCTCACTACTCAATTGTTCGTTCTTCTCTTGAAATGTTAAGTGCCTCAAGTGATCATTTGTAAAACTTAAAGTTAATTTTTAGAAAGCTTTAAGTAAAGCACATAAGATGGTAAGAAGAGTTGAGTCTTTTCTTCAAGAAATCGTTAGAATTGAATATTAAAACATCAAGCGCGAAGAAGCAAGAATGAAGTAAAAACAATTCAAGAGATGTTCATGAAAGAAGTGAGAATTCAACAAACCAAACCCATCCTCATGTGCCTTCAAGAACACTTTCAAAAAGAAAGGCTTTTAAGTGAGGCATGCATATGACTCATTGGGTCTTTTTCTTTTAAAATAGAAGAGAAGAAGAACAAGAGAGAGTTATGATAGCTAGCCCAGAAAACCGTTTAGTTATCCATAGAAAACAACGAAGAAAACATAGACATAATGCAAACCATACCGTACTACAAGTGGAAGAAAACTTGGCTCGACTTTTGTATTGACGTCACTTCAATCTTCAAGTACAAGCACTCAATTCCTCTCTCTCACAAATTTTGATACTGGACTACAAAGTAAATAACAAGATTACAACTTTGTGCTAGCTAACAAAGAGCCTAAATCCTAAGAAAATAAATACAAAACTTAATCCTAGTCTTCGCTCATTTTTCTTTACTGAAACCCATATTTATAGCCAAAAACCAAACGAGGAGGATCCCGGGAAGATTGAGGGAGCAAACGCTCCCCCAACTGAATCTAGTTGGCCGCAGAAACGCAGCTAGGGCCGCGTTTCCACGGCCCTGGTGTGGCCAGGTGGCCACACCCAATTAGTGGGTTTCTCTGGTTTGGTGCTTTGCCTATATCTGCTTCTGATTTTCTTGTTTCTGCTCCAAAAGTTTACGAAACAGCCTTTTGATTTTGTGGCTTCAACTGCTTGATTCAGGGAGGATTCTTCTCAACCTCTTGATATGCCAAGATTTAGCCTTGATTTCTTCACTTCGAATTTATTCTAAATTAATTCAGAATTTGGTTGGCTTTTGGGCTTGTTTCTCTTTTCTTTCTTTAAGCACTTGGGCCTACATTTAGCAAAGAAAAAGAAAACTTATTAATAGGATTTATTAGCTAAAAAAGCATGGTAAGGTGACAAAGTAAATGCAACATATGTGACTAATCACACCCCCACACTTATCTTTTGCTCGCCCTCGAGCAAAACATCAGACTAATTCTAATCAATTATTAGACCACTTTCGCAGGTCACTCGATTGCACTAAGCATGTGCAACAAGCCGTTAAACCTCTAGGTTACCCCTAGAGGACGAGTTTTGTCTCGTGAGGGTTTTCAGTGGATTGCACCCACAAAATCCATGAAGAAAGAGAAAAAGGTTAGTATTTTCGAAAAGCATTTTGAAAAGAGAAAATATTTGAAGTATATTTGTAAGGCTTTAAGTAATCTATAAGTTATAGGAATATCAAATTTTTCATTCCTAAACTTAGTCTCTATTCAAAAACATGTCATCAATTAAAGTAAGGAGTCAAATTGTACTTCTCATATAGTCTATTAATTTACCCTGAGTAGTATGCACCATCGTGATTGTGAAGTTGACTAAGGGTTCTTTAACATTAACTCCTATGCCTTATATTTATTTATTTTTGGTGAAATTTATTCCTCAATTTCATTAGGCTTTCTAATCTGCCCATGTAACGAGCATTCAGTCGGTGACACCCAAACCGGACAGTTTTAGGGCACCAGGTGAGAAAACACCCCTAAGGACTTAAACACTCGAGCAGATAAGGCCACGAAACGAAGATTTTTATTTATACGATGTACCCCTTTTAGGCATGAATACTTATGCTTCATGAGGCATAAATACCCAGCTTAATCAGAGGATGTATATACACATTTTTTTTCAAACTTATCTAATTATCTTTTGCATAAATACAAAGGCTTGCTTAGGCCAAAGCACCTAGCTAATAAATAATTAGAATTGTTTTTTTCTTTTATCATCATATTTTTTTATAAGGCATAAAAGTCTCTGTTTTTAAACCCTAAGTGTGTAAGTGTATTTTGTGTGCATATGTCATCAAGGTAAATATCAAGACTAAATTACTTTCACAAATTTTCTTCCTGACCCTAAAAATCAAACAAGTTATCTTATTTTGACCAAGTGTAAGAAATCCTAATTATGATTCTCCTATTCCTTAAAATTGACTTAATTTCTTACAAAAAATATATCAAAATATTGTCTACCCCTTTCAAAAAGTTTTTTTATTTTTTATATATATCTATTTTTTTCTTTTTTTTTATATCAGTCATGTTAGAAATATCAGTCATGTTAGAACCCTCCCCCACACTTATCTCATGCATTGTCCCCAATGTATGAAAGAAATGTATAATTGCATGAAATAAAATGGAAAGGAGGAAAGTTACCGATACACTGGGTCAAAAAGACCCATTGCCGTTTCATTTACCAGCACCGATTCCAAGAAAGGTTTAAGGCGTTGACCATTTACCTTAAAGTCATTTCCATTCTTGGTGTCACTGATCTCAACTGCACCATGTGGAAACACGGTTTTTACAACGAATGGCCCAGTCCATCTCGATTTTAATTTTCCTGAAAAAAGATGAAGCCTAGAATTATAGAGTAAGATTTTTTGTCCAGGGACAAAGTTGATATGCTTGTCATGGAAAATCTTGACTCTATCTTTAGTGATCCTAGCATTTTCATAAGCTTCATTTCTCAATTCCTCCAATTCGGAAATTTGTAATTTCCGAAGGTCACCGGCCTTAGTCAAGTCAAAATTCAGCTGCTTGATTGCCCATAAGGCTCGGTGCTCTAACTCAACGGGCAAGTGACAAGGTTTGCCATAGACTAACCTATAGGGAGACATTCCTAGAATCGTCTTGAAAGCGGTCCTGTAGGCCCATAGAGCATCTACAAGTTTGATGGACCAATCTTTCCGGTTTTGGTTCACAATTTTCTCCAATATAAGCTTGACTTGTCTATTTGAAAGCTCAACTTGCCCACTGGTTTGAGAATGATAAGGTGTGGACAACTTGTGAGTTATGGCATACTTTCGCATAAGAGCTTCAAAAGATCTATTGCAAAAGTGAGTGCCATTATCACTGATGATAGCACGAGGGGTTCCGAAGCGGGAAAAAATGTTCTCTTTCAAAAACTTTATGACAACTTTGTTATCATTAGTTTTACAAGGAATGGCTTCTACCCACTTGGACACGTAATCCACAGCAACCAATATGTATTGGTTTCCAAATGAATTAGGAAATGGACCCATAAAGTCAATGCCCCAAACATCGAAGAGTTCTATTTCTATAATTGGGTTGAGGGGCATCATATTTCGGTTTGAAATCCTTCCTACCATTTGGCATCTAGGGCACGTCTTGCAGAATTCATAAGCATCCTTGAACAGAGTGGGCCAATAAAACCCACTTTGTAGCACCTTTTCAGCAGTCTTGCAGGAACCAAAGTGTCCACCGCATGCAAGTTCGTGACAAAAGGATAGAACACTCTTAACCTCCTTATCGGGAATGCATCTCCTAATAATTTGGTCAGAACAGTACTTGAAAAGATACGGTTCCTCCCAAAAGAAATACCGGACTTGAGATAAGAACCGGTAAACATCATTTTTGGACCAATGAGATGGAGTTTGGTTTGTGACTAAGTAATTCACTATATCAGCAAACCAAGGTTCCCTAGAGATAGCTAAGAGATGTTCATCAGGAAAATCCTCATTTATGGGTAATTCGTTGCATGGAGAATTAGGGATCCGTGAGAGGTGGTCAGCAACGACATTTTCTACGCCTTTCTTGTCTCGAATCTCAAGATCGAATTCTTGAAGAAGGAGGATCCAACGAATGAGTCGGGCCTTGGCATCCTTCTTCATCATGAGGTACCTAAGCGCAGAATGATCGGTGAAAATGGTGGTTTTGGACCCTAGTAGGCAGGGACGAAATTTCTCTAAGGCAAATACTACTGCCAAGAATTCCTTCTCAGTAGTAGTGTAGTTCAGTTGAGCATCGTTGAGAGTCCTACTAGAGTAGTAGATCACATGCTACTTGTTATCAATGCGTTATCCTAGGACAGCGCCTATGGCAAAATCGGAAGCATCGCACATGATCTCAAACGGCTTAGACCAATCCGGTGCAGATATGATTGGTGCAGAAATAAGCTCTCTCTTAAGCTTCTCCCAAGAATCTATGCATTCAGCATCGAAAGTGAAGGACACATCCTTAGCTAATAGATTAGTCAATAGCCTAGCAATTTTGCTAAAATCCTTGATAAATCTTCGGTAGAAACCAGCGTGTCCTAGGAAGGATCTAATGTCCTTAACACATTTGGGCATGGGAAGCTTAGCAATAACCTCGATTTTGGCTCTATCCACTTCAATTCCTTTCTTGGAGATTTCATGACCCAAGACAATTCCATGTTTTACCATGAAGTGGCATTTCTCCCAGTTTAGTGTCAGATTTTTCTCAGCACAACGTTGGAGGACGAGTTCTAGATGGTGGAGACATTGAGTGAATGAATCTCCGTAGATGGAGAAATCATCCATAAAGATCTCTAAGAATCGTTCTACCATATCAGAGAAAAGACTCAACATGCAACGTTGAAACGTTACTGGGGCATTGCATAAGCCGAAGGGCATTCGACGATAATCAAATGTCCCAAATGGACATGTAAACGTAGTCTTTTCTTGGTCCTCAGGAGCGATAGGGATCTGGTTATAGCCCGAGTAACCATCCAAGAAACAGTAATACTCGTGACCCGCCAAACGTTCAAGCATTTAATCAATGAAGGGAAGTGAAAATAGTCCTTACGAGTTGCAGCATTCAGTTTCCTACAGTCAATGCAAACTCGGATCTTCGTGGGAAGTCGAGTTTGAACCAACTCTTTGTTCTCATTTTCCACTATGGTGAAACCGGATTTCTTCGGAACCGCATGGACAGGACTGACCCATTGGCTATCAGAAATGGGATAAATTATCCCATTGTCTAAGAGTTTTATGATTTCAGTATGATTAGCCTCTTGCATTATAGGGTTTAACCTACACTGCGGGTCTCTTTTGGGTGTGGCATCTTCATTGAGATGAATGCGATGTTGAACGATGGTTGGACTTAATCCCTTGATATCAGTCATAGTCTACCTAATGGCTTCCCTATGTTTTCTTAGAATTGCTTTCAAATCTTTTTCTTCCTTGTCATTTAGGTGGGAGGCAATGATGACAAGAAAGGTCTCTTGTTCGCCTAGATAGGCGTACTTGAGATGCGCAGGTAGGACTTTCAATTCTAATGAAGAGGAAGGCTCACTGGTAGGACTAGTCAAATCTGTTGGCTCCAATGTTGGTGAAATAGGGTTTGAGCCCAATTCACAGCAGAATTTACAACCTGATCAAGATTAAAGTCGTCAGACTCTAACCCGAATTCACACTCTGTTTCTAATTCCATTTCTTCCCCATGTTCACTTGTCAAGTTCTCAATTAGGTTGACTTCAAATGTTTGGTCCTCGATATTGCGGGGTTGTTTTCCTAGATTGAAGACATTGACTTCTCTAGTCATGTCTCCAAAGGTTAGCCTCATAGACCCATTCCTACAATTGATGATGGCATTAGCAGCAGCAAGGAATGGTCGCCCTAGGATAACAGGAGTCTGAGCCCTATGATTAGAGTTGGACACAGGTTGTGTCTCCAGAACTATGAAATCGACAGGGTAAATGAACTCTCCTACCCAGATTAGGACATCATTAATCTCCCCTTTTGGAACTTTAACAGAACGGTCAGCCAGTTGGATGGTGACTCGAGTTGGACTAAGATCGCCCAACCCGAGTTGTTGATAAACAGAGAATGGAAGCAAGTTGATACTTGCCCCCAAGTCAAGAAATGCACGACTAATCTCGGCTTGTCCTATTGTGCAGGCAATGGTGGGACTACCTGGATCCTTGTACTTGACAGGGATAGGACCTGATAATAGCTCACTAATGTTAGTGGCTAAGAAGACCTTTTTTGGAACATTAGTCTTTCTCTTCTTGGTGCACATGTCCTTAAGAAACTTGGCATAGGAAGGAACTTGTTGAGTGGCATCAAGAAGTGGCACATTTATCTTCACTTGGTTAAATATCTCGATTATCTTGTCCATGTGAGGATTTTGCTTGTTGTTTTTCAGCCTATTAGGAAATGGTACTATAGGCTGGTGCACCTGGCTGGCTGACTGGTCTTTTTCAGATTCGTCAGAATTGGAAGAAATTGGATTAGATGAAGTGGAAGCTTGATTGTGGTTGTGCTGAATGGGATTGGTTGGTGTTGACACTTGGTTATCAACTCTCTTTCCTGACCTCAATGTATGCACAACATTACATTGATTAAATGAATGATCCTCAACCAAATGAGCTTGTTGAGAATTCCTCGGATTGGTGACTGGCTGACTAGGCAGGGTACCCTTTTGTCTCTCATTTTGTGGAGTGGCTAGTTGACTCATTTGAACCTCTAACCTCTGGATCGTTTGCATGAGAGAATCTTAATTTTTCATATATCTTTCCATGTTTCTCTCAAAGTCAGTCATTCTCCTTTCTAATTGAGGATTCTGGAAGGAGGATTGTGGAGCTTGGTTGGGAAAGTTCTGTTGATAATTTGAAAAGTTTGGTGGATGGTTGGGAGAATTATTATGGAAATTGTAGAAATTGGGTTGATGATTGGAAGAATTATTACCATGATGAAAGTGGCTAGCATGATTTGATCGTGAATGGTCAGAGTTATTTTGGCTCCATGAGAAATTAGGGTGATTTCTCCAGCCGGGATTGTACGTTGGTGCGTAAGGGTTATTGTTCGGCCTTGAAAAGGCCGCATTCATCAGTTCATGGTAGGGTTGCTGAGCCTGAAACACAGAGCACTCCTCGAACCATGATTCATGGCTTGACAGTAAGTGCAGCCCGGGGTTGGAAATTGGTTCGGGCTGACTTGATTGACTGGACTTGGTTCTTTCGTTTCTAGAGCTTCCAGTCTTCTAGCCAGGTTAGCTAACTTAGCCTCATTAGCAATGGACGATTCGATAGAATGGAGACCTCCTTTTGAAGAGATGGAGTTAGGATTCCTAGAGGTCTCACTAGCAGATTCCCATTGGATGGTCTTCTCAGCTAGATTTTCATATAAATCCCATCCTTCATCTTCATCTTTCTGCAAGAAACCCCCTTGGCACATACTTTCTAAGAGGGTTTTGGTGGAATAGTCTAAACCGTCATAAAGAATTTGGCATTGTTGCCATTTCTCTATTCTATGATGTGGACATTGGACAAGGAGGTCTTTAAAGCGTTCAAAATACCTCCAAAATGGTTCACTAGGTTCTTATTTGAATTGCATGATCGTCTTCCTAATGAGAGCGGTTTTATGGATTGGATAGAATTTCTTCAAGAAGACCTTGATGAAACCATCACAGGATGTGATAGAACCGGCCGCTAAGCTGTAGAGCCACTTCTTTGCTAGGTCCTTAAGTGCGAAAGGGATAAATCTCAACCTAATAGCATCGTCTACAAGGTGTGGGATTTTCATCATTAGACATACTTCCTCAAATTCTCTTATGAAGAAGTAGGCATCTTCGGACTCTAGGCCATGAAACTTGGGGAGTGTGTTGATGAATTGAGGCTTGAGCTCAAAATTGTATTCACCAACCGATGGAAGTAGAATGCATGATGGAAGTGAGGTCCTAATCGGGTAGAACCTATCCTGCAGTGATATTGATTGAGCCATTACCGGATTTGGTCTTGGTTCAAACTTGGGTGGTGATGTGTTTCTAGTCAACCTAGATGAATTAGGGTCTCTCGACCACACTTGCATACACAAACACAATCACAAACACAAACAAGTTCAACCAACAGTCAACAATAGAAATCAACCAAGCCTAGTCTAAGGTAACCTCGACCTAGACAACTCCTAACTGGTTGATTGTCCACAAGAGGTAGAATGTAGACTTTGACCACAAGCTAATCAGCCAGGTCAGGGAAAGATTGGTGGGAGGTTTTCCGTCAAAGACGTTCCTTAATTAAGTAACCACCAATCTTCGGGCTTTCGGCCCTCAATCCCCTTCCTAGACACTGATTTGATAGGAGTCAATTTCTAACACCTTCCCTCTTTAGGATAATCTCCTAGTGAGTTCGAGATGTCCCTAAGACCAACGTCTATCAGATTTTACTTAGGCTTAGGTTTGTGAGTGCTTGGAGTCTGATTTTTTGGGCCAAGGAAAGGTGATTAAATCCCCACCTTATCTTGTTATTGGGTGTTGCCCTTAAAATCAATTTGTGCAAGTGTGCAAGATAAATAAGATTCACTCAAAGCGATATAAATCAACCAAGAAATGAGTCCTATTCTGAATGCAATACGTACGTACCTTGATCCAGCACTCTTCAACAGTAAAGTAAATGAATTGAAAAGACTCGTGCCTAAAATGCAAACGTCTAAACAATTTTTTAACTTTTTAACAATTGTTTTACTGTTAGCTTAAAACAGGGATGATGGATAGCAGAAATAGCACAAATATGACATATAAAAACTTAAATTTTTGCGAGCAATATGTCCTGCAAAAAAGAGTTTTTAGTAGTCCAATGAATTTTTTCAGATTTTGCAACGCAATTTCTTGAAATTCTGTTTCCTACTTTCGAGAGTAGGTGCACAGAATTTACAAGTCTTCTCTTGCAAAGCTTGAATACTAGATCTTGATCTTCAAGTCCCTGAAACAACACACAAAACTTGTTAAAAATAACTACATCGTTCCCTCCCCGGTAACGACGCAAAAATTGATTGCTAAAAGAAAGAACAATCAAAGAGTTTAAGAGTTTACCGTGTAGCTTGTGGCTAACGGGTCGTGTCCACGAGGAGGGATGCGATGGAAGCTTTTCGATGAATCGTTTAAAAACAAGGAATTGTGTTCGTTTTTATGAAAAAGAGAATGAAAAGAAAGAGATGATTAAAAGAGAAATTGCAACTTTTAGAAAAGGTTTTGGAGAAGGTGATTTAGAAAGCTTGAGAATTGTTTTGTTGTTTTATAATAAGAAAGCAAATCTGGGCTCACTATCTCACTACTCAATTGTTCGTTCTTCTTTTGAAATGTTATGTGCCTCAAGTGATCATTTGTAAAACTTAAAGTTAATTTTTAGAAAGCTTTAAGTAAAGCACATAAGATGGTAAGAAGAGTTGAGTCTTTTCTTCAAGAAATCGTTAGAATTGAATATTAAAACATCAAGCGCGAAGAAGCAAGAATGAAGTAAAAATAATTCAAGAGATGTTCATGAAAGAAGTGAGAATTCAACAAACCAAACCCATCCTCATGTGCCTTCAAGAACACTTTCAAAAAGAAAGGCTTTTAAGTGAGGCATGCATATGACTCATTGGGTCTTTTTCTTTTAAAAATAGAAGAGAAGAAGAACAAGAGAGAGTTATGATAGCTAGCCCAGAAAACCGTTTAGTTATCCATAGAAAACAACGAAGAAAACATAGACATAATGCAAACCATACCGTACTGCAAGTGGAAGAAAACTTGGCTCGACTTTTGTATTGACGTCACTTCAATCTTCAAGTACAAGCACTCAATTCCTCTCTCTCACAAATTTTGATACTGGACTACAAAGTAAATAACAAGATTACAACTTTGTGCTAGCTAACAAAGAGCCTAAATCCTAAGAAAATAAACACAAAACTTAATCCTAGTCTTCGCTCATATTTCTTTGCTGAAACCCATATTTATAGCCAAAAACCAAACGAGGAGGATCCCGGGAAGATTGGGGAGCAAACGCTCCCCCAACTGAATCTAGTTTGCCGCGGAAACGCGGATAGGGCCGCGTTTTCGCGGCCCTGGTGTGGCCAGGTGGCCACACCCAATTAGTGGGTTTCTCTGGTTTGGTGCTTTGCCTATATCTGCTTCTGATTTTCTTGTTTCTGCTCCAAAAGTTTACGAAACAACCTTTTGATTTTGTGGCTTCAACCGCTTGATTCAGGGAGGATTCTTCTCAACCTCTTGATATGCCAAGATTTAGCCCTAATTTCTTCACTTCGAATTTATTCTGAATTAATTCAGAATTTGGTGGGCTTTTGGGCTTGTTTCTCTTTTCTTTCTTTAAGCACTTGGGCCTACATTTAGCAAAGAAAAAGAAAACTTATTAATAGGATTTATTAGCTAAAAAAGAATGGTAAGGTGACAAAGTAAATGCAACATATGTGACTAATCATATTTTTATGTTTCTTTCTTTATTTCAGTTCATTAGTCTAGATCACTTTCAATCACTGATTGGAGTTCATTTTTGCATCATTTTATACCACCTCACCATGCTTTATGTTAATAAAAATGGGATTTTTATTGTTTTTCTCTCTTACAGGTTTATTATATAATGGAGAAGAAGGCCCAAATCTTGGGATTTTTAAGGAATTAAAGAAGTTTTTTAAGAGCCCACAACAAGGAAGCCAAAATCTGGAACGATTCAAGGCATATTCCCCAACTTCTAGAAGCTCTAGCTGGGCACACGCAGCATAACAGAATGTCAGAGAATTCGTTGACGCAACGGCCAAGATGCTGCCGCGGATCCGCGGCACTTCCTTGGCTGTTGATCAAGCGATTGATCCTATAGCTGTGGTGGGACGTTATCTTCTCCTGAAGCCTATAAATAGACCCCCAGGGCCTCTGTAAAAATGATAGAAGAGAATAGCATTTTGTTTAGGCATTTAGTTAGTATTTTCTTTGAACTCTCTTTAGTCTTCTTGTGTATTTTTATTTTCTCCTTCTAGATCCAGAAAAGAGAGAGTGAGGGTGAGAGAGATCTCTGTAATTGAAAAAGTGACAACTCAATACAAAGGCTCAAGCTTTCCTTCCTCAATTATTTCTTATTCTATTGCATTTACCTTCAAGTTCTTCACTTTCTTGTACTTGTTTTTCTGCAATATCTTCTTGCTTGTTTTTCTTTCCTATGGCTAACTAATCACTAACATGACTAACTTCTAACACTACTAACTCTTGGGTGATTGCTAACTCATATGAATCGTTAGATGTTTTTATTTCTAGTCTTGTGATTAACAATCTTTTAATTCCAATGATGATGAGTAGTGTTTCAATTCTAGTCAATGCTTTGTGTCACCTCCATATGATTCATGTGTGCCTCATTTAGAGCCTTGTCTCTTGAACAAGTGCCTTGATGGAACATGAAGATGGATCACTTTAGTATGCTAACACCTATTGTAAAAGTTTTTTATTTCATGCCAGCTTGTTATAGCTTCGATGGACTAATGAATCTTACATTCTTGTTTAGCATACCTAAGTGTCAATACTTATGTTCCATTATTGAGAATCTATTGGGAGCCGATGATCCAAGGAGGCCACCTAGCCAAGCTTAGATGAGAACACAACCTTCATTTGGGACAACATTGATTTGACAAAGTAAGATGTACTATTGCCAATGAGTCTACATGAGGTATGAATCACCCGACGAGATTAGTAAATTAGTAGTGTAAAATGTAGTTAGTCATGGTTTTCTCTCAACTGAATTTTAAAATTCTTTTCTAAAACTTTCTCATTTTCCAAAATCACTGTTTTTCATTCCGTTTTCCTCGATTTCAATTTCCTTTTCTTAACAAAACTCTACAAAAAATTCTTCACTCTCTTTCTACCTTGTTTTATTTTTCCATTTTTAAACAAAGAAGAACCTTCATTTTTCATCTCAAAAACTTTAATATAAAAACCGTGAACGCTTCCATTGCTAGTCCTCCCTGTGGATACGACCCGTTATAGCTTGTGCTACGAACTGTGATTCGAAGGAGTAAAGTAAATCTTCATACATATTCAGAGTTTGATAATCATCACACGGACATAAACGGTTTATTCTGAACTCTCGCTCAATTCAATTCCTCCTTTCGAACAAATTTTTGGCGTCGTTGCCGGGGAGGGTGACGGTTTTATTGAGTTTTTGAAACTAAAACGAATTTTTTCTTCTCTGTTGCAGGTTACAGGTTGCGAAAACAGGAAATCAAGAGTTGCAGTAACATATAAGTGGTCTTGGGCCTCTGCTCTCAAAAGCTGAGACGAAGTACCCTCTGAATTGTCGCGTTTTCTTGGCTCTGGCCGCGGATTCGCGGTAAGGAAGAGTTCACTACTCACAATCATTTTTGTAGGACTGCTTGCTTTGCAAATATATAACTTGCTGCAAATTTATTTCTTGTATGCCATCACCAGGAGCCTGCTAATAAACCAACAATATAACATTTGTTGAAAAGTTTAAAAATTGATTAGACGTTTGCATTTTAGGAATGTGTCTTTTCAATTCATTTACTTTACTGTTGAAGAGTGCTGGAGCAAGGTACGTTCGCATAGCATATAGAATAGGACTCATCTCTTGGTTGATTTAAATCGCTTTGAGTGAATCTTGTTTGCATATACTGTACACTTGCACAAATTGACTTTAAGGGTACCACTCCAATAACAAGATAAGGTGGGTTTTTAATCACCCTTCCTTGACCCAAAAACAACATTCCAAGCGCTCACAATCCTAAGCTTTTAAATAAAAATTGATAGACATTGGCCCCTAGGGACATCCGAACTCGATAAGAGATTAGCCGTGGTTGGAAATTATTTTTGATTCATACTCCAGTCAAATCAGTGTCTAAGGTTAGGGATTAAGAGGTTAAGCCTCGAAGATACCGTGGTTTGGCGTAATTAAGGCCCGTTGCTTACGCACGGATACCTCCCACCATATTTTGCCCCTACCTGGCTGATTAGCTGTGGTCTGATTCGAGCAACAACCTTCTTCGGTTCATTGACCAGTTAGGAGTCGTCTAGGTCCAGGGATCCTAGATAGCATGTGATTGTTTTTTCTTTATTTTTGTTTGTTATTTTCCCTTTTTCTCATGTTTGATTGGTGAACGTTGCTGTGATTGTGTATGCAAGAGTGGTACCGGGATCCAATTTCATCAAGACTTGTTAGGAATTTAATCACCCTTCCTTGACCCAAAAACAACATTCCAAGCGCTCACAATCCCAAGCTTTTAAATAAAAATTGATAGACATCGGCCCCTAGGGACATCCGGACTCGATAAGAGATTCGCCGTGGTTGGAAATTATTTTTGATTCATACTCCAGTCAAATCATTGTCTAAGGTTGGGGATTAAGAGGTTAAACCTCGAAGATACCGTGGTTTGGCGTAATTAAGGCCCGTTGCTTACGCACGGGTAC
The DNA here is from genome assembly GCA_038442645.1 of Agave tequilana. Taxonomy (NCBI): domain Eukaryota; kingdom Viridiplantae; phylum Streptophyta; class Magnoliopsida; order Asparagales; family Asparagaceae; genus Agave; species Agave tequilana. Next base: position 455,901 of record JAVJIF010030487.1, on the reverse strand, counting down.
CTCCCACCATATTTTGCCCCTACCTGGCTGATTAGCTGTGGTCTGATTCGAGCAACAACCTTCTTCGGTTCATTGACCAGTTAGGAGTCGTCTAGGTCCAGGGATCCTAAATAGCTTGTGATTGTTTTTTCTTTATTTTTGTTTGTTATTTTCCCTTTTTCGCATGTTTGATTGGTGAACGTTGCTGTGATTGTGTATGCAAGAGTGGTACCGGGATCCAATTTCATCAAGACTTGTTAGGAATAGTACACTTGCATCAATACCACTTCCGGATACAATCATGGCGAACCCTACTTCTCTCCAAGACAAGTTCTACCCAATTTGCACTTCGCTTCCTTCATGCATTCTTCTACCTGAGGCAAATGGAAACAATTTTGAGCTAAAGCCTCAGTTCATTAACACACTCCCTAGGTTTCTTGGCCTAGAATCTGAGGATGCATATTTCTTCATTCGTGAGTTTGAAGAAGTGTGTTTGATGATGAGAATTCCCTAAGTGAGGGAAGACGCTATTAGATTGAGGTTCATTCCCTTCGCGCTTAAGGACATAGCCAAGAAGTAGCTATATAATCTGCCTGCTAATTCTATTTTGTCATGAGATGATTTTGTCAAAGTCTTTCTTAAGAAGCTCTATCCCATTCATAAAACGGCCCTGATCAGAAAAAATATAATGCAGTTTAAGCAGGAAACAAGTGAACCATTTTAAATGTATTTTGAACGGTTTAAGAATCTACTAGCCCAATGTCCTTATCACGGAATAGAGAAGTGGCGGCAGTGCCAAATTCTCTATAACAGACTAGAGTACCAAACTAAGACGCTCCTTGGGACTATGTGTCAAGGGGAATTTTTGAAGAAAGATGAGAACCAGGGTTGGGACCCTTTTGAAGCTTTAGCAGAAAAAACCATTCAGTGGGAGTCTTGTCCCGAGAAAACTAAACCACCACTTCCAGAACTGGTATACATTCAATTGAATCCTCTATAGCTGCCAAGGCAAAAATAACACAATTGATGAAGAGGCTAGAATTACTAGAGGCTAGGGAACCCAATTCAGTGAATCAGGTCAACCCAACACCAGTGATCAATCCAGGTTGTACCTGCTGCCATGCTCTCAATCACCTGTTTGAGGAGTGTCCTGTCTACCAAGCTCAAATGTATCCTGAAAACATGAATGCAGCATATGCCAGATCCAACTACAATCCATACTCCAAAACATACAACCCGGAATGGAGGAACCATCCAAATTTCTCATGGAGTCAATCTGGTCATGAGCAACCAAGGCAATAATTCCCACACCAATACCCTGCTCAGTCTCATCAACCCAGTTTCCATCAGAGTCAACCAAAATTTCAATTCAATTGCCAACATAACTTCTAGCCCACGTACCAGTAACAACAACAGAATCATCTAGATAAAAAATTGTCAGATTTGGAAAGAATGATTGAAATTTTGTCCAAAACCCAGGCCTCAATGATGAACAACCACCACCAAGCTATCAATAGGTTAGAGGTTCAAATAGTTCAGCTGGCTAACTCATTAAATGAAAGACAAAAGGGAACACTGCCAAGTCAGCCATTACCTAATCCTAAGAGCCCCTTTCCTATTATGAAGCTGAAGATATAGGTTCAAGACAATGCAATACTGTTCAATCTTGAGATCTAGAAAACAAATTGACAATCGGTTTTCTAGTCATCCTGTTCCTAATAAATCAGTGTCAAATTCTCCTGTAATTATACCACCAACTTAAAATGATCCATCTTCAAGTTCACAACCGTCAAACTCCAAGTCCAATAATAAAGACAAAACAGATGAGCAACCTTACAAGCCTATTGTACCATTCCCTAATAGGCTAGCAAATAACAAGACTAATGCTCAAATGGAGAAGATTAGGAAAATGTTCAATCAGGTTCAGCTCAATGTACCCCTTCTTGATGCCATACAACAAGTTCCTTCATATGCAAAACTTTTGAAAGATATGTACACCAAGAAAAGAAAAACAAATGTCCCAAAGAAGGTCTTCCTTGCATTAAACATAAGTGAGTTGCTCACCAGGCCCATCCCTGTAAAATACAAAGGCCCCAGGAGTCCAACCATTTCCTATATCATAGGACAGACCATAATAAACAGGGCGTTACTTGATCTAGGAGCCAGCATCAATCTACTTCCCTTTTCTGTGTATCGGTAACTCGGGCTGGGCGACCTCCGTCCAATCAGAGTTACTATACAATTGGCTGACCGATCTTTAAAGATTCCCAAGGGGAAGATTACAGATGTTCTCATACGGCTCGGGAAATTCTTTTACCTCGTGGATTTCATCGTTCTGGAGACACAACCCGTACACAATCTGAAAGCACAGATCCCTGTCATTCTTGGATGACCCTTCCTAGCCACTGCAAATGCAATAATAAAATGTAGGAACGGGTCAATGCGTCAGACTTTTGGAGATATAACGAAAGAGGTAAATGTTTTCCACCTGGGAAAACAACCTCGAGACTTGGATGATCAGTCGTTTGAAGTAAACTTAATTGAAGGATTAACAAGTAAACATGATAAGGAGATTGAATATTAGTCTGATAGAGAATTTGAATTGGAGTCTGATGACTTCAATCTTGACCAAATCATCGAATCCACAGTGGAGTGGGCAACAAATGTAACCCCTATCCTCCCCCTACAAGAAGAACAACCATCGATAGATCACGTTCCCTCTTCCGAGCTTAAAGCTCTTCCTAGTCATCTCAAGTACCAGTACTTGGGTGAAAAGGAAGCCTTCCCAGTGATAATAGCGTCCCATCTTACGGAACAACAGGAAGAGGATCTTCTTGCGGTGTTGAGGGAAAATCAAGAGGCCATTGGTTGGATCATGACTGATATAAAGGGGATCAGTTCATCCATTGTACAACACCGGATTCACTTAACGGAAGATGCAAAGCAAAAATGCGACCCATAACGTCGACTAAACCCAATCTTGCAAGAGGCTGTCCGAGCTGAAATTCTGAAGTTACTAGGCAATGAGATTATTTATCCCATATCAGATAGCCAATGGGTTAGTCCAGTCCACACTGTGCTAAAGAAGGCAGGCTTTACCGTGTAGAAGATGATAAGAAGGAATTAGTACAAACTCGTCTTCCAATGAAAATTCGAGTTTGTATTGATTACCAAAAATTGAACCCTACTACATGTAAAGACCACTTCCCTCTTCCATTCATAGACCAAATGCTCGAGAGATTAGCTGGACATGAATATTATTGTTTCCTGGATGGATATTAGGGATACAATCAAATCCCTATCGCTTCCGAGGATCAAGACAAGACTACTTTCACATGTCCCTTTGGAACATTTGCATACTGAGGAATGCCCTTCAGCCTATGCAATGCTCCCGCAACGTTCCAACGTTGCATGTTTAGTCTCTTTTTTGACATGGTGGAAAGATTTTTTGGAAATTTTCATGGATGATTTCTCTATATACGACGATTCCTTTGATCAGTGCTTGCATCATCTAAAGCTGGTTTTACAAAGATGCATAGAGAAAAACTTAACACTCAACTGGGAGAAGTGTCATTTTATGATCAAGCACGGAATCATCCTGGGGAACGAAATTTCAAATAGAGGAATTGAAGTTGATAGATCAAAAGTGAAAGTGATAGCAAAGCTCCCGGAGCCAAAATGCCTAAAAGACATTCGATCATTCCTAGGGTACGCTGGCTTCTATAAAAGATTTATTAAGAAGTTTAGCAAAATTGCTAGACCTTTAACTAATTTCTTAGAAAAAGATGTGCCCTTCAATTTTGATGAAGAATGTCTACAAGCTTGGGAGGAGTTAAAGCAAAGACTTGTCTCGGCGCCAATAATCTCAGTGCCTGATTGGACTAGACCCTTTGAAATCATGTGTGACGCCTCCGATTATGTCATAGGCGCTGTTCTAGGACAGCGTATTGATAACAGGCAACACGTGATTTATAATGCTAGTAGGACGTTCAACGAAGCCCAACTAAATTACACAATGATTGAAAATGAATTTTTAGGAGTTATGTTTATGTTGGAGAAGTTTCGCCACTACCTACTAAGGTCTAGGACAACGACTTTCACCGATCACTCCGCCCTAAGATACTTGATGCAAAAGAAGGATGCAAAAGCTAAGCTGATTCGATGTATACTTCTTTTGCAAGAGTTTGACTTAGAGATCAAAGATAAAAAGGGCGTTGAGAATGTGGTGGCAGATCACCTTTTGAGAATTCCCAATGCACTAACTGAGACAATACCTATCAATGAAGAGTTTCCTGACGAACACATCTTCGCGATGTGTAAAGAGCCCTAGTATGCCGATATTGCAAACTACCTTGCCACCGGGCGAACGCCTTCAAGTTGGTCAGGTCAGGACAAGCACCGCTTTATGTCACAAATATGTTTTTCTTTTGGGATGAACCGTATTTATTCAAATATTATTCTGACCAGATAATTAGAAGGTATCTTCCTGAGGATGAACATCAGAGTGTTTTGGCATTTTGTCACGAGTTAGCTTGTTGTGGACACTTTGGTCCACGAAAGACTACTGAGAAAGTCCTTTAGAGTGGGTTTTACTGGCTCATTCTCTTCAAAGACGCTTATACTTTTTGCAAACTCTGTACCAAATGTAGAATGACGGGTTGAATCACATGAAGAGATATGATGTCAAATGACGGGTAGAAATTTTTAATTTATGGGGCATCAATTTCATGGGACCCTTTCCTATGTCTTACAGCAACCAATTCATCTTGGTAGCTGTAGACTATGTTTCAAAGTGGGCTGAAGCTATTCCGATGAGAATAAATGACAACCAAGTTGTCATCAAATTTTTAAGGGAAAATATCATTTCGCGCTTCGGAGCCCCCCGTGCGATAATTAGTGACAAAGGGAGTCATTTCTGCAACCGGACTTTTGAAGCCCTAATGCTGAAATACTCTATTTCTCATAAATTGTCCACGGCTTATCACCCTCAGACGAACGGGCAAGTGAAAGTTACTAATAGACAGATAAAACTGATATTAGAGAAAACTGTAGGACAGAACTGTAAGGACTGGTCCATCAAACTCGTTGATACCTTATGGGCATATCGGACCACCTACAAGACTGTCCTCAGTGTGTCTCCATATCGAGTTATATTTGGGAAGCCCTGCCATTTGCCTGTGGAGCTAGAGCACCGTGCTATGTGGGCGATAAAATAGTTAAACTTTGACTTAAAGAAAGCCGGTGACTTGAGAAAATTGCAGATTTCTGAGCTGGAAGAGTTAAGAAATGATGCATACGATAACGCTCGGATCTTAAAAAATAGAATTAAACTCTTCCATGACAAATCCATAGGAAGAATTTTATCCCAGGACAAAACGTTCTATTGTATAACTCTAGGCTCCACTTTTTCCCTGGTAAGCTAAAAACCAGGTGGTCAGGACCTTATATTATACAAACAGTCTATCCTCATGTTGCGATTAAGATTTCTGATCCAAAGAGTGGCAACATGTTCAAAGTCAATGGTCAATGACTTAATCCATTCTATACCAGAGAGTCTGAGTCACACGATATTCTCGAACTGGGTCTTTGTGACTCAGTGTACATGTGACCAAATCTTTCTACCCTCTTCCCCGGTGTTTCTTGTAAATCTTTTTGGGACCTCACTTGTAAATTAAATCAAAATAACAAAATAATAAATAAAAATAAAAATATAAAAATATATAAATATATAAATAATAAAAAGAAAATAAAAAATACAAATAAACAAAATAAAAAACTTAATGGACCTAAGTGCTAAATAGCACTTAAGTTTTCTTCCCTTTATATACTCCTTTTCCCTTCTAATAACCAGAATTTTCCTAGGGTAGAAATTTTCACTTTTCACCTAGGGCAAAATTGGAAGTCTACCCTTCTCAGGCCCTTATATAAACCCCCCAACCTCTCTTTCGTTCTCTACCCTACCATCTAATATCCGATCTAAGAAAAAAAGAGAGCACCGCCACACCAATTTTCCCAGCCCCTACCTCACTGACAAAGCCGCGTTTTCTCAGCCGTTGGCACGCCTCTGCGGCCATCTCCTGGAGTCTGGAGCGCCGCCAAATTTTCCTACAGTCGCTGCTGTCTGTAGATCTGAGATCTACAACCTGAGTACCTGTTCTCCCCATCGATTGCTCTCTGCAATCTGATTTTGGTTTTCCCCCATGTAATCCAGGGGAGGTTTGTGAATTTCTTTCCAATCCTTCGTATTTTCCGTCATGGCCCCATCTATATTTGCTGAAAAAGACTTTGCTAGGATTTTTAGTGATATTAATGGTTATGTCCACATCTTTTTGGATCACATTCATGAATGGAATTGGTATGCATTAGTCTACGATAACTCTGACCATGAGGCTTACCATTGTCTCGAGCTTTTCAAGCTCTTCTATCTTTCACTTGATCAAGCCTCTATTAACTTTGACACAAACCAATTCATGGTGCACATGCCTACTGGGGACCTTGTTATAACTGTTAATATGTTGGAAGACTACACCCAAGTCCCCAGCAACCCGCACCATCACGACCCCCTACCATTAATTGACTACATGACAGTCATGGGGGCTTCCTATACCGAACAGGATAAGGGGCTCAAAGCCAGTATGACGTTTTGCAACATACATTGCGTTGGACGCTAGATCCAACGCAATATCCTAGGGCTTGACCACATGACCTCCTTTAATAGGCCAGTGCTACAAATCATTCACGATCTCATGACTAGGCAGCACACTGTTTGCATTAACACGACTATTTTTCACAGGATCATCACAAACTCTAAGCGCACACGCGGTGCCAAATACTCGCATCCAGTTTTGATCACTCGTCTGTCTAGGAACTTCTTACCAGATGCGATCGTTGACTCATACTAGGGTATTTGTTGCACCAGAGAGGGTAACAAGTTCTTACAATAGTTGCCTCCATGCAGTCTGGACCCCTAGTGTCCAGCCCGAAGATGCCCCGGCCGAGTCCTCTTTGGAGGAACTTTTAGAGAATGATGATGACCCGACCTTTTGGCAGCAAGACCCCCCAACTGATTCACTAGCCTTCATGTCTACCATTTGGCGAGGCATGAAGAAGATCTTTAAGGGTCAGGTTAGACTAAGGAAGCAGATAGAGGAGCAGACATCTCTCTTAGACTGCATCGAGGAGGGTCTACGGTGTTCGCAGTTGGCCGGACCTAGCACCACCGCTGGTCCGAGCCGACAGAGGGGGTGACACCTTTTCTTTCCCTATTTCATGCATATATTTTACTTGCATACATTGGGGACAATGCATGAGATAGGTATTGGGGGGTAGATACTAACATAGCGTTTTTTTTAGGATTTTTCTAGATTTTTTAGGATTTTCTTAGATTTTTATTTTCTTTTAGATTTTTCGTTTAGGTTTTTCTTTCCTTATATATATATATATAAGAGAATAATAAAAAAAATATAAATTTTTTTTCTGTGATCCATTTTTGAAAAGAATTAACTTGATCTTAGGAATTAAGGAAATTCTAAATTAGTATTTCTTAATATAAGTCAAATAAGAAGTATTGTTGGATCTTTAGGTTAAGAAAGAAAAGAATAGAAACATAGCTAAATTTTGAATTTTTCCTTAGCATTATATACATTTACATGTTGAGGGATTAATCAAGGACTTAGTAACTTAGTCTATATATATATATATATATATATATATATATATATATATATATATATATATATATATATATATATATATATATGTATATATATATATGTATATATATATATATGTGTGTTATATATATATATATATATATATATATATATATATATATATGTATATATATATATTAATAATAATAATAAATAAAAACTTGATCACCAATTAAGCTTGTTAGTCGTGCCTTAAGAAACATAACCAGTCACGCCTAAAGGTGGTTGAGTTCTTAGCATTCGTGGCCTAGTTTACTCGAGTTCTTGGACCTTAGGGATGTATCTTCATCTGGTGCCCTAAGACCATCTGGTTTGGGAGTCATCGGTAAAAGACTCACTACATGGGTAAATTAGAAAGCCTAATGAAGCTAAGGGAATAAATAAATGTAAATATATAAATAAATATATAAAAAGGAAAAGAATATATATATAAATAAATGTACCATAGTCTAAGAACAATCCCTCATACATATAGATGTATATATGTTAGGCTTGATACAAAATCTAGTTCTCTCTCTATTTTTGAAAACTTAACCTAAGTTGAGAATGAAACTTCGAATGGAGGCTTATAAAAAAGAAGAAAAAGTTTAGGGTAAACTGAAACCGAAAGATCACTGAAATTCTTGAAAAAAATGGACCATAAACTTTTTTTGAAAAATCACTAACATTTTCTTTTACTTTGGATTTTGTGGGTGCAATCTGCTGAAAACCCTCAGGAGACAACACTCTTCCTCTAGGGTAACCTACAGGTTTAACGGCTTATTGCACCCGCTCAGTGTAATCGTGTCACCTACGAAAGTGGTGTAATAATTTAGTTAGGATTTTTTTTCTCTCTTTTTCTTTGCTCGGGGACGAGCAAAAGTTAGGTATGGGGGTGTGATTGGAGTTCATTTTTGCATCATTTTATACCACCTCACCATGCTTTATGTTAATAAAAATGGAATTTTTATTACTTTTCTCTCTTATTTTTCAGGTCCATTATTTAATGGAGAAGAAGGCCCAAATCTTGAGATTTTTAAGGAATTAAAGAAGTTTTTTAGGAGCCCACAACAAAGAAGCCCAAATCTGGAACGATCCAAGGCATATTCCCCAACTTCTAGAAGCTCCAGTTGGGCACACGCAGCATAACAGAATGTCAGAGAATTCGTTGGCGCAACGGCCAAGATGCTGCCGCGGAAACGCGGCCCTGGCCGCGGAACCGCGACACTTCCTTGGCCGTTGATCAAGCAATTGATCCTACGGCTGTGGTGGGATGTTATCTTCTCCTAAAGCCTATAAATAGACCCCCAGGGCCTCTGTAAAAAAGAGAGGAGAGAATAGCATTTTGTTTAGGCATTTAGTTAGTATTTTCTTTAAGCTCTCTTTAGTCTTCTTGAGTCATTTTCTCCTTCTAGATCCAGAAAAGAGAGAGTGAGGGTGAGAAAGATCTCTGTAATTAAAGAAGTGACAACTCAATACAAAGGCTCAAGCTTTCCTTCCTCAATTCTTTCTTATTCTATTGCATTACCTTCAAGTTCATTACTTTCTTGCACTTGTTTTTCTACAATGTCGTCTTGCTTGTTTTTCTTTTTAATGGCTAACTAATCACTAACATGACTAACTAACTTCTAACACTACTAACTACTAACTCTTGGGTGATTGCTAACTCATATGAATCGTTGGATGTTTTTATTTCTAGTCTTGTGATTAACAAATCTTTTATTTCCAATGATGATGAGTAGTGTTTCAATTCTAGTGAATGTTTTGTATCTTCTCTATATGATTCATGTGTGCCTCATTTAGAGCCTTGTCTCTTGAACAAGTGCCTTGATGGAACATGAAGATGGATCACTTTAGTATGCTAACACCTATTGTAAAAGTTTCTTATTTCATGCTAGCTTGTTATAGCTTTGATGGACTAATGAATCTTACATTCTTGCTTAGCATATCTAAGTGTGAATACTTATGTTCCATTATTGAGAGTCTATTGGGAGCCGATGATCTAAGGAGGCCACCTAGCCAAGCTTAGATGAGAACACAACCTCAATTTGGGACAACACTGATTTGACAAAACAAGATGTACTATTGCCAATGAATCTACATGGGCATGAATCACCCGACGAGATTAGTATGTTAGTAGTGTAGAATGTTAGTTAGTCATAACTTTTCTCAACTGAATTTCAAAACTCTTTTCTAAAACTTTCTCATTCTCCAAAATCACCATTTTTCATTCCATTTTCCTCGCTTCCAATTTCCTCTTCTTAACAAAACTCTACAAAAAAATCTTCACTCTCTTTCTACCTAGTTTTGTTTTTTCATTTTTAAACAAAGAAGAACCTTCGTTTTTCTTTTCAAAAACTTCAGCATAAAAATCGTGAATGCTTCCATCGCTAGTCCTCCCTGCGGATACGACCCGTTATATCTTGTGCTACGAACGGTGATTCGAAGGAGTAAAGTAAATCTTCATACATATTCAGAGTTTGATAATCATCACACGGACATAAACAATTTACTCTGAACTCTCGCTCAATTCAATTCCTCCTTTCGAACAATCACCTACTCTCTCTTTTTTATTCTCCTTATTTCTTTGTTTAACTTTCTTTTCCTTTTTCACAATCACCATCTTCTCCTATCTGCCACTAACATAGCTTTTTCCTCTTTTTTTTTAAAGAACAAAGAAAAACTTTTAAACAGTTTTAGTAACTTGAAAGAAACTTACCAAAAGCATCTAACGCTGTCCCTCTTTGTGGATTATGACCCGCATAGCCACCTGCTATACCCGTAGTATTGAGGAACTTAGCACATGTCATTCTCAATTTCTAAACTCTACTTTTCTGTGCAGGTCTCACCTCAATCATTGACCTAAACCTAGATGACTCCTAAGTGATCGACTGTCTAGGAGAGGGCTATTGAAGTAACTGATCACGAGCTAATTGACCATGTAGGGGAAAAATTCAGTGGAAGGTAAAATTACACCTAGAGGGTGGGTGAATAGGTGTATAACTAATCAAATGAAAATTATAGACAATATAATATGAAATAACACAACTGATCACTCAAAATAAGACTTGAAGCTGGATTTCCCGTGAAGGGATTTGAACTTCTCTTCGTGATTCCTCTAGATAAGAGTTGAGGTGCTCAATTTTAATCGACAAGAATAAATGAATGATAAACAAGTAAATAGAGCCAATAAAGCAATCGCAAACAAAAAGATTTGTTCCAAGATTCGAGCCACCACTCTATGTCCTCGCCTCACCATCGTGAAGGATTTCACTATCCACTATTGGATCCTCCACAAAGGGATCTTATAACAAGGAATTACAACCATTCGGAGTACACAACTCCTCAACTCAATCCTCTGCACCAGAGGCAGCACTAAGCCAATTGAGATAACAAGCTCTGGGTGATCAAGAGATCACAAACACTCTCTTTGCAACTCTCTTACAAAAACCCTATAGAGTAAAATATAAACTTAAAGCTCAAGGATGTAAGTGAGAGTGAAAATCAGAAAAAAGAGATTTTAAGAGCAGAAAAACTCAATTAAAACTTTAAAAATACGAGCACAAAAGAAAACTTTAAACTTTTTCACTTTGAAAGCAAAAACTAGATTTTCAATAGAATTTGTTGTTATGAAATATTCAATCCCAATGACCCTTTATATAGGTTTTAGAAAAACACTTTTAGAAAATTTTACCTGATCTAAAAAGGAAGAAATTGACCCTAGAAATTCAACTTTTCACATTTTAAAAGAAACATGTTTAAAAACAGATTTAAAAAACTGGCTGTTAGTGCCAATCTGGCAGACTGTCGGTCGACGGGCCGGTCAAATGGCCATTCAAAAAAAATTGACTGTTGGCTCTCGGCCGACCGGTCGGTCGACCGTGTTTAACCGAGACCAAACTAGTTACAGTCGGTCGATCGCTCGGTCGACAGCAATAAGGGACCGATCAACTAGTCGGTCGACCGAGAATGTGCACAACATGCACACCCCAATTGCCAAAGGTTCAGTCGACCCTTCTGGCCTGTAATAGGCACGGTCGACCGACCTAGGCCAAAAACTGAGTCAAGGTAATTTTTTTAAAGATAAAGAAAATTTTTAAATAATTTTTGTTTGAATTTTGAAAGAGAGAAAACATGTATAGCCATGAGATACAAGTTCTAAACTGAGATAGAAATTTTTAAGAAAATGTGGAACAAGAATCAAAATCATACTTTTGAAAACGTGCACTTTTGTGTGTGTATATCTTTGAGCCTCAAATCTATTCTACTCTTTATCAAACTAGTTTCTTACAAGGTTCAATCGACTACAAGAATCTTCAAGCGGGCTTCTCTGAAAGTGACGTTTGAGTAACGCTGAGTGCTTTGAGCTATGATCCCATTCTCGAGTACCCTTGAGACATCAACACCTCCTTTAGAGGAAGAAACCTGTTTGATCTTCTTGAACCCTGTTAGATCTTTTTAAACCCTAAAATACACTCTTGAACTTGATTAGTATCAAATAACTTCATATGCTTTGTTATCATCAAAACAGAAAATCAGAAGTTGTAACCTTTGGGCTAACAATCTCCCCCTTTTGATGATGACAAAACATATGAGCTATTTAAAAGAAAATCTAGAAAAGAGCTTTGTAAAAACTCCCCATCAAGTTATGCTAGCTATCAAGTATAAGATATAAACAACTTATATGGTAAAGGCATTGTATAAGAGCACGATCAAACAAATACCAATAAATACTTCTCCCCTTTTTGTCATACATCAAAAAGGGTAAGCAAAAATAACCAAAAATTAAAACATATGTAGATTTTATCAGAAGGTTAACTCATGAATCAATAATACAAACATTTAGTTCTCCACAAATGAAAGAAAATCTGTTAAAATCAAGTGGCTTAGAAAAATATCTACTAGTTGAAAATCAGTTGAAACATAATCAATTTCAATATCACCTTTCTTATAGTGATCTCTAAGAAAGTGATATCAAATTTCTATGTGTTTTATCTTACTATGTTGATTTGCATTTTTAGTTATATGAATAGTACTAGTATTATCACAAAATATCTTAATATGATCATAATGCAAATCATAGTTAAGTAGAGTATATTTCATCTAAAGGATTTATGTACAACAAGCGCCGGCCGCAATATATTCCGCCTCAGCGGTTGAGAGGGCTACATAATTTTGTTTCTTGGAAGATCATGAAACAAGACAATTTTCTAGAAACTGACAAGTTCCACTTGTACCTCCCTATCCACTATACAACTGGCATAGTTAGCATCCAAAAAACTTGTCATGAAAAATTGTCCGGTCTTCGGATACTACAAGCCCATTCCAATAGTGCCTTTAAGATATCTAATAATGTGTTTTATCACAATCAAGTGGGACTCTTTGGGACAAGATTGGAATCAGCACATAAACATACACTAAACATGCTATCCGGCCTACTAGCCATTAAATAAAATAAACTACCAATAATGTTTTTATATAAAGTTTAATGTCTACATTTATATCTTGTTCATCCTTGTCAAGTTTTGTTACGGTAACCATGAGAGTTTTGCTCGTCTTTGCCCCTTCAAGTCCTAATTTTTTTTGATGAGTTCCCTTGTGTACCTTGCTTGATTTATAAAAATCCCATCACTCCTTTGCTTGATTTGGAATCCAAGGAAGTAGTTTAGCTAGCCCATCATAGACATCTCAAACTCATTCTTTCTCAAACTCATTCTTCATGCATGATTCCAAATTTTTGCAAAGCTTTTCATTAGTAGATCCAAATATAATATCATCAACATTTGAACAATAAGAATATCACTATCTACATGTTTTGTAAACAAAGTGGTATCTATTTTTCCTTTTACAAAATCATATGAAATAAGAAATATTGAAAGTCTTTCATACCAAGCTCTAGGAGCTTGTTTTAAACCATATAAAGTTTTGTCTAATTTGAAAACAAAATCCGAATGTGTAGGATCAACAAATCAGGGGGTTGTTCAACATACACTTTCTCTTCAGTAAAACCATTTAAAAATGTGCCTTTGACATTCATTTGAAAAACTTTGAAATCTTTATAGAAGCAAAAGCAAATGTAATCGTATGGCTTCAAGCCGTGCTACAGCGCAAAGGTTTTATCAAAATTGATACCTTCGATTTTGGTATAACCTTGGGCCTCAAACCTAGCTTTATTCCTAACAACATTACCTGACTCGTCCAACTTGTTCCTAAAATTCCTTTTAGTACCAATTGTTGGTCTATCATGGGGTCTAGGAACAAGGTGCCAAACTTGATTGTGCTCAAATTGATTGAGCTCATCTTGCATTGCAAGAAATCAATATGAGTCGCCCTCGGCTTTGAGGATGTTCTTTGGTTCAATATGAGAAATAAAAGCAAAATGGCCGCAAAAATCATGGAGTTTGGAGCGAGTAGTTACCCCTTTTGATACATCATCTATGATGAGTTCCTTGGGATGACTTGTAGCAAATCTCCAATCTTTTAGAAGTGGTAGTGTTGGTGCCACTTCAACCTCTTGAACTTCTCCTTATTTATCAAGCTTTGGCTTATCTTCTTGGATAGGTGAGTCCTTCAAAGTTACTTTTTTCATGTCTTCACCTAAAGAATCAATCTCTACAATATTCTTAACAAAAGCATTAGATTCTTCAAACTTAACATGCATAGATTCTTCAATTGTCAAAGTAGATTTATTGAAGATTCTATAAGCCTTTCTAGTGTTAGAATAACCAACAAAAATAGCTTCAAAAGCTTTAGCATCAAATTTACCTAAGTTATCTTTGGTGTATAAAACAAAATATTTGCATCCAAAAATTCTTAAGTAAGAAATTTTAGGCTTTCTTAAATAGTAAATTTTAAAATAAGTTTTGAAAGTATTCTTAAAAAAATATATTCTATTTGCTATGTAACGTGAAGTGCTTACGGCCTCGACCTATATACATTGAGGAGTCCGTATTCACTAATCTTTGTCCTAACCATTTCTTGAAGAGTACGATTCTTCCTTTCAATGACTCCATTTTGTTGTGGAGTTCTACGACAAAATAATTCATGCCTAATTCCATTTTCTTCAGAATAAGTGATAAAAGAATGGTTAATGAATTCACCACCTCTATCACTTCTTATGCGCAAAATCAAAAAACCTTTTTCTTTCTCAACCCTTTTTCTAAAAACATTAAAATACAAAAATGCTTGATCTTTATGTTCCAAAAAGAAAACCCATGTAAAACGAGAAAAATCGTCAACCAATACAAAGACAAAATGATTTTCATTTAAAATCTTGGTTTTAGTAGGCCCAAACAAGTCTATATGGATTAATTCTAATGGTCTAGATATCATGATATCCTTGATTATTTTGAAAGAGGACTTGGTTTGTTTCCCAAGTTGGCACACATCACAAATGCGGTCATTTTCAAACTTCAAGTAAGGAATACCCTTCACCGATTCCTTAGAGTTAATTCTAGATAGATGATCAAAAGATACATGGCCTAATCTTCTATGCCATTACGAAGAATCCTCATCGAAAGTATTTAAACATGTAGCATTACAATCTAAATTTAGCATATCAATAATATATACATTATTTTCTCGAAAGCCAGGAAGAATGCAAGCATCGGTGTTAGCATCTAAATCATTGCAAGAAGAATCATCAAAATAACTTTAAAATCTCGATTACAAAGTTGACTAATACTCAAGAGGTTATGCTTGATACCATCAACTAAAACAACATTTTCAATCAATGGAGATGAACCAACTTTAATGTTACCTATACCGATAATGTTACCCTTTGAGTCATCTCCGAAGGTGACAGTGCCACCTTCATGATACCTTAATAGGGTTGCAAATTTATTGAAGTCCTAAGTCATGTGCCTTGAGCAACTGCTATTAAGATACCACTGCTCCCTATGTCTTGGAGCCTTGGTGTGTACCTACATGAAATAATAAAATTGTTGATTTTGGTACCCATATTTTCTTGGGTCCTATGTCGTGAGTACTTTGAACCCAAATTTTATTATTTGAAGTATTTATACGATCAAAACAAAATTTAGCTACGTGACCCTTTTGGCCACAATAAGTACATGAATAGACTCTACCATACATATATGCATGATGTGTATGATGAGCAGGTGAGACATGAGCATGCTAAGTGTGTGATTTAGAAGTGTGAGTATGTATAGTGAAAATACACGTAGAGGGAGGTGAATAGGTGTAGTAGCTAATCTAATGACAAATGATGCGGAATTAAAAACTAATTGCAACACACTATATGTAACCAAAGAGTGTAGCCTAATTCCCCCTAAAGGGCTCTAGTCGATCTCCTCTAGATTCCTCTGAATAAGAGTTGAGGTGCAATACGAAGCTCTATTGATTCAACACAAGTATGAACACACAAGCAATACCAAGCATGTATGAGATATGAATAATATAAAGCAATGCAAGATATAAGTGAGATAGAGTTAGAGATAGTGGATCAAAAACAAACACCAAGATATGTTTCGAGGTTCGAGGCACTGCTCTACGTCCCCACCTTCACACAGAAGGATTTTCACTAAGTCCACACAGGACCTCCCACACAGGGAACCTCCACCGAGGAATTTGCAAGTACAAGGTAACGAGTACACAACTCCTCTCTCAAACACAACCACCTTTACACAAGAGGCAAGGCACAAAGCCAAAATAACAATCACCTCTACGCAAGAGGGATAAAGGCACAAAACCAAACTCTACCACAATCACCTCTACACAAGAGGGATAACCACAAATCCAAAACTCAATCACCTCTACACTAGAGGGATAGGCACAAAGCCAAAGTAAAGGAAAGATGACAACTCTTGGTGATCACAATAGACCACAAATAATTTTTTCCACAAAATAAGTTCCTATAGATAGGATAGATATGATAGCTCAAGTGTGAGAAAACAAGGCGTTTGGAAATCAAAATCACAAAGAAGATACTTGGGAAAAAATACTAGAATGAAATAGAAATGAATATCAAAACCAATTTCCTAAAGACTCTCTTTTCTTTGATTTATCCAACCCTTGAAAACAAAATAAAAATAAATCTTTTTGGCACAAAAACTCTTCTAAAAACTTGCTGCAAACTCTTTTAAAGATGGGAAAATAGCTCTCTAGATTCTTGTTGAAAACAACCCAAGAGATGGCTTATTTATAGCCACTCAAAGAAAAGAGCCGTTGCAGCCAGGAAAAGCCCAGAATGCCCTTCTGGTCGACCGGCCCAACGGTCATTTTTTTTTACCGTTGTGCCTCTGGTCGCCCGCCCGGTCGACCGGGCACAGCCGTCGGTCGACCGCCAGGTCGACCGGCAGTACCCGAGAGTTGGATACTTTCAGTCGGTTGACCGCGCGGTCGACCGGCCTACTTGGCTAGTCCTTTGTGTACGTTTCGTGCGTATCGGTCGACCGGTCCAGTCGATCGACCCCTGGTCCGGTCGACCATCCGGTCGATCGCCAGTGGGATCTGGCTGCTATTTCAGAACTTTAAATATAGGTATTTTAATTCCAATAAAATCACATAAAATCCTATAAATTTCACAAAAATAAGTTCTTGTTAGATCTTTGAATAACAAATATGTGTGACCAAAAATCAACACATATTACAAACTATTTGAACTTTTTTTGTGATATAAAATATTTGGCTTTAAACAAAAATCGTATTTTCCGAAAACCAAACTTTGAAATGGAAATCTGATTTTTCTCAAACTTTTATAAATACAAAAAAAGATATTTAAAGTCTTTTGAAGCATATTTTGTATGGATAGAATCCAATACACATGTTTATGATATATCTATGTTTTTGACATGAAATCCAAAAATAAGTTTTGTTAATTACAAAACTCTAAACAATGAATAAGATCATCAAAATAAGTTTTTCTTAGTATATGAAGCATTTATGTATATAGATGAAATCTAATATACATTAAACCATGTAAACTTGTTTTGATTCTATCTATTCATGAAAACCATACATTTATTCAAAATTCAAAAACTGGTTAAACCGAAAACCAAATATATTAAACTTGTGTGTGTGTGTGTGAACTTGAGCATATCAACACTAGTCTATCTATACACAAGATCTAAACAAACCGAAGTCTTCTTGTCGATCCTCATCTTCAAGATGACCCAATCCAAACACGATTAAAGAGCTTAACTCCAACCGAGTGCTAGATGCGATCTTGACACACGAGCTCTTGAATCTACATGAGTTAGCTCCAAAACTTCTTTGTTGAAGCTAAACACCTACTAAAATCTTAATCAATAACTGAAACTATATAAATACAAGATTATTAGTAAACCAACATTCATAAGTTAGTCATCATCAAAACTAAGGTAAAAGGCCTCTGGGCCAACAATCTCCCCCTTTTTGATGATGACAAAACTTATGAGGTTATATATATGCATCCATTATGGATAGGCTTTCTAGAAGCTCCCCCTAAACATATGCATGATCGATAAACATATAAAAATATGCAATGAAGCTCAAGACACCAATAAAACAAGATATATGCATAAACACATAGTAAAACATGCATATATAAACCTGAATTCTTCTTCTCCTTTTTGTCACTTATCAACAAAGGGGGTGAAGACAAACCAACAATAAACATATTTTAAACAGAATCTTGATACTAATGAACACAATCAATTGAAAGAACTAATTGAAGAAACAATCTTTTTATGAATTGATACCAATAAAAGGATATGGTATCAATTGAAAGTAAACACCAAATTTTTAGGTAAACACTATATTCATTTTGCAATAAGGATATCAATTTGAAAATAATACCAATTTAAAATTATTGATACTAATATTAAAAATGTAAGCATATACCAAAAGCAAAATATTTTTCATTATAAAGACTGGGAGTAAGATACCAATTGAAAAGTAAAACCAAAATAAGAATTTTTCTTCCCCTTTATGAAATACCAATAAAAACAATGCATAAGCTTGTATATAATACGGATTGAAAAATAATTGACATTAAGAACTAAATCAAGCTTAGCAAGAAATGATTTGTGCTAAAACTGTATAGCATATATGTTTAAAGCACAAGAAAACATCTATATGTATGTATCAGAGCAATATAATGTTACTTTAGATATGATCTATACATATATAGAAAACATGAGTATACTAAATGAATTTTGATACTAATTGAAATCAAATTTTAGTTGACAAAACAAATGTTCGTACCACTTGTAGACAAAAATTTTAAGATACCAATAGTAGATGGATATCAATAGAATGTGAAATTAATACCAATTATAAGTACCAATTGAAATGAAGTATGAAATACATTTGATACAAAAAAATATAAATACCAATTGTAAATAAATGCGAAAGCTTGTAAAGCTACCAATTAATATTTAGAAACAAATCAAGTTTAGCATAAACAATTTTGTGTTTTATAAAGATGTTGCAAAATAAGCACAATGAAGATCATATATATGTATGTATGTGAATGAAAATACCAATTGAAATTGATACTAATTAAAATTTAAAGCATACATATATAAGAAACAAATATGAGTATACAAAAATAAAATTCCTTGAAGATCAAGTGTATAACTCATAACTATCACCCTATTCATGCACAAGTTTTAAAAGTATTCAATAAGGGTATGCAAGTCATGGTCACCATCCAGCCGCCCTTAAATTGTAGGGATTTTTAAAAATCATGATTTGAAAATATTTTAGCATGATTTTGAAATACTCTACCAATTGAAGAATCAAGAAATCATCAAGACTAAATACGCTTCAAGGTATTTGTATGTTTTGTTGAAACTAAAAGTATACATACATATCCCAAACATAAATGAGCCAAAAAAAATTTGCATTAAAAGCAAGTGACTCTAGGTTAGACATGTATATCCAATAGTCTTAGACAAAATTAACATATACATGAAGATAAATACATTTTTATGAACAGTACAAAAATAGGAAAAACAAGTAAAGATACAAAATCATCAAAACTAGGTTATACAAGTACATCCAATGAGTACAAATGAGCAATAAAGTACAAACAAATGATAAACAAATGTGGCACATTAGTTGTACAAGTATAAGCATAAGTCTTAATAGAAGTTCCATTTAAACATGTAATCAAAACATGAAGTGCAAAATCATAAACAAACATGATCATTGGGCAAATGCACTTGCTTTTAGAGCTAGGATATACACAATAACTAAATTATAGTGAAAACACAAAAATATAAATCCATATAAATATAGGTGTATCTCAAGTACTAGTTATGTATATCTCAAGTCTAATTATCATTGCATTTTAATCATAATGAACATGGAAAACACGAAAAACAATATATGCTAAAAACATTCATATAAAAGCATGTAAACAAGATGGGAGTTAGAGATAGTTGATTGGGAAAGAGTAATGTAGAGTTCTTGCACAATTATTCAGTTAAGGAGAAGAGGTTTAGAGTTAACCTTGATGTTTGTTTACTCCTCAATTGTATTTAAAGATCAATAAACTCTTTCCAATCTCTGATATAGTATGGGTATACCGGGTCGATCTTCCGGGAGATCTAGCGATGGAAGCGTTACGGTTTTTCAAAGTGAAGCAAAAAGACGAAGAAACTTCTATGTACACAAGTGCAAGAAGAAAAGAAATGGTGGATGTGTGCATTATGTAAAAGAAACCAAAAAGAACTTGAGTGAAGTGGAAGTGTGTTGTAAAGACAAAGAAACTAGTAAAGAGAGTGTTGGAAAAACTTTAGATGATAAGATACATGGCTAGCTAACTTTACCTCATTGCTAACTTGCTATACTCAATGGTGATGCTTTGTTGCCTCGTATTGACTCATTGGCAATTGATGATGTAACTTGCTTGTTTGTTCAAATTCTTTACCTTCTTGAAGATGAGTGTTCTCTTGTTCTAGCTTGAAGCCTCACAATGAGTCATTGGCTCTCTTAGATAGATGTTCAATTGATGAAATCTAGAAGTGACACTCAAAGATGCTAAAGAGAAGATACAACGTTCATTCAAACATTCAAGACATAACAACAACTAGTAGCTTGAAGTAGGGAAGTTGTTCTTACAAGTAGCATATGTAGGTGAACCATCTTCATGTTCCATCAAAGGCTCTTGTTCTAGACAAGGCTCTAAATGAGGCACACATGAGTCATAGGTGGTATGAACAAGCAATTGTCAAGGGAAATCAACTCTACTTCTTGGTAAGTTATAGAAGTGTTCACAATGCAAGTATAAAGATAAGCATCATCCAAGGAGATAGAAGTTAGCTAGGCAAGTTCTTAGCTAGCCATGCAATAAAGATCTAGCTAGCCATTACACTAGAAACAACACAACTATTCATGTAGTAAAGCAACAAAACACAAGCAATAGAATTGAACTAGAATCAAAGCAACAATTAAAGCAAGGTAAAATACAACATACTAGAGCTTTACAAAGAGAGAAGAATGGAGTCCTTTTGATTAATCCTTGGCTACAAGAATGTCACTTCCTTGGTACAAGCTCTCAAACAGCACTCTCTCTCTCACTTTGTCAAAATCTCTAGGAGGAAGAAGATGAAGACTAAAAACCTAGGAAAATCAAAATGCAAGAGTTTCCCTACTTTCTTCTCTTCTCTCTCTGGTTCACGCACGATCCTTGGTCCTCTATTTATAGCCATCCCAGAGAAGCATCTAGAGCCCTGGCCGTTGGCGCAAAATCCGGTCTCCAACTAACTTGTAACTGCCGCAGATCCACAAGGATCTGGCGATTTTTGCGGCAAAATCTGGGCCGTTGAGCCCAGATTTTCTGTTGTGATCTGGTTGTTAGTTGGTTAGCCATGTGGTCTTCTGGAAGATCCCATGGGCGCGCGGATCTCAACTGAATCCAAATTCAAATCTTGGCTCTTTTGGGATTATGGATTTAATCACTTTAATTATTGCTAATTAAAGTGATTAATTGGCTTTTCTCTTTAAGTTGTGGACCTGTAAAAATATAGAGAAAATGGGTAAGAAATCACATATTATTTACAAAATGCATAGTATGGAAGTGGTAAAATATGTAAATATGTAGAACAATCAATAGTTACCAAAATTATTAGCGCTAATTTCTATATCTCCAAACCATGGTGGTCCTTCCACCAAACATCCTTGAAGGTGATGCATCCAATGTAGTGTCCATCAAGCACAAATGCATCCACCAATAAGGCACCAATGCCTCTCACGTCATGTGAGAGCCCACACCTACATCAAATATAATAGGGGTGGATTTTGGTACCCATATCTTATTGGGTCTATGGGGGTTAGCACCTTTCCTAACCCAAACAAATTTGTTTGCAAAATTTGAATCATGCATTCTATCATAACAAAACTTTGCAAGGTGGCTCGTACGTCCACAATGTGTACAAGTGTACACATGAGCATACATGGTGTCATGTGTGGGAGCATGAGAAGCATGTGTATGCCGTGAATGGTGTGCATGAATATGAGGTGCATGTTTCTTGCGAAACATGGATTCCAATTTCTTGCGATCCATAGCACATTGGCTCAGAGTGGAGCCCAAACAATTAACACTCTTCTTTAACATAATTATATCATTTTCAACATTAGAACATGAAGTGGAGCATGCATTCTTTTCAATAGATGGTGATTCTATAGTAGCATGACAAATATAAGCATCGAAATCATTTTTCAAAGAGGTGTTTTCTTTTGAAACTAAATCTAGCTCTTTTGAAATTGAAACAATTTTATTTTTCAAAGAATCATTCTCTTTTAAAACAAATTGAAGTTTTAAAGACAAAATCTCATTTTTCTTTAAAACAATGTCAAAAACATTTCTATTTTTCAAATTTTATTTTCCTTTAAAATAAGGTCAAATTGGGTTTTCAAGTAATCTCTTTCACTTGAAATCTCAACCCTCTCTTGTAAAATCATGTCTAGCTTAGAAGACAAATTCTAATTTTCTTCGTTTAATTTAAAACTTTTCTTTTTTAAAAGTTTATATTTTTCTAGCAAGTTTTCACAAAATAATGAAAGTTCTTCATTTAAGGCATCGGCATCCATATTGTCATCACCTGAAGAACTAGCATTATCATCTAGTTGAGTATCTAGTTTACCTCAAGGGAGTCTTTCCCTTCGACCATGAAGCAAGCTTGGTCGGCCTCATCTTCACTAGATTCTTTCTCCACATAATTTATTGTTTGTTGTTTGAGAGAGGTCAAAGTATTCCACACTGCAAAAACGGAATTACAATGAGAAATAATAGAAAGATGATCTTTGCTAAGAGTGTGCCTAAGTGCCTCTAAGGCTTGTGCATTGGCTTCTATATGCTTGTCATTATCAAGATAAGATTTCTTAGTAGTGGCAAGGTAAACAAGCATTCCTAGGGCTTTAAGGTATATGAACATCTTTACTTTCTAAATATCAATGTTGGTAACATCATACATGGAAGGGGACATGAAATCCATGAGTGTATAAACTATATGTGTGCAAATGCAAATGTAGATTAGCAAGCTAAGATCTCACTCCTAGGTGGTTAAACTTAATATCAGGAGTGTAGACTCTGATATTAATTGAAAATACGCCTAGAGGGAGGGTGAATAGGTGTAGTAGCAATCTAATGACAAATGATACGGAATTAAAAACTAATTGCAACACACTATATGTAACCAAAGAGTGTAGCCGAATTCCTCGTGAAGGGCTCTGGACTATCTCCTCTAGATTCCTCTGATTAAGAGTCGAGGTGCTATATGACGCTCTCTTGGTTCAACACAAGTATGAACACACAAACAATACCAAGCATGTATGAGATATGAACTAAAGCAATGTAAGATATAAGAGAGATAGAGTTAGAGATAGTGGATCAAACACAATCACCAAGATATGTTTCAAGGTTCGAGCCACTGCTCTACGTCCCCGCCTTCACACAGAAGGATTTTCACTAAGTCCACACAGGACTTCCCACACAGGGAACCTCCACCGAGGAATTTGCAAGTACAAGGTAAGGAGTACACAACTCCTCTCTCCAACACAACCACCTCTACACAAGAGGCAAGGCACAAAGCCAAAACAACAATCACCTCTACACATGAGAGATAAAGGCACAAAGCCAAACTCACCACAATCACCTCTATGTTGGCCCAGAGGCCTTCCACTCTAGTTTTGATGATGATTAACTCATGTAGTTATGTGTACTAATAATCTTGTGATTTTAGTTTCAGATCATTAATCAAGATATTAGTTGGTGATTAGCTTCAACAAGATGGTTTGGAAGCTTTCACATAGTGATTCAAGAGCCCGGACGTCAAAGATGATATATAGCACTCATTGGAGTCAAGCTCGGTGGATCACGAAGTTTTGGATCGAGTCGGCTTGGAGACGGCGCTCTACAAGAGGACATCGGTAACATAGTTTTTATTTTTATGTTTAGATCCAAATTTTAAAGATTAGAATAGTATGATATGCTCAAGTTCACAATACACACACGTTTCATGTTTTGGTTTTCAGTTTTTGGTTTAACCGATCTTGGTTTCATGAATAGATAGATCAAAACAAGTTTACATGGTTTAATGTATATTAGATTTGTTCTATATACATGCATGCTTCAACTATTTAAAGAAACTTAGTTTGATAGTCTATTTCATGTGTTTTATGTTTTGGTATTTCTAACAAAACATATTTTTTGAATTAAAGTCAAAAACATGGATATATATATGTTTCTTGTATATTGGATTTCTATCCGTATACAACTTGCTTCAAAGTGTTTAAATATCATGTTTTTGTATTTGGATGAGTTTTGAACAAAACATATTTTTTATTCAAAAAAAATCAAGTTTTAGAATATACGGTTTTTGGTTTTTGGCAAAATTTCTATAACACAAACATGGTTCATAATGTTTGAAATTTGTGTTGAAATTTTTAACACAAGTTTATATTTCAATGTAAAATGATAAAACTATTTTTGTGTAATTTTAGAGATTTTATGGAAATTTATTGGATAATAAATTACATGTTTTTCAGACCTGAACTAGCTCTGCCAGGCTAGGTTGGTCGACCGGACGGTCGACCGGACCATATAGCCGGTCGACTGTATAGGTCGACCGACGTGCACGGATACGTGCACGCTGGCTGCCCCATGACCGGTCGACCGCACGGTCGACCGACTGAGAGCAGGTTGCTCTCTGTTTGTCACGGTCGACCGAGCGGTCGACCGGCCAGAGAGCCGTTGCTCTCTGGTTCTGGAGACGGTCGACCGCCCGGTCGACCGGTAGCTGCCACGGTCAAATGTGACCGTTGGCCGGTCGACCGACCGGTCGACCGTTAGGCCATTTCTGGTAGAATCTGCTGCCAACGGCTATATTTTTCTGGGGGCTATAAATACCCCATTTATGGCCAGTTTTCTCTAAGAGTTTTTGGACGAATTTTCTGAGCTTTCTCTAGTGTTTTCACAGCAATCAAAAGAAGTTTTTGGGCTTTAAATTGAACAATCTATTTGGTGTTTTTTCTAGGGTTTGGAAAATCAAAGAAAAGGGTTTTTGGGAAAAGAGTTTTGATTCAACTTCTATCTCTTGATTTCTAGTTTTTCTCAAGGATTTTCTTTGTGATTTTGATTTCCATTCCTTTGGTTTTCTCCACACTTGAGCTACATCTACTTTCTTATTCTATAGGATCTTTGTGTGGGAGAAAGAAATTGTTTGTGGTTGTTTGTTAGACCACCAAGTTGTAAACCCAATCTTTTCTTGGCTTTGTGCCTTTGGGTTGTATCCCTCAAGTTGTGAGGTGATCCTTGTGTTGCTTTGTGCTAATCCCTCAAGTTGTGAGGTGATCCTTGTGTTGCTTTGTGCTAATCCCTCAAGTTGTGAGGTGATTGTTTGTTGGCTTGGAGTTGTGCCTCAAGGAGGAGGTTGTGTTTGTAAGGAGAGGAGTTGGGTACTCATTGTAATTGTTATTGCCCCAAATCCTCGGTGGAGGTTCCCTTTGTGGGAGTCCTTTGTGGACAAGCTAGTGGACTTTAAATCCTTCTAGGTGAAGGCGGGGATGTAGAGCTGGGTGCTCGAACCTCGAAACATATCTTGTTGTTTGCGCTTGATCCCTTGACTCTTACTCTATCTCTCTCTCTTTACTTTGTGCCTTGCATTATTTCACATTGTTCATTCATAATTATATGCTTGGCTTGGTTGTGTGCATCACTTGTTGCTTGCATTCTCGTGTAATTGCAATTAGTTTTTAAATTCCGCATTTAGTTCAATAGATTAGCTTTATCACCTATTCACCCCCTCCTCTAGGTGATTTCACTCTACACAAGAGGGATAACCACAAATCCAAAACTCAATTACCTCTACACTAGAGGGATTGACACAAAGCCAAAGCAAAGGAAAGATGACAACCCTTGGTGATCACAATAGACTACAAACAATTTTTCCCATAAAAAGAAGATCCTATAGATAGAATAAGTATGATAGCTCAAGTGTGAGAAAATAAGGAATTTGAAAATCAAAATCTTCACTTGGGAAAAAATACTAGAATGAAATAGAAATGAAGATCAAAACCAATTTCCTAAAGACTCTCTTTTCTTTGGTTTTTTCAACCCTTGAAAACAAAATAAAAATAAATCTTTTTGGCACAAAAACTCTTCTAAAAACTTGCTACAAAACTCTTGTAAAGATGGGAAAATAGCTCTCTAAATTCTTGTTGAAAACAGCCCAAGAGATGGCTTATTTATAGCCTCTCAAAGAAAAGAGCCATTGCAGCCAGGAAAAGCCCAGAATGCCTTTTCGGTCGACTGGCCAGTCGACCAGCCCAACGGTCATTTTTTTGACTGTTGTGCCTCCGGTCGACCGAGCACAGCCGTCGGTCGACCGCCCAGTCGATCGGCAGTACTAGAGAGTTAGATACTTTCAGTCCGCCGACCGCGCGGTCGACTGGCTTACTTGTCTAGTCCTTTGTGCATGTTTCGTGCACATCGGTCGACCGGTCCTTGGTCCGGTCGATCGTCTGGTCGGCTGCCAGTGGGATCTGGCTACTATTTCAGAACTTTAAATATAGGTATTTTAACTCCAATAAAATCCCATAAAATTCTATAAATTCAACAAAAATAAGTTCTTTTTAGATCTTTTAATAACAAATATGCGTGACCAAAAATCAACACATATTACAAACTATTTGAACTATTTTTGTGATATAAAATATTTGGCTTTAAATAAAAATCGTATTTTCTGAAAACCAAACTTTGAAATGGAAATCCAATTTTTCCCAAACTTGTATAAATACAAAAACAAGATATTTAAAGTCTTTTGAGGCATATTTTGTATGGATAGAATCCAATACGAATGTTTATGATATATCTATATTTTTGATATGAAATCTAAAAATAAGTTTTGTTAATTACAAAAACAATGAATAAGATCATCAAAATAAGTTTTTCTAAGTATATGAAGTATATATGTATATAGATGAAATCTAATATACATTAAACTATGTAAATTTGTTTTGATTCTATCTATTCAAGAAAATCATATATATATATATATTCGAAATCTAAAAACCGGTTAAATCGAAAACCAAACATATTAAACTTGTGTGCGTGTGTGAACTTGAGCATATTAACACTAGTCTGTCTTTACACAAGATCTAAACAAATCGAAATCTTCTTGTCAAACATCTCAAAGACGACCCGATCCAAACACGATCAAAGAGCTTGACTCCAACCGAGTGCTAGATGCGATCTGGATGCGCGAGCTCTTGAATCTATATGAGTTAGCTCCAAAACTCCTTTATTAAAGCTAAACACCTACTAATATCTTGATCAATAACTTTAGCTATATAAATACAAGGTTATTGGTAAACTAACCTTCATAAATTAGTCATCATCAAAACTAAGGTGAAAAGCCTCTGGGCTAACATATAGCATGAATATGTTTCTTTGAAGAATTTTTCTTAGAAAACATGGCCACTAATTTAGCCTTATCAAACTCATATTTCTTTAAAACATTTCCCAATGTGTTGATTTAGTTTTTAAAATAGTAATTTTATTTTCATCAATCATGGGAAACTTTGCTTTACATGAAATCTTGTATGCATCAAAATCTTTTTGTGTAGATAAAAGAGTGGAGATAAATCATCTTTTTCTTTAGAAAGAATGATTATTTTATTTCGAAGAACTTCATTTTCCTTTTTCATTTTTAGATATTTCTTCTTTAGAAAATCATAATTATTTGAAAGTTCTACAAATGCATCTCCTAATTCATCTATAGTTAAATTACAATCATCAAGGGACGGTTCAGAAGTTACCTAAGGCGTGTTATCATTTGTCATGAAACACACGTTTGTTGTGTTCACCTCCTCTTTAGATTCACTGTTTGAATCCCATGTAACTTTTAGAGCTTTCTTCTTAAATGGCTTCTTTGGCTTGTTTGAGGAAGATGGCTTGTTTTTGATATCCGGACATTCGGTAATGATATGTCCGGGTTTCTGATAGTTGAAACAGATGATTTTCTTTTCCTCCTTTCCTTGCCATCGTCTCCTATTGTTGATTTTTGCCTTTTTGTACATCTTCCTTGAATTTCTTACAAGGAGGGAAAGATCTTCATCATCTTCTTCTTCTTCATCATCATCGAAGATGGTGGGAGTAGACTTAAAGACTATTGTCTTCTTCTTTTGTGGTGTCGTTTCTTCTCTAGTCTTCCTCTCTATGTCATGGGCTTAAGGTTGCCGATAAGGCCGATGAGCTCCATCTCTTCTTTATTGTTTAACTCTTTCAATGTAGTAACTTTGACTTCCTATAAGGGTGAAAGTGCACGAATGACCTTCCGGACTTTTTGATCATTGTTAATGGCATCACCTAAAAAAGAAAGACCATTAGTTATTTTAGTAAATTTTGTAACCATATCATCAATGGACTCATTTTCATGCATAGTGAAGTTTTCATATTAGGAACGCAAGAGATATATTTTAGCCCTCTTGACTTGTGATGTTCCCTCATGAGTGACCATTAGGCGTGACCAAATCTCGTAGGCGGATTTTCAATGAATGACCGTAGCTATGTCATCATCGTTCAAGGCTTGAAGCAATGCATAGTGTGCCTTTGTATTGGCATCAAACTTCTTGTTGGCAATATCAGACCAAGTGTCATCATCATCAGTGGGTGCACTAAAGTGTTTAGTCACCACCTTTGCAACCCGGCTTCCTAGGGATTGTAAAAATATGATCATCTTAACCTTTCATATGGGAAAGTTAAGGCCATCAAACTTGGGAGGGGTCTTAATACCTTCGGTCATTTTTACTATAGTGGATGAGAATGAAGATGTCAAAGAAATGATTAGCAACTAGGATCTCTCTAAGATTTTAAGCCAAAATCTAGAGATCTAGGCTCTGATACTAATTGAAATTACACCTAGAGGGTGGTGAATAGGTGTATAGCTAATCAAATGAATATTCTAGACAATATAATATGAAATAACACAACCGATAACTCAAAACAAGACTTGAAGCCGGATTCTCCGTGAAGGGCTCTGAACTTCTCCTCGTGATTCCTCTAGATAAGAGTTGAGATGCTCAATTGCTATCTTGTTGAGATGAGTATTGATCGTGAATGATAAACAAGTGAATAGAGATAACAAAGCAATCGTAAACAAAAAATTTATCCTGAGGTTCGAGCCACCACTCTACGTCCCCGCCTTCACCATTGTGAAATTTCCCTATTCACTATTAGATCCTCTACAAAGGGACTTTACAATAAGGAATTACAACCACTCAGAGTACACAACTCCCTACTTAATCCTCTATACCAGAGGCAGCACAAACCCAATGGAGATAACAAGCTCTAGGTGATCAAGAGATCACAAACACTTTCTTTGCAACTCTCTTACAAAAATCCTATAGAGTAAAATGTAAACTTAAAACTCAAGGATGTAAGTGAGAGTGAAAATCAGAAAAGAGAGATTTTAAGAGCAGAAAAACTGAATTAAAACTTTGAAAATAAGAGCACAAAAGAAAACTTGAAACTTTTTCTCTTTGAAAGCAAAAACTAGATTTTTAATAGAATTTGTTGTTATAAAATATTCAATCCCAATGACCCTTTATATAGATTTTTAAAAAAACACTTTTAGAATAGTTTTACCAGGTTTAAAGGAAGAAATTGGCCCTAAAAATTCAACTTTTCACGTTTTAAAAGAAACATGTTTAAAAACAGATTTAAAAGGACTGGCCGTTACTGCTAATCGTACACATATTTTGCATTCTTTTCAGTACACTCCTACATTTATCGTGTAATAAATCTGCTAATTTTCTTGTCTTAAATGTCTATTTTGTAGAAGATAATCATGAAGAAAAAGAGGATTAAACCAAAGAAATCCAGTTAAAATCAGATTTAATTGGATCTATTTGGTTAGCTGAGGATGATCCAAGATCTAGTTAGAACAAATCAAGGATTGGGGCAAATGTTCAGCTGAAGATCAGAGTAAATCAGAAAGATAATACCAAATGGAAACTAGTAAAATTTTGATTTTTATAACTCCATTTTGGTTAGCTAAAGATCAACCAAGGATAACATCAAATACAGAGTCCAAATTTAAAATCCAAAGGGATAAATGGATAGAGAGAAGATCAACAGATGAGATGAAATAATTTTGACTCAGATTCTGACTATATATATTTTAGTATTTGAATCATAACTTTCGCTATCAAAACTCAAGGCAGATAATTCAAGATGATCCAAAAGGAAGACTTAAAGGGCTACAACTCTTAAGTTGATCACTATTTCTATTTCTGTCATTTGATAAGTTATATTCAGCAATCAATACGATAACAAGCTGCAGATCAGAACTGAATATCCACATCAAATCAAGTTTAGAGAAAGGGGATGACAAGAATTTAGAAATAGCCAACTTTCCTATTTTCATACTCCTCTACCCTCTGCATTTCTCCTATAAATACTTGCAATCTCAAAGGTAAATGGGGATGATCAAGCAGAGAGTAGAGTTTAGGCTATTCTGTAGTTTGTAACTTAGGTTTTTAGTTTTCTTTTATGTAATTTTTATTTTCTTTATGTAACTGAGAGGAGAGGAGATTTTCATGGAGGAATGAGAACAAGCTTGTACTGAGGGTGACACCGGTGTAAGTAATCATTTCTTTCATTGTTATTTCAATCGAATCGAAGTGTTCTTTTCTTTTCTATTCTTGTTTTTGTTTCTGTGTTTGTAAATCCAAATGACTCCGATAGCTTTGAAGTTGCCTTGCCCTTGCAAGTGCAGTTGATAGCTTATGATGATGGATATCCATTTCTATGGTAGTGTAACTTGCCCCTTCATTTCATAGTATAAATCAGGAATGGGAAAGATCCTATTTGTCATACTTCGCTCGCCTTCAAACCAAGGTACATCGTCGATGCGGGTCAAAGGTAAGCAGGCACCGAAGAGGTAAGTAAGTTTTTTAGGTTTTAACTTTCTTTTCTTTTAATTTTAGTTTGGATCACCAACACCACAATCTCCCAACTCTTTTATCACTGTTTTTAATTTTTTTTATAAATCTATTTTCCATTTTCTCCACCTTCTCAATCTACCACTTTCTTATTAACTCAACTGTAACTTATTTTCTTTTCATTAAACGAATTAAAAGAAGAACTTTAACCATTGATTGTAACTTAAAAGAGAACTTTCTAAAAAAGCTTCCATCGCTAGTCCCTCCTTGTGAATCATGACCTGTATAGCCACTTGCTATTGCGGTAGTATTGAGTACTTGCATATTCCATTCTTAAATTTCTATAATTCTGTATCTTGTGTGCAGGTAAATCCTCAATTAAATTTTGGCGCCCTTGCCGGGGAGGACGGTAAGTAATTCTGTTTTTAAGTTTACATTTTAGTTAACTCTCTTCTTTGTTCTTGGTGTACCAGTTTAACAAGTAAATTTTTTCTACAGTGGACATATAAGTGGCTCTGGACTCTGCTCAAGAAAACAGAGCCTAGAGGCCCTTAGATTTATTATATTCCAGTAGCAATCTGAGTGAACTACTAACCTGTATTTTTGCAGGTTGGCTGAATTGCAAAGCTAAATTTCTCCAGCTATTTATTTTCTTGATTAACTCACTGTATATACTTTCTAACCTCAATAGTAAAATGATGTTTGTTAAATACTAAAAATGGTTTAGACTTTGTATTTAGGCACGTGTCTAATTCGTTTACATTTTATATTACTATTGAAGAGTACTAGAGAAAAAGGTACGTACACATAGCATATAGTTTAGGAAATATTCTTGAGTGATTATTTGTTGAATGTTACTTTCTATATCTTGCATACTTTGCACAATCAATCTTAAAGGCTTGTCCTATAAACAAGATAAGGTGGGGAAGTCATTACCCACCCTTAGCCCACAAACAATCTCCTCACTCACTAACCCAAGCCTAACTAAAACTGAGTAGCCATTGGCCCTAGGGACATCTCGGACTCAGTAGGAGACTGACCTAAGTGGAAAGTTGATTTGAATTTGACTCTTGCCAAATCGGTGTCTAAGGTTGGGGATTGAGGGGCGAAACCCTGAAGATTGGTGGTTTGGCATAATTAGGTCCGTTGCTTAGGCATGGATACCTCCCACTAATCTTGCCCCTACCTGGCCGATTAACTTGTGATCAAATTCGACAATATACACCCCATGGACAGTCTAACCAGTTAGGAGTCGTCTAGGTCTAAGGTTTAGCCTAACTTAGGTTAGAATTTTTTCTTTTTATTTGTTTATTTGTTTGTTTTTCTTTGTTTGATTTTGACATTTCTTGTGTGATATGGCTTATAATAACAATTTTTTTAACTTTAATGGTAATCCATGTTACACCCTGACCTATTTTTCGGATGTTACCAACCCGGCATATCATAACTTTAACCTACCTAGTGTGCCGGATTGGTCTTATCTGAATCAATACATGCCCCAGGCCCAATACTATGAATAAGACTGGAATAATCATCACTACTCTTCAAAGAGTCAAAGAGGATACAACTCCCCCGAGTCATATTGTCAACCACCCTACCAACATCCAGTTTCATATACTCCTTCTCCCGAACAACCATTAGAAGAATCATTTGACTGGGAAAAGAGGATGGAAGCCTTAGAAGAGCTTGAGCGACAAATTCAAATTTTAGAAGACTCAAAATGTCGTCAAAATTTTCAAGTCACAGATCCTTACTCTATTTTTCAAGAAGAACATGCCGACTTAGAAAAAAGTATGGAATCCATGATTCAATCCCAAAATGATCCACTCGATATGATAGAAGAAAGACTTAGAAGATTGGAAAACATGTGTAGGAATAAGAAAACTCTCCCTACCCAATCTTTGACTATCTTCAACACTTCTAGCCATATTGATGAAAACTAAGAATCATGATATCTTGAAGACTTTGATCAAGATTCAATTTCACCACAAAACCTTGAACTTGACCAATATCAACCCATTGACGAATTGGCAAGTTTTCATTTTATTGAGATTGAACTTGATTATGAATGTGAACCCGATTCCCAACTTTGTGATTCAGTTTCCGTTTTCGAATCTATGTTGACTCCGGTATTCTTACCCAATTTGGACCAATTTCTCGAGCTAACATTTATTCCTATACCCATAGATCTAGAAATAGAATCATTAATTTTAGATAGTCATATTCCATTGATGGGAAAAGAATGTGAATTTCAATTCTTAGACTTGGACACAACTTTTGAACCAAAACTAACTCTCCAACCCAAAGTTGATTTTCCTTAGTTAGTATTAGTTCCTGAACCTATAATTCTTGAGCCCAAGTCAACCATTCCACTAAATCACATTCTTTTGTTGGACATAGGTATAGACCATGATGACTCCGTGATGATTTTTCAGGACTGGTCATGTAAAGGAAGTAAGTTTCACGATAGGATCTTTCATGATCCTATTCATACTGGGGACTGTAAATATGTAAATAGAAAAGAGGTCAATAAAGTGGGTACCGTGAGCCACCACATTATCTTGATTGGGTAGCAACGCTTGACCCAATTAGACCACCGCCAGAACCACCACCATAAGGTAATATTTTTCTTCCCTTTCTTCTTTTTCATGCATCTATGCATTAATTCATACATTGAGGACAACGCATGAGATAAGTGTGAAGGAGGGTTCTAACATAACTTAGGTTTTCTTTTTATTTTTAAAAAATATTATTAAATTTTCTTTACTTTTAAAATTTTTTTGAAAATAGAAACAATATTTTGATATATTTTTTGTAAGAAATTAAGTCAATTTTAAGGAATAGGAGAATCATAATTAGGATTTCTTATACTTGGCTAAAACAAGATTATTTGTTTGATTTTTAAAGTTAGGAAGAAAATTTGAAAATATAATTTAGTGTTAATTTTTACCTTAATGATATATGCATGCTTTATACACTTACACACTTAGGGTTCAAAAAAAAAATTCTTATGCCTTATAAAAAAATGAAAAAGAAAATATATAAATATATAATATATATCATAAATCCTCTGATTAAGCTGGGTATTTGTGCCTTATAAAGCATAAGTATTCACACTTAAAAGCGGTTCATATAATAAAATCCTTAGTTTTGTGACCTTTTTTGCTCGAGTCCTTAAGTCCTTGTGGTGTTTTCTCACCCGGTGCCCTAAGACCGTTTGGTTTGGGAGTCACCGATTAAAGGCTCGTTACATGGGCAGATTAGAAAGTCTAATAAAACTAAGGAATAATATCACCAAAAAAAAATAAAAAATAAAAGAGAAAAAATAATAAGGCATTAGAGTTAGAGTTAAAGAACCCCGAGTCAAGATTTTAGTCACAAAGGTGCATATAACTTAGGGTAAAATAATAGACTTAATGAGAAATACAGTTTAACTCCTTACCTTAATTGATAACAAGTTTTTGAATAGAGACTAAGTTTAGGAATGAAAAATTCGATTTTCCTATAACTTATAGATTACTTAAACTCTTACAATAATGCTTCAAATATTTTTCTCTT
Organism: Agave tequilana; assembly: GCA_038442645.1. Taxonomy (NCBI): domain Eukaryota; kingdom Viridiplantae; phylum Streptophyta; class Magnoliopsida; order Asparagales; family Asparagaceae; genus Agave; species Agave tequilana. The sequence goes on along the minus strand of JAVJIF010030487.1, from coordinate 421,282 downwards.
TCAAAATATGTTTTCAAAATACTAACACTTTGTTTCTCTTTTTTATAGATTTTGTGGGTATGATCCACTAAAAACCCTCACGAGACAAAACTCGTCCTCTAGGGGAAACTTAGAGGTTTAACGGCTTGTTGCACATGCTCAGTGCAATCGCGTAACCTGCGATAATGATCTAATAATCGTTAGTTTTGTTTTATTATTTTGCTCGAGGACGAGCAAAAGATAGGTGTGGGGGTGTAATCGTACACATATTTTACATTCTTTTTATTACACTCCTACATTTATTGTGAAATAAATCTGCTAATTTTCTTGTCTTAAATGTCTATATTGCAGAAGATAATCATGAAGAAAAAGAGGATTACACCAAATAAATACTAGTTAAAATTAGATTTAACTGGATCTATTTGGTTAGCTGAGGATGATCCCAGATCTAGTTAGAACAATCAAGGATTGGGGCAAATGTTCAGCTGAAAATCAGAGCAAATCAGAAAAATATTATACCAAATGAAAAATAGTAAAATTTGAATTTTTATAAATCCATTTTGGTTAGCTAAAGATCAACCGAGGATAACATCAAATATAGAGTCCAAATTCAAAATCAAAAGGGATAAATGGATAGAGAGAAGATCAACGGATGAGATGAAGCAATTTTGACTCGAATTTTGATTGAATACATTTTAGTATTTGAATCATAACTTTCGCTATCAAAACTCAAAGCAGATAATTCAAGATGATCCAAAAGGAAGACTTAAAGGGCTACAACTCTTAAGTTAATCACTATTTCTAATTCTATCATTTGATAAGTTATATTCAGCAATCAACATGCCAACAAGCTGCAGATCATAACTGAATATTCACATCAAATTAAGTTTGGAGATAAGGAGAGGATTCAAATTCAGAAATGGCCAGCTTCCCGTATCTTCATACTCCTATACCTTCTCCATTTCTCCTATAAATACCTGCAATCTCAAAGGCAAATGGGGACGATCAAGCAGAGAGTAGAATTTAGGTTATTCTGTAGTTTATAACTTAGGTTTTTAGTTTTCTTTTATGTAATTTTTATTTTCTTTATGTAACTGAGAGGAGAGGAGATTTTCATGGAAGAATGAGAACAAGCTTGTACTGAGGGTGACACTGATGTAAGTAATCTTTTCTTTCATTGTTATTTGAATCGTATTGAAGTTTTCTTTTCTATTCTTGTTTTTATTTGCTTCCCTCTTCTGTGTTTGTGAATCCAAATGACTCCGATAGCTTCAAAGTTGCTTTGCCCTTGCAAGTGCCATTGATGGCTTATGGTAATGGATTTCCATTTCTATGGTAGTGTAGCTTGCCCCTTCATTTCATATTGTAAATCGGTAATGCGGAAGATCCTATTTGTCATACTTCGCTCGCCTTCAAACTAAGGTACATCGTTGATACGGGTCAAAGATAAGCAGGCGCCGAAGAGGTAAGTAAGTTTTTTAGGTTTTAACTTTCTTTTCTTTTAATTTTAGTTTAGATCACCAACACTACAATCTCCCAACTCTTTTATCACTCTTTTTAATTTTTTTGTATAAATTTATTTTCCATTTTCTCCACCGTCTCAATCTACCACTTTCTTATTAACTTAACTGTAACTTATTTTCTTTTCTTTTAAATAACTAAAAGAAGATCTTAAAGCATTAATTGTAACTTAAAAGAGAGCTTGCTAAAAAAGCTTCCATCGCTAGTCCCTCCTTGTGGATCACGACCCACATAGTCACTTGCTATTGCGGTAGTATTGAGTACTTGCACATTCCATTCTTAAAGTTTGAAATTTTATATCTTGTGTGCAGGTAAATCCTCAATCAACTGCTAATCTGGTAGTCTGTCGGTCAACCAGCCGATCGACCGGCAATTCAAAAAAATTTGACTGTTGGCTCTCGGTCGACCGATCGGTCGACCGTGTTTAACCGAGGCCAAACTAGTTACAGTCGGTAGACTGCCCTGTCGACCGCAATAAGGGACCAGTCGACCGAAAATGTGCACAACATGCACCCCAATCGCCAGAGGTTTGGTCGACCGTGCGATCGACAGTTCTAGCCTTTAATAGGCCCGGTCGACCGACCTAAGCCAAAAACTGGGTCAAGGTATTTTTTTTTAAAGATAAAAAATTTCAAATAATTTTTGTTTGAATTTTAAAAGATAAAAGACATGTATAGCCATGAGATACAAGTTCAAAACTGAGATAGAAATTTCTACGAAAATGTGAAACAAGTATTAAAACCAAACATGTCAAAATCATACTTTTAAAAACTTGCACTTTTGTGTGTGTATATCTTTGATCCTCAAATCTATATTCTACTCTTTAACAAACTAGTTTCTTATAAGGTTCTAATCGACTACAAGAATCTTCAAGCGGGCTTCTCTGATAATGACATTTGAGCCACACTGAGTGCTTTGAGCTATGATCCCGTTCTTGAGCACCCTTAAGCCATCAACACCTTCCTTTAGAGGAAGAAATCTGTTAGATCTTCTTGAACCCTATTAGATCTTTTTGAACCGTGAAATACACTTTTGAACTTGATTAGTACCAAATAACTTCATATGCTTTGTTATCATCATAAAACCGAAAATTGTAACCTTTGGGCCAACAGAAGGTATCCGTGTTTAAGCAACAGGCCTTAATTACGCCAAACCACTGAATCTTTGAGGCTTAACCTCTTAATCCCCACTCATTAGACGCCGATTTGGCAAGAGTTTGGTACTAACAAGTTCCTCCCGAAGTCAATCTCTTAATGAGTCCGAGATATCCCTCGGGGCCAACGTCTATTAAGTTTTATTTAGGCTTGGGTTGTATGAGTGGGGAGGTGATTTTTGAACTAAGGGAGGCTAATGACTTCCCCACCTTATGTTATCATGAGATTTACCCTTAAGTCTGATTCGTGCAAGTGTGCAATATAGACAAGAATAAACACACAGTGAGTAAATCACCCATGTATTCGTCCTATGCTATATGTAATGCAATATGCACACCTCGGTTCAAATTACAAGAAAGAACAAAATACAATATATTGGAATAAAATCAACACGTGCCTACGATGCAAATATCTAAATCGTTTTTAAAGCGTCCAATTACTATTTTTGATGTTTATTATTGCAGTATACAGGCAATCAAAGTAGAAATCTAACAACAGAATATAGCAATATATGGATTTTTGAAGAACCCTGCAAAAAATGGAGACCAGACCCAAAAATTAGTCGCGTTTTCGCGGCCAATAACCCCTGGGCATGACAAAAGTTTTGATGTATGCTCCATGCTTTCTTGAGCAGGGAGATATAGGGTCAAGCAATGTACTACAATACTTAGATTCTGTAAAAATTTCCAAGCACATAGAAACAAAAAAGAAAATATTAACGAAATGTGAGTTCAAACCATTCCCATCCCCGGCAACGGCGCCAAAATTTTATCAGAGGGGAACCACGCACGAAAATGTGTATTTTGAAATCAAGAGTTTAAGTGTTATAATGCTTTGGCTTCCTCAATACTTTTGTTATAGCATATAGGTGATTGAGTTCTTACCTGCACAAAAAAATATAGAATTTCAGAACTTAGAATAAAGAGTGCAAGTACTTAATACTATCGCAATAGCAAGTGGCTATGCGGGTCATGATTCACAAGGAGGGACTAGCGATGGACGCATTTTTAGCAAGTTCTCTTTTAAGTTACAATCAATGGTTAAAGATCTTCTTTTAGTTCTTTAAAAGAAAAGGAAAAATAAGTTACAGTCAAGCTAGGAAGAAAGTGGTAGATTGAGAAGGTGGAGAAAATAAAAAATGGATATATACAAAGAAATTGAAAAGAGTGATAAAAGAGTTGAGAGTTGATGGTGTTGGTGATCTAAACTAAAAATTAAAAGAAAGAAAGTTAAACCTAAAAGAAATACTTACCTCCTCTGGCCAAATAGTTACCTTGAATCTGTGGCGATGATGTTACCTTGAAGTGGAGGCAATCAGCGCATAACCCATAAGAGTTGATTCTCATCTCTTTCACATTACATCATCAAGACAATACAAGTATGAAATGATACAGACTGAGACTAAAATCCATCGTCATGAGCTATCGGTGACACTCGCAAAGGCAAGGCTCTTTCGATGCTATAAGACTCACTTAAATAGCAATTGGCACTAAAAGAAGAAAAGTAGAAAAGAAGAAGAAGAAGAACAAAAAAATAAAGAAGAACATAAAAATGTAACTTTAGATTTAATGTTGTAACAATAAGAGAAAAGAAGAACAATTTACACCGGTGTCACTCTCAGCACAAGCTTCACTCTCATTCTCCTATGAAACTCTGATCTCCTTTGAATTATATAAAAGAAAATTGAAAATTACATAAAAATAAATATAAAAACCTACACTAAAAAGAATGAAAAACTGGCCTAAAATCTATCTCTGCCTGGCCGCTCCCTGTGATCTCTGAAAACCCAGTATTTATAGGCAAAAACCCAACGGGGGGAGCGTACGAAGATAGGGGGAGCGGACGCTCCCTAACAAAGCTAAGCCGCGAAAATGCAGCTTTGGCCACATTTTCGCGACCTGGGGGTGGCCAGTTGGCTACACCCGGGGGGTACAACTCCTGATTTTGTGATTTAATTTTATCTGATTCTGGAATTCCGTTTCAGCTCCTGGATTTGACAAAACTATTTTTGATCTTTAGCTTTAACCAAAAGATTTTTTAACCGGTTTTCAACTTCTCTGATTTGCCATTATGTGCCCTAATTTTCTGATTTCAAATAAATTCTGAATTAAATCAGAATTTTGATGGCCTTTTGGGCTCGTTTCTCTTTTCTTATCTTTAGCAATGGGCCTACATATAAATTAGACAATAATTAGGATTAAAAGCAGAGTTTATTATATAATATGTATGAGAATGTGATAATGAATATGCGATATCAACTCAGCGATGGATCACACCCCATACCTATCTTTTGCTCGTCCTCGAGCAAAACAACAAAACTAAACCAAAAATTATTGGACCACTTTCGCAGTCACACGATTGCACTGAGTATATGCAACAAGCCGAAAAACCTCTAGGTTTCCCCTAGAGGACGAGTTTTGTCTTATGAGGGTTTTCAGTGGATTGCACCCACAAAATCCATAAAGAAAGAGAAAAATGTTAGTATTTTGAAAATACATTTTGAAAGAGAAAAATATTTGAAATATTATTGTAAGAATTAAGTAATCTATAAGTTATAGGAAAATCGAAATTTTCATTTCTAAACTTAGTCTCTATTCAAAATTTTGTTATCAATCAAAGTAAGGAGTTAAATTGTACTTCTCATCTAGTCTATTACTTTACACTAAGTCATATGCACCTTCATGACCGTGAAATTTTGACTAAGGGTTCTTTAACTCTAACTCTTATGTCTTATTTATTTATTTATTTTTGATGGTATTATTCCTTAGTTCTATTAGGTTTTCTAATCTGTCCATGTAACGAGCCTTTAATCAGTGACTCCCAAACAAAACGGTTTTATGGCACCAGGTGAAAAGACACCCCAAGGACTTAAGGACTCAAGCAAACAAGGCCATAAAATTAAGAATTTTATTATATGAACCGCCTTTAGGTGTGAATACTTATGCTTTATGAGGCACAAATACTCAGCTTAATCAGAGGATTATATATATATATATATATATATATATATATATATATATATATATTTCCTTTTTCTTTTTTTTAAAATAAGACATAAGAATCTTTGTTTTTGAACCCTAAGTGTGTAAGTGTATAAAGCATGCATATATTATCAAGGTAAAGATCAAGACATATTACTTTCACAAATTTTCTTCCTAACCTTAGAAATCAATAAATAATCTTATTTTGGCCAAGTATAAGAAATCCTAATTATGATTATCCTATTCCTTAAAATTGACTTAATTTGTTACAAAAAATATGTCAAAATATTGTTTCTATTTTCAAAAAGTTTTTAAAAGTAAAGAAAATGTTAATAATAATTTTTTAATAATAAAAAAACCTAAGTTATGTTAGAACTCTCCCCCACACCTATCTCATGCATTATCCTCAATGTATGAATTAATGCATAGATGCATGAAAAAGAAGAAAGGAAAGAAAAATATTACCTTAAGGTGGTGGTTCCGGTGGTGGTCTGATTGGTCCACGAAATGCGGCCCAATCTAATTTGTGTGGAGTTTGGAGGAACCCACCAGAAATCTCTCTAATATAACCCATTAAAATAATGTATATATGAATGATTTTTATTAAGAATTTTACCCTATCTGATTTTCAAATTTTCAAGCTAATTTCAGAGTCCTTATTATCAACACCTCTGTCCCAAAATGGAGTATGAAAAGATGGAATAATTGATCTGGAAAATCAAGAAGAGCATAAACTACAATCGACTCAAGAAAATAACTGAAGTTAAGTAAAGGTTCAGGAGTCAAAATTTATTTAGGAAATTGGTCCAAATCAAGAAGTTGAAACTCAAGTCCACATTCACTTCACCACAATGGAATGTGACTTTCTAAGATTAGTGATTCAAATTTAAGAATGACAGGTATGGGAATCAAAACTGACTATAAAATATTGCTCAAATCAGGTAGCAAAATAGGAGTCAATATTGATTTAGAAATTTGAACTGGATTATATATTTGAGACTCAAGGTCACATTCCTCATTGAGTTTAATTTCGTAAAAATGAGAACTTGCCAATTTGTCAATAGGACTTTCAAAAGTATGAAATTGGTCAAGTTCAATATGATGATCATAAAAGATTGGTGATTCAATTTCCTGATGGATAAGCACAGGATCCAATGTGGACTTTGGAGAAGGATTGAAATCAGGTGAAGACACCTGAGTCATTATTGAATCAGAAAGTAGAATTGAATTACCAAGTTGAGGTTCAGGATCATATCCATTCTCAAGTTCAATTTCAGGAAAGGGATAACTTGTCAAAATGTCAATGTGGTTTTCAAAATTCGGAGTTTGGACAAGTTCAAATGGGTATGCTGAAATAGAATCTTGTTTTCCAAAACAACATGATTCTTTGGCTCTAACAGCATGGTTAGCGACATCAGGAATGGTCAAAGGATGAGAATGGAAAGTTTTGACCATTATATCTATGTCATGATTATGAGTGATTTGAGCCTGAGTCATAGCTTCAAGCAGCTTTTCATAGTTGATTGGTTCATCGTTTTGTTGGATTGGACTGGAAAAGATGAAGTTTTGTTTTGAAATTTATGGTGAAATAGTGAGTCCATCAGATTTTGTGATTGTTGCTCGAACTCACACATACTCATTTTTAAGATTGATGATTTTCTATTTTGAACTGGTGGAACTGAGCATGAATCTTGAAAATATTATGAAATTGGGGAGGCTTGAAATTTTCGTTCGGCCTCCTGCATAGCTTCTATACTCTTTTTTCTAGCTCAGATTTTTCTTTAATAGGTTGGTCTAGAAAAGAAGTACATGAAGCAAAATCAGGGAATGAATATTGTGAAAATTATGGACAAGGTGGATAAGGAGGACAAGTTGGTTAAAATTGGACTCGGGGGAGATGAATCCCCATTGATTCTGTAAAGAGTTAGAATTATTTTGGAAATTATGGTCATAAGATTGGGGGCATGGGTTGTATTGATTCGGATAAGTCCACCCGGTGTACTTGGTTGGTTCATATTGTAAAAAAATCTGATTTGAATTATCCGAGTCAAATGGAGTGAAATATGGATTACCATTAAATTGGAAACATTATTGTTATAAGCCTTATCACACAAGAATTATCAAAATCAAACAAGGAGAAACAAACAAATAAACAAATATAAAGAAAAAAAAATCTAACATAAGTTAGGATAAACCTTAGACCTAGACGACTCCTAACTGGTTAGACTATCCACAGGGGGTATATTACCGAATATGACCACAAGTTAATCGGCCAGGTAGGGCAAGATCAGTGGGAGGTATCCGTGCCTAAGTAACGGGCCTAATTATGCCAAATCACAACCTTCGGGGTTTCGCCCCTAAATCCTCAACCTTTGACACCGATTTGGTAAGAGTCAAATTTTAATCAACTTTCCTCTTAGGTCAGTCTTCTATTGAGTCTGAGATATCCCTACGGTCAGCGTCTACTCAGTTTTAGTTAGGCTTGGGTTAGTGAGTGAGGAGATTGTTTGTGGGCTAAGGAAGGGTAATGACTTCCCCACTGTTTTCCATTAATTTGCAAAAGGGGAAAACTTACAAATAAAAAAGTTTGAGGAGCTAAATTACAAGTATTCTTAAAAAGATTACAAGTAGATCTCCTCAGAGATTCTGGAGAAGTGTGCCGATAGGAGTCTGGTCAGCGCGCGACCACTTTGTCCCTTTGACGATGCGAGCGATGAGATTCCCTTCTCGCCTGGTTCCGGGAATCAGAGAATAGAGAGTTGGTAGAACCCTCTTGCTGCTTCTCAAAATCGCCTTCAATTAGGAATTCCTTCTCGCCTGGTTCCGGAGATTCCTTGAGAAGAAGAACGATGATAGGGCATCAACACCCTAGATAGAGAAAGCAATTCTCTAAAAGGTCTCTGAATTCGAGAACGCACGGTGCGTTATGAAGAAGCCTCTGTTGAAGAAGCTGATTGATCGGCCCTTGTGATTAGAAGGCGATTGATGGCTCCTTCCTCTGCAATCCGATCTCTCTTGATTGGTCGTCTCTTCTCTCTGTACCCCTGGCGGGTTATTTATAGGGAGAGCAAGGGTATAATCGTCCCCTTGAAGATATGGAAACAGGTTGAACCGAATCTGTTTGAATCTGGAAAGTAGCCTTGCTGCGAGGCTAGAATAGCTTCCGCGGAGCTAGAAAATGGCAAGTCGGTTGATCTTTCCGATTTGTTATGATCCTTTCCATATCGTTGAAGGATTTTCCCTGATCCTCTTACTCGTCTCAAGAGAGTCAAGAGATTGTGGCAATCACCTGCCATATTTGAATCCCGATTGGATTTGATTTGCTTGGATCTGATCTCATCAGGAGATTTGATTGGTCAAAGGTTGACCATAGCAGGCTGATGGCGGAGCTGCCCGCTTTGAAGCTCATAGCGGAGCTAGAGGCAATTCCTGGCGAAGTCCGAAAAGAGGCTTTTTGGCGAAGCTGTCAGTTAGCTTCCTGGCGATGCTCTGGATGATGTTAGCCTCTCAAGCGAGGCTATCTCCTTGGGCTAATGTAATGCTATATGCTAGCATTTTAGACCTGCTGAGGTCTGTTTAGAAACAATCCGGGTTCACTGTTCTGCTTGCTGGATCAGTGGAGTCCAAACCGCTTCCTTGTCCCTTGGAGTTGGGTGAAAACTGGTCTTCAGCTTGTCTGTCACTTGTCTTTTGTAAATGTCAACAAGTTTAGACATTGTTTAGACCAATAAGAATCTTGTCTTTTTTAAGTGTCAACAAGACCCCCTTCAAAGTTTTCGAGAGTCTGCAATGGCTCAGACTCCGAAACACTTTGAACTGCTGTGATGGTGGTGTGGAGTATGAACATCTCCATGATGGTTGAGTTCAGCTTCGCCTTCAATCCTGCTTTGGGATGGATCCGCCGAAGAATTGCACTGGTTCGCGAGTCGCTTCGCGTCGGGGTAGCTCCGCATCTGGGCTTTCAAGAAATAAGTTCGCTTTGGAACTCCTGTTGCTTTTTCAAGGCCAACTGCCATGGGGCGGTTACGAGGAGGATCATTCCTTCTTCCGCGCTGATCGAGAGAGATGTTCTCCGATTTGCACGTTTCCAAGGGAGGATACTCCCTTTCTTCAAGGCGCCATAAATGCCTTTTTATGAGGGAGACGTTTTCTTCCCTTGTACGGTTCCAATGGGAACCGTCCCTGTTATCAAGACGCAATCAATGCCTTAAGTGCGCTCGTGCTTCCATGCTTGAGGTGGTTGCGCTCAGGCCATGGGGCCTATAAATAGGACACTTGAGGTCCTCTGAAGAGAAGTGCCTTGCCTTTCTTCTTCCCTTCTCTTGGTTGAAAGAGATACTCAGATCTCTGAATTAGTGGGAAAGCCCACTCTGGTTGTCTAACCGGCCAAGGACCAGTAAGTCTTGATCATTCAAAGACTTCACCGCTTTTAGGGAACTCATCTCCCTTGATTTAGCTTTGACAGCTCGCTTCAGGGATTAGCTTCCCTTATTCTTCATCTTGCAATTGGCTGCTGCAGAGAAAGATCTCATCACGGCTTTCTGCGAAACCATCATCTTGATTTGATCAGAAAGACCATTACTTGTTAAGTCCGCTGCGCAGGCAGGACTTGGGACTTGGCTTCTTCAATAGTTGAGCCAGTCTTGCCATATTGGTGAGGTTGAGACTGTTTCTCACAAGATCAGTCTGACTTTGCCGTATAGGCGAGGCTAGGACTTGGCGTTTGCTGAGCCAGCCCATGGTTGCTGTGCAGGTGGAGCTTGTCCTCTGCTGAAGTCGGATTGCTTTGCCGCTGAAGAATCTGACTTAATGTTTTTGCAGCTCTTTCTGTGCTTAACTGCTAACTTGCTTCAATTTGCCTTGCAGCGAGCTATGCTTGCCAGTCTGGTGACTTGATGGAAGAAGCCATAAAATTGCCTTATGCTTCCCCGGTTGAAGCTTTACTTTTAAGCAGGAGGAACAATTCGGGGCAGCGAGAGCGCGTCCCAGGGGCTGTTGGCAGCCTCTTATCCGAGATGATTCGTTCTGAGGTGAGGCTGGCCGTCGCCTTTATCGGAGAGGATCCGCTTCAAGATAATGGGCGTCGCCTGTGGGATCGCCAGCATCATTGCCGACTTTCAACTTTGGTGGCCTTTGGGGGCGATCCACTTCAGGGGAGTGGGCTTCACACCCGTCAGATCCGTGGTATCAAAACTAGTTCCCATTATAGGTGATCTGACGTGTTGGCGGCGATAAGCTTTTATTGCCAGGCTTCAACAAAAATGGCCTGGTAATATCCGCCATTTTGTGGAGAAAAATGACCGTGTCCCGGTGGCAGAACTGGTTACAGCCTTGTGCAGGAGGAAGGCCTTTCGTGTCCAGTTGATCTGGTCTAGAAGCAGAAAAACCGCTTGTATGCCTTTTATGCAAATGGCCTTGCTAGGCAACTAGGTGTGTTGTATGAAACACAACTTTGATGTAATATCAAATGTATCTTTGCTTTTAAATCAATGAAAGTTCTTTGTCTGATCATATGATTTTTGCTTACTTCACTGAGAGTTCGGCCATTGCTGGGCTAAACTGCGCACGGGGCTAAGGACATAGCCCTTCCTTTGAGTGATCTTCGCGAGGCTGTCATATCAGCGCCTCTTTAGAGGGCTAATTCAAACCTTTCGGTTAAGTCCTTGAAGGATTGCGCGAAGTCCGCACTTTGCTCTTGTGCGGAGTTAACCCTTTAGTGGGATTGAACCGTCGCTTTTGGGAAAGCGCCTCAGGCGCTTCGGGCACTGTTTCGAATTAATTCGAAACGGCGGCATGTGCCCTTTTTCGAGGCCTTGATTTAGGCACTGATTGGCCTATAAAAGCCCGATCGGGCTGAGAGAAAATCATCATTTCTCTTTGAATTTTCCAGAGTACTTGACTCTTCTTCTTCTTCCTTTTCTTCTTCTTCAAGAGTTCAAAAACTCCTGTAATTCTTCAATGGCGCCCAAGAGACGAGCGGGAAAGGAAGCAGCGACTTCTGCAGCGGAGGGTCCTCCTCCTCCGTTCATTGAGCGACCGATCGCTGGTAAGAGACTCTCCAATCTGATTAGAGAGTGGTCTTCATCCTTTGGAGTCGATACTCGGCTATTAGGACGATCGAATATGATCTGTCCTTATCAGGGAACTCGTTTCTCTTAACTTCCCTATTTTACTTGCACCAGGGAAGTAAGAACTGAACAGTTCTTCTCTTGGACTTCCATAGGAAGCCATTGCTTGGGCAATCTTCATCCTGTTGAGGAACAGGATATGGGTCGTGTGCCTTCAGTTGTGGCCACGAAGGGTGACTGTTAACCATAACGTCCTTTTGATGACGTCAGCCCTTAGGGCTATGCCACTTCCTGCAAAGATGCAGTCTTATCTGTGAAGCGAAGCTTTTTATCAAAGCTATTATCCCGCTGTTCCTGCTTACTGGGCGAGGCTATGCCTTAGCGAATTTTTATGTCTTCGCATCCATTTGATTGGTGAACTAATCATAGTTCATTTTTTTGTTTTTGCAGTACATTACGCCTCCGGCCTCCAGAACAGTCTATTTGGCGTAACCAGTCGAGCAGGCGGGAGCATCAGCTTGCAGTTCATCGGGCAGGCTTCCTTGTTCAGTGAGCCGAGCTCCCTTGTACGGGATACGCTCATTCAGAGCGGTGGCCCGCAGGCCATGCGGAGCATTTTGACTACGGCTCCGTTTGAAGATATCGACCGTCAGGCTTACAAAAAGCCTGACTTCATGTTCGGGGATGCTGCACCTGATCCCGATCGCCAGCTGCAAGCCGGCGAAGGCCAGTGGATCTTCCAGTTGGATGACGAGAGATTCTATCTCCCGTCTACTAAGCGGCATTTCGCTCTGTCTTCCTTCGCGAGCGTGACTCAGGCTCGGAAGATGGCGTGGGGCGTGAGCCTAAATGCCGAATCTATAAGTGTCGGGAGGTTGACATTCCAGACCGGCTATTCGAGGGCAGGCCCTCCTCGTAGCATAATAGGGCTATACCCTGGGAAGGTGTCGCGGGACCTTCCAGTAGGAGAGAATCCAGCTGCGGCGCCGACCTTCGGTACTCAGTTCTGCGAGGCTGACGGGAACTACCCCGCCACAGATTTCAGGGCTCCTGGTTGGGTCCACCCTCCTAGGTCATGGTGGGCGGAGTTGACCAATTATATCCTCAATCATTTTGAGGGGGAATTAGAGAGGTTGAACCTCTATGAGGCCGTCAGGGCGACCTGCTACGGCATCGAGATGAAGGTGGCGTGCTTTTACGCCATTCTTGAATTGTATTGCCCAGCCTCGGGGACTTTCTTCACCCCGGTTGGTGAATTGGGCATGGCCCTGCACGAGATGCGAGAGATCTCTGCTTTGCCCTTCGGGTCTCTTCCATATGAAGAGTATTTTCCGTGTGAGGCGGAGTTGGCTCTCTTGGAGAAGCAAGAGCCTGCTTTGCTTGAGACATATCGGGAATTGATGTGCCACCTGCACATTTGTTCCAGCATCCACACTGGTGGTAAGGGTAGCTCGAAGAGCTTGAAGAGCTGGGGGAACTACTTGTTCCCGGACATGACTAGTGCGCCCGAGGCAGCTCATTGCGGAGTTGCTGAAGAGGACATCTTGGCAAGGATGGAGGTGCATGCTGAAAAGGACATCGTCGTGACAGAAGATGATGGTCCTTTCGAGAAGGGTGATGTTCTTCGGAGCTTTCACCATCAGGCCCGTCGGCCTATGTCTCGCAAGGCGTTGCTGGCTGGCTTCTTAACCATCTGGTTAAAGAAGTGTGTCGTGCCTTCTTCTTCGGGTGACATTGTTCACCCGAATGTGCTGCTGCCTGCCGTCCGCTTGGTCCATGGCCACCGTCTGGGTCTTCTCCCGGCCATGGTGTGTTGTATCCAGAGGGGCCTTCGTGTATTGACGGAGGCTTTCTGCAGGCCAATGGCGTCAAGGCGAGGGAAGGGTGCCGTCCTGCCTCGTGACGGACCCAATCCTAGGGTAGGTTTACCGTACACCTACTTGATGGCGTGGTTCGCCTTGCACTGCCCTACTTTAATTGGAGCTGGGGAGGACCCTCCGCAGGGTGTTCAAACGGCGCTTCTCCGTCGTTTTGAAGGCTGTTTGTGGCAGAAAACTTATGTGGCCGAGGCCCGTAAGTTAGTGCGTCGTTATGACGCTTACAGCCTGTTCCGCTGTTTTCCTCGCCTGCGGGGTGCAGGATACAACGAGGAATTCCGTGATGTGGAATCAGGTCGGTCCCCCATGAGTCGGGGTATTTTCGAGTGGCTGGTCTGTATCCGGCCCTCGCATCTGCTGTACCGGAGTGGGGATACCTGCTACATGGAGCCCTACATCCCGAGCCGGTTCGCCCGCCAATTTGGGTATGACCAGTTGTATGTGGGCAACCCGAATCCGGACCTGGCTTTCCTGGGGAGCCTTATTGATGGGGCTCGTGCTTGGCGGTTCTTTACCGCGGATGGCACTGGAGCGTGGCTACGCACGCCGTTGAGGGATCCCGGCCTTTGGATGACCCTGTGTTTCTGCCAATGGTATGCGACTTCGAACTCCACACCTGTTGGGTTTAATGCCAACCGTTCGGGTGTGAAGTTAATTTCTCATCGGATGAGGCAGAAGGCTTCTGATAAGATGGAGGGCAAACGAGTCCGTGTTCCTGGCATAGAGGAGTTCATCGCTGTAGATGACAGCGAGGCTTCTGATGCGGGGAGCCCTCGCTTCGAGGCAGAGACAAGGGCTGATGCCCACAAAGCTGGTGCTCGTGAAGCCGGGTCTGGTGTAGTGGGGGCAGCTCCCCCACAGCATGTGGAAGAAGTGGAGGAAGAGGACTCTGAGGTCCACTTCAAAAGGAAGCGTGGGAGTGGATCCCGTAGGAAGTCGTCGGCGAAGAAGCCCCGTCGCCAAACTCCTACCATTGTGGTGGAGGGCGAACTCCCTACGGCGCCTCCTTCTGCTGCTCTATTAGTGGCTGAGCCGTCGGTTGCTGAACCGACTACTGGTAAGATTGGTCCCATCTAATATGCCTTCAGCGCGCTTTACATAACTCATCATTTGCTTTTTGTTGCAGGAGCTGAGGCAGTTGGAGAGCAAGGGGAGCACTACGATCCCCTGTTCACTTATGGAAGTGCAGCTGGTTCCTTTGCTCGCTCGGAGGAGTCTGGAGGTCATGCGGCCGATATTGGCCCTTCGGGCGCTGGGACTTCTAGAGGAAGTCCTATGGCATCCAGCTCTGCCGGGTGGTCTGCGGAGGAATCGGCGAGTGGGCCGGCTATCCGCGTTGAGTCTGGTAAGAACTTTCCGATGGGACCCCTGGATTCTGATGCGGCTGACGAGGTGACATCGGCCTTCGGTAAGACTAAGATCTCTTGGTCCTCGCCTATTTGTTGCATCTCCTTTTTGACCTTGGTTTTGTTGCAGGTATTCGTCCCCAAGGTGCATCAGCTTGGCAAGAAGCGGAGGGTTTTCCTGGAGGGTCAAAGGGCGATATGAGCGCTTCGACCGGGGCAGACGCTGCTGTGTTAGACGCGCTGTATGGCGACCTGCCTTTTTATCAGCCCAAATCAGCAGAAGGCGCTGAGGTTGAAGAGGCGGCAGTCCCGGAGGTACCCTCACTTCCGGTCACATCAACGTGTGAGGTGCAGACTGTTTTGCCGAATACGGCACTGAGGGTGATTGTGAGCCCTACCTCCCCGACGCTGGTAGTTGAGCCTGCTGCTCAGGAGGTGGTTGCCAGTCCTACCTCCGCGGTGGCTGGCGTGCTGGTGTCGCTGAGGACTCCGCCGAGGTCACCTTTGGCTTGCCCTGCTGCTGTCGATGTTCCCGCTTCTTCTTCTGTGGCGGTGTCGACTGGGTTGGTAGATTGCTCCGAGGTTGTCTCAAGGGTTGATGAAGCTGAGAATGACTTTATCGGTAATCTGGTCGACAGCTTCTATAACAGTTTGGAGCAGACTATCGGTCTAGTCTTGAAGGGCTCGCCTGTGCCATTTTCGAAGCTGAAGATGGTCCTCTCCCGTGGCATTGAGTGTATCCGGGACTTTGAGGGGTACCATCAAGCTGCTGCTCTAGAACTCCTGGTGGATGACCTTGAGAAGGACGTGGAGGAATGGCGCCATTTCCATCGTTCCGACGCAGCGTCTTTGGCTGATGAACGGCTGGCCCGTCTTGTCGCCCAGAAGCGTGAGGCTCAGCTCGCTGCTCAAGAGGCTGTTGAGGCTATCTCCTCTGACTTGAGGGCCTTGGAGGCAGAGGAAGCAGAGGTTGGGAGTGCAATTGATGCTTCCAACAGTGCTCTTCTTGACGCTGAAGATAAGATCAAGAGGGCTGAAGAGATGATCCGAAAGGCAAATCTCCTCTTGTCGAAGGCTACACAGATGCGTCGTGAAGAGTCTACGCGGCTTAAGCAGCTCAGGGCTCGAAGTGAGGAACTGGCGGAGCGGAAGTCATCACAGAGGGCGACTTTGGCGGAGACCGAGGCTCGTCTGGCTCAGGCGGTGGACTTCGATGAGGCGGAGCTAAGATCACAGGCGCTGGCCCAGGCTGAAGATGACAGGAGGACGCGGCTAGCTTCGCTCGGAGATCGGATCCGATCTTATCATGTACGCCTATAGGCTCCTCCATGTATCCCATCCTTTTGGATTTAATAGAAAATCTTTCTTTTGTCGTCTGCTGTTTAGATAATGAGACATGGCTGTCTGTTGGTTCAGAGGTCGCAATGACATAACCGAATGGGACGTCACCAGTCTCGAGGTTAGCCCTTTGCGGGGCTTGAAAGGAAGGGAGATACTTGCCTTTTGTAAATGTCAGCAAGCATCGAGATTGAGACTTAGCTGTCAGCTGGTTCAGGGGTCGCAATGACATAACCAATTTGAGACGCCACTAGGCTCAATGGTAGATGAAACTTGGCTATCTGCCAGTTCAGAGGTCGCAATGACGTAACTGGTTGAGAAGCCACCAAGCTTCAATCAATAGGTGATACTCGTCTTTTGTAAATGTCAACGAGTATCGAGACCTGTCTTTTGTAAATGTCAACAGGGCTCGGGATCGAGACTTAGCTGTCTGCTGGTTCAGAGGTCGCAATGACGTAACCAATTGAGACGCCACTAAGCTCAATGGTAGATGAAACTTGGCTATCTGCCAGTTCAGAGGTCGCAATGACGTAACTGGTTGAGAAGCCACCAAGCTTCATGATAGGTGATACTCGTCTTTTGTAAATGTCAACGAGTATCGAGACCTGTCTTTTGTAAATGTCAACAGGGCTCGGGATTGAGACTTAGCTGTCTGCTGGTTCAGAGGTCGCAATGACGTAACCAATTGAGACGCCACTAAGCTCAATGGTAGATGAAACTTGGCTATCTGCCAGTTCAGAGGTCGCAATGACGTAACTGGTTGAGAAGCCACCAAGCTTCATGATAGGTGATACTCGTCTTTTGTAAATGTCAACGAGTATCGAGACCTGTCTTTTGTAAATGTCAACAGGGCTCGGGATTGAGACTTAGCTGTCTGCTGGTTCAGGGGTCGCAATGACATAACCAATTGAGACGCCACTAAGCTCAATGGTAGATGAAACTTGGCTATCTGCCAGTTCAGAGGTCGCAATGACGTAACTGGTTGAGAAGCCACCAAGCTTCATGATAGGTGATACTCGTCTTTTGTAAATGTCAACGAGTATCGAGACCTGTCTTTTGTAAATGTCAACAGGGCTCGGGATTGAGACTTAGCTGTCTGCTGGTTCAGAGGTCGCAATGACATAACCAATTGAGACGCCACTAAGCTCAATGGTAGATGAAACTTGGCTATCTGCCAGTTCAGAGGTCGCAATGACGTAACTGGTTGAGAAGCCACCAAGCTTCATGATAGGTGAAGAGGTCTCGTTTGCACGAGGGAACCACTGTCATAGGTTTAATGTTAACATAACAGTGGGATATATGTGGTCCTACCATTCTATGGATGAGAATTGGTAAGTGACTTTGGAGATCTCGTTCTCACGAGGAGAAATGAGAGGGCTGCTGTCATAGGTTTAATGTTAACATAACAGCGGAATATATGTGATCCTACCATTCTATGGATGAGAATTGGTAGGTGATTTTGGAGAGGGAATCAAATGGGAGCAGGTCCCTTGGGATTTTAAGCAAACCCCCAGCTACCAACAGGTTTGATATGCTTGGAGAAAGAGAGAGGCTCTCTTTGTGCGCATTCCGGACGCGCGGATCTCGATCAGAGGTGTAATGTTAACTTGATCGAGAGCAAGATCCTTGATTAAGGATAGTACTTCTTTAAGAATTTGCCATTGATCGGCATCATGAGTAGGTCGCCACCTGCATTCATAAGGCGGTATGCCCCGTTTGAATAGACTGTCTCTATTACAAACGGTCCTTCCCATTTAGGCTGAAATTTGCCTTTGGTCTTGTGCGTCATAATCATCGGTCGTCTGACGGCTAAGACCAGGTCTCCTTTATGGAAGATTCTCTGCTTGACCTTTTTATTGAAGGCTTTTGACATCCGAGCCTGATATAGCTCGATGTGTTGCTGAGCTTGTAGCCGCTTCTCGTCTAGGGCTTCGAGCTCTTGAAGACGCAGGCGATCATTGTCTTCTGATGTCATCTTAGTAGTCAAGGCTACCCGTAATGATGGCACCTGGATTTCCAATGGGATGACCGCTTCGCACCCATATACCAGGGAGAAAGGCGTATTGCCTGTCGGTGTCCGAACCGTAGTCCGGTAGGCCCAAAGGCATTCACCGAGCTTTTCGTCCCAATCTCGCTTGTTCGAGGAGACAAACTTCTTGAGCAGCTTGATGATTGTCTTGTTGAATGCTTCTGCTAAACCATTGGCGGCAGGATTGTAAGCTGTCGAAGCCATATTCTGAATTCGGTATTTATCGCAGAACCGATAGAATCCTTGGCTTATGAATTGGGGACCATTGTCATGGATGATCCGCCTGGGGACACCAAATCGATGGATGACATGGTGTTTGATGAAGCTAACCAGATGGGAGGTTTTGACTTCGGCCAATGGTATGGCCTCTGCCCATTTTGAGAAGTAATCGGTTATTGCCAGGATAAACCGGTGACCTCTTGCCGAAGAGGGGCTAATTGGCCCTACGACATCAATTCCCCACGCTTCAAATGGCCATGAAGCAGTAGTAGGGTGGAGCAATTCCGAAGGTTGGTGTATGAAGTCTGCATGGACTTGGCACGCCTTACACCTTCGTGCATATTGGGTGGCATCGGCTATCATGGTCGGCCAGTAGTACCCAAGTCTGTGCAGCCTGTCTTTAAGCTTTGGACCCGGCTGGTGAGCTCCGCAAATGCCATCATGTGCTTCTTTAAGCACTTCCTGTGCCTCTGAATGGGAAAGGCAACGGAGGAGGATACCATCATAGGAGCGACGGTAAAGTGTCTTCAAAATGGGATCATAGTAGAAGCGGGGCGACCTTCGTCTGATGGACGCCGCTTCTTTGGGATCATCCGGGAGCAGATCGTGCAGAGCATAGTCAATGAGGGGGAAGCGCCAATCCCTCGGCTCAAGATTCACGGAGGTATTATGGACTTCTTGGATCCTTAGCATATGCTTGGAGCATACGAGATGCCGGGTTGCGACTGTGAGGTGATACTCTGTGTCGGCCGGTAAGGCTAGCGTCGTCGCTAGTGCAGCGAGAGCATCCGCCTTGGTATTCTGAGATCGAGACACATGCCCGATGTAGAAGCCTTCAAATAGGCTAGCCAGTTCGATGGCTGTATGATAGTAAGGCACCAAGTCCTCATGGCGGACTTCATATTCACCTTTTACCTGGCTAATGATCAGTTTTGAATCGCCATAAGTTTCAAGATAGCGTACCCCCATTCCGTGGGCGAGCTGGAGACCAATGAGCAGAGCATTGTATTCCGCTACATTATTAGAGCATGACTCTGTCAAGGAGAACGCTCTGGGAAGGATATGATCCTGTGGGGAGATGAACACAACCCCCACTCCGGCAATAATCTTTCCTTTGGGGCCCATCCGCGATGCTCCGTCGAAGAACATCTGCCATACTTCCTCTACTGAGGTTGCATTAGATTCGAAGACCTCATCAGGGATGTCTTCGTGAAGCTTTGAATGTTCCGGGACTGGATGCGCAGCCAAGAACTCTGCAAGGGCTTGACCTTTAACCGCCTTTTGAGGGGTAAAGGTTATGTCGTATTGGGACAATAGCAGTGCCCATTTAGCCAACCTTGAGTTCAACGACCCTGGCTTCGTCATGAGAAGACGTAAAGGGTTTACCCTGGAGATGACATGTATGGTTTGGCCAACCAAATAATGTCGTGTCTTCTGGACAGCGAAGACGAGAGCTAAACACTCTTTCTCAATAGGATTGTACCGAGATTCCGCTCCTATGAGAGTTCTACTCAGATAGTAAATGGCCTGCTCATGGCCATTGTCGTCCTTCTGAGCGAGGAGGGCGCCGAGGGAATAATCCAGGGCTTTCACATAAAGCAAGAATGGTTTCCCTGATGTAGGGGCCACCAAGACTGGAGGTTTTGTGAGATACCTCTTAATGTCTTCATAAGCTTCTTGACAAGCTCGATCCCATATGAAGGCAGTACCCTTCTTCATTAGTCGGGTAAATGGTTGGCAACGGCCCGATAGATTTGCTATGAATCTTCTGATATAGGCTAACCTGCCTTGTAAGCCTCTGAGCTCTTTGAGGTTCGTTGGTGGATGCATGTCCTGGATGGCTTTGACTTTGTCTGGGTCTAGATGGATTCCTTTTGATGTGATGATGAACCCAAGGAATTTGCCGCTGGATACTCCTAAAAAGGATTTTGTCGGGTTCATTTTCAACTGATGAGCCCGCATTATATTGAACATCGTCCTCAGATCGCGAAGATGTTCATCTTTGCGGCGACTTTTGACAGCAATGTCGTCAACATAGCACTCCACCGTCTTCCGGAGATGATCGCGGAAGATCATGCTCATTGCCCGCTGGTAGGTTGCTCCGGCGTTCTTCAATCCGAAGGGCATTACAGTGTAGCAGTATACCCCCAAAGGCGTTCGGAAAGAAGTATGCTTCTCATCGTCGGGATACATCTTGATCTGATTGTACCCTGAGAAGCCGTCCATAAAAGACATCCTCTCGAACCCGCATGTGTTGTCAATCATGACATCAGTGATGGGCAGTGGGAATTCATCTTTGGGACAGGCCGTATTGAGGTCACGGTAGTCGATGCAGATCCGTATTTTCCCATTCTTCTTGAGGACGGGGACTACGTTAGCCACCCAGTCTGGATGTTGTTCCTCCCGGATGAAGCCACAAGCAATGAGCTTATGAACTTCGGCTTCAATAGCCTCCATGATGTTTGGGCGGAACCGACGTTGTTGTTGCTTGACTGGCTTAACGTCGGGCTTGATGTTTAGACGGTGCATAGCGACCTGTGGATCGAGTCCAGGCATGTCTTCATAGCTCCAGGCGAAGACATCTATATACTCTTTTACGAGCATTATCAATTCTTCCTTTTCGATAAGTGATAAGCTTTCACTTATGAAAATAGGCTTGGGGTGATCTTGACTGCCCAAGTTGACTTGGATCACCTTGTCTTCGGTAGGTGGCTCGCGCAGCTCGAACCGCTTTTCCCATTGGAGGCTTAATTGCTGGGCCCAAGATTCCTCATCAGCAGCTTCCGCAGGTCCCAATTGACTGCCCGAGGTCATATTCACAGTGAGGCCGTTGAACATTCCTCCTATGCTGATGTCAGAGTCCCATTCGGCAGATGAGTCTGACTGTGATGGAATTGGCTCGTCGTCTTTGACTTGAACCGTTACTGATGATGTGGGTGTAACATAACCCAACCCCCTGCGTGTACTATCATAGTAATTTGCAGGTTTCCCTTTCGGGACAGCATTACGCATCAGACCGCGTCTTCCCTTTCCGAAGTTCAGGCCGCCTGCCTGCTTCAAGTCATATCCCATCTTCTCCATAATATGGTGTGCCGGTTGCGCATAATGGAAGAACTGTGGGGCTTCTGAGTCCGAGCTTGAATCTGTAGGTGCAGGTCCCCGTGGCTGGGTTCTACCGAAGATTATCGGCAACTGACCTTGTTTGGACGGAGGGATCACCAGCGTGGCCCCTTCTATAACCTCCACAGATGTAGTAGCCGAACTTGGCTCATGTACGGGCATGTGCAGAGAGCCATCCATGATGGATTTAATCGACTCGATGCTCGCAGGATAATCAAAAGAAATATTATCATTAATTATCCACTCGCCTTCCTCTTCAGGAGGGATCTTACATCGGGGATCATTAAAGCATGCTACTATTGGCTCGCCAATCAAAATGACTGGCGTGCCCATTTCGGATTCCGAATCCGCCTCATTGCCACTTTCATCACTGTCTGGCAATGGTTCTCCCGGCGTTCCACTAGCCTCTTGATATAGGAGAGCATCTGTGAAATAGTTTTCCACCCCCTTGAAGGGCTGCTTCTCAGCGAAGACAGTTCGTACTGTCGCATCATCCTCAACATACTTGAAGCACTGATGGAGAGTGGATGGAACGATCCAGTTGGCATGGATCCATGGTCGTCCCAGTAGCAGGTTGTATGATGTGTCCGCGTCAATGACATAGCATGTCACTTCTGACTTCAGGCTTCCGATTCTGCAGCGAAGCCGAATCTTTCCAAGCGGATGGCTGCTCCCGGCGTTAAAACCGTATATTGTAGTGGTGGTCGCAGACAACCTGTACAGTGGTATGCCGAGGAAGTAGAGGAGCCTTTTGGGGATGATGCTGAGCGCAGACCCCGGATCGACTTGTATCCTTTCAATACAGGTTGAACCGATATATCCGGTATAGTACAGAGGTCGATCATGCTTGTTGTCTTTGAGAAGCATATCTTCCGCCGTGAAGGTAATGGCAGGTACCTTTGACTGTGCGTGATGGCACTCTGAGCAGGAAGGCCGCATCTCATCACCAGGGATCTCAGGCATGCATGTCAGAAAGGACTCTGAGTTGGCTAGCGCATCTCTGAGTGCCTCTCTTGTCTCTTTAGAGAGACGAAGGAGCTCGTGTATTGTGATACGAGCCGGGATATTGGCTAAATGGGCCAATATATCAAAGCGAAAGGGCGTGGCTAGCCCTTGGCTTGGCGGTTTCTTCAGCACGTGGTCGAATCGCACCTCCTTAGGTTTTTCCTTTCCCTTGGCTGGAATTGGAGTGGATGTCGGCATTGGTACTGACGCCGTTTGTTGCTGTATCTCGTCAGTAGGCTTGTCATACTGCCTTTGATATGACTTTCCAGACCGGGTGCCCGTCTGTTGAGGCGCATCTGCCTGCGCCGTACAGGCATGCTTTTCTTCTTCAGAATCGCTGAGGGAAGCCGAAGTAAGATTACCATCGTCTGGCAGGACAGAGATGACATTGCAGGACTTGCCCTTTTTGCTGGAGTCCTTCGACGTCTGCTGTACGTCTTGGATGAGGTCAGGGTGTATCCACATAACTTCCCCTGTCTCCAATGTCAAAGGGACGAGACCCTTGTTGTATTGAGTCATGGCTGGAGGATGCCTGACTTCCAACCGCGGTGTGGGGGCTGGATAGGTCCCGTCAGGAACTGTGACCTTCTGGGCAGTGCCGAACTCAAGAGTCACCATGTTGGCAGTGACTTTCTTCTGTTCCGTCTTCAATGTGAGGACTCCGGCGTCGACCAAAGCTTGAATTCTATCCTTGAGGACATAGCACTTGTCAGTAGGATGGTGGATCATCCTGTGGTAGAGGCAGTATTTAGGGTCGTTTGTACGCCCTATCTCATTGGGACGCCGAGCATCCGGTAACTTCATTTTGTTCCCTTTGTGGAGCAGATGGAATATCGTGACCACCTGGTCATCTCTGAAGGAGTACTGCTTCGGAGGAAACTTGGGCTCTTGGCTGTTGACGCCGCCCTTCTTGGCCTTTGACTGCATGTCCCCGGTCAGCTCGACGGACATAATCTCCTTCCCTTTAGCTTGGGAAGACTGCGGGAGATCGCTACGCCCTTTGTTGTTCGCGCCCCATTTGCTCCTAGGGGCGGATGGCTCGAACTTCTTAGCCGATTTCTCGGCTATCTCAGCTTGTTCGACCAATTCCTTCCAAGTATGGGCTTTGACAGCCCCCATGCGGACTTCTACTTGATCCAAGAAGTTGTGCCTGCATGTCTGTAAGAGCATGGGTAATGGCATCCCTGCCGGGCACATCAGAGATAGATTTCTGAATCGCTCAATGTATTCACGGACAGATTCGCCTTTCCTCTGTACAGTGGAAAGGAGCTTGTCCATGGTCACTTCGGTATCATCCTCATAGAAGCGAGAGAGGAACCGAGTTTCCAGGTCGATCCAGGAATTGATAGAGTCCTGAGGAAGGCTTCGGAACCAGTCGAATGCCACCCCTTTCAAGGTGCCGATGAACAACCTAGCCATGATGGCGTCGTTGTTTAGAACATTACCGGTCTGGGACCGGAAATAGTAGATGTGCTGATTGGGTGAGCTCTTACCATCATACGTATGCAACGTTGGTGGTTTGAACTTTGGCGGATATGGCACCGAATCCCACTCCAGCGGATAAGGACGGACTGCCCCTACCTTCTTTAATTCATCCCTCTGAGCTAGGGATGCGATTTGAGCTTGAAGGCCTTTAAGGACTTCGGCATCCAGGGAAGTGCCTCCCTTAGATTTCTCCGTCTTGGGCGGATCATTGCTGAGGTGTCCCTCCTCGTCATGATTGCTCCCGGTGTCATCATTCCGGTTGCTGAGGAGCTGAGCGAGCATCTGTTGAATATTGTCCAGGGCCTCTTGCTGAGTTCTAAAGGTCTGCTCCTGAGCTTCCAAACGCCGACGAAGGTCGTCATTGGCGTTCTCGGCCATATTGACCGATGCTTTGTCCGTTCGCACCGAACTGACTGTTGCTGAAGAGGCATACCCGCTGTTTTCATCTTCTCCATCGGATGATTGGGGTGACCGCCTGAGTTGTGGCACGGTTGGGACCGTCGAGGAGGAAGGCTGCTCATAATTATAGGGTATCGCCACCCTGGATCTGGTGTTTCGGAAAACACCTTCTTCGCGCACCAAGACTTCACCTAAGCCCGGGCTATAATCTGGATCTGGGGAGCCGAAAGGGGTGTCGTCAGAGGCTTGACTTCTTCCGCGCAGCTCTCGCCCCCTTCCGGTCATGTTGACGGATGCAGAGGCTGGATCCGGTGGCCCGCTCCTTTTGGGATGCCTCATCGGGACGCGCGCGGACAGTCGATCAAAGACTGATCGCCGGTATGGAGCAGTGGCGAGGGTCGGTCGTAACCGACACTGCATAGAATGGACCATCACCAACTGGCATTCACATCGTCGAAGACAGGAGGAAGTAGCCTGGAAATGCTTCAATCTCCGCTTGTCCGCCAAGAATTCTCGCAGGTCGGCCCTGTAGGGGCCTGAACAATCTGGTATATGGGACAACGCATCGTTCCCCTTATTCCTGCGGAAAGGATTAGCACCGTATAGTGCTCTGGTTTTAGCCTCGCGGCTGTAAACCCGATGAGTACGCCGAGGTACAACAGCCTTGCTTGTGAGGACAGGGCTAGCAGTAGGCATTGCTGTTCTAGGTGACGGGATAATCGCCGTCTTGACTTTATGGTTGGCAGCATTGTTGGCGCAGGCGGGCATCTTGCCTTTTTCTTCATAAGAGAGGCGCGGATTTGGCGTGGCTACGCCTGAAGCTTCAGCAGAGGACCTCTGTTTAGGCCTCCATATCCGTTTTGGCAGAGGATGCATAGGTTCGCAAGGAACCTGAATAGCCACAAGCGGGGCTGCGGGGTGTTGGCAAAATTCTGCCTCTGGTTTCTGATTTGAAACCTTGGTCATGAAGACCTTCCCGTGCTTCCGTGCTCGAAGCATCAAGCCACCCCCAGAGAGGACTTCTTCAAATCTTCTTTGATCGATCTGGATAACCAGGTTCTCAAAAGTGCAGGATCTGGGCTGCGGACATGTTTCCTTGTTGCGCCAGAGAACTGCGGCAGGTTTGCAGAGAACCTTTTCCGTCTCCGCAGAGACTTTACTTGAAGATTTAGCCAGAGAAGATCTGGCTGCACCGGCTTTTCTGAATTCAGAGATAGACCCGAAGGTCTGTTCGTCGCATTGCGATACTTGATTCTCAGCAGAGGAGAATACAATCCCCAGCGGAGTCGCCATCTTGTTTTCCATTAATTTGCAAAAGGGGAAAACTTACAAATAAAAAAGTTTGAGGAGCTAAATTACAAGTATTCTTAAAAAGATTACAAGTAGATCTCCTCAGAGATTCTGGAGAAGTGTGCCGATAGGAGTCTGGTCAGCGCGCGACCACTTTGTCCCTTTGACGATGCGAGCGATGAGATTCCCTTCTCGCCTGGTTCCGGGAATCAGAGAATAGAGAGTTGGTAGAACCCTCTTGCTGCTTCTCAAAATCGCCTTCAATTAGGAATTCCTTCTCGCCTGGTTCCGGAGATTCCTTGAGAAGAAGAACGATGATAGGGCATCAACACCCTAGATAGAGAAAGCAATTCTCTAAAAGGTCTCTGAATTCGAGAACGCACGGTGCGTTATGAAGAAGCCTCTGTTGAAGAAGCTGATTGATCGGCCCTTGTGATCAGAAGGCGATTGATGGCTCCTTCCTCTGCAATCCGATCTCTCTTGATTGGTGGTCTCCTCTCTCTGTACCCCTGGCGGGTTATTTATAGGGAGAGCAAGGGTATAATCGTCCCCTTGAAGATATGGAAACAGGTTGAACCGAATCTGTTTGAATCTGGAAAGTAGCCTTGCTGCGAGGCTAGAATAGCTTCCGCGGAGCTAGAAAATAGTAAGTCGGTTGATCTTTCCGATTTGTTATGATCCTTTCCATATCGTTGAAGGATTTTCCCTGATCCTCTTACTCGTTTCAAGAGAGTCAAGAGATTGTGGCAATCACCTGCCATATTTGAATCCCGATTGGATTTGATTTGCTTGGATCTGATCTCATCAGGAGATTTGATTGGTCAAAGGTTGACCATAGCAGGCTGATGGCGGAGCTGCCCGCTTTGAAGCTCATAGCGGAGCTAGAGGCAATTCCTGGCGAAGTCCGAAAAGAGGCTTTTCGGCGAAGCTGTCAGTTAGCTTCCTGGCGATGCTCTGGATAATGTTAGCCTCTCAAGCGAGGCTATCTCCTTGGGCTAATGTAATGCTATATGCTAGCATTTTAGACCTGCTGAGGTCTGTTTAGAAACAATCCGGGTTCACTGTTCTGCTTGCTGGATCAGTGGAGTCCAAACCGCTTCCTTGTCCCTTGGAGTTGGGTGAAAACTGGTCTTCAGCTTGTCTGTCACTTGTCTTTTGTAAATGTCAACAAGTTTAGACATTGTTAGACCAATAAGAATCTTGTCTTTTTTAAGTGTCAACAATCTTCAAGTCGACTCGGTCCAAACACCATGATCCAACGAGCAAGGCTATGTATGATCTTGATGCTCGGGCCCTGGAATCACCAAGTGAAGGCTTCCAAACTCCTCTTTTTGAAGCAATCACCAACTAATATCTTACTTAATGATCTGAAACTAAAATCATAAGATTATTAGTAAACATAACTACATGAGTTAATCATCATCAAAACTAGAGAGGAAGGCCTCCGGGCCAACAGCTATGGCATTCAGATGAGCGTAGCAAACTTTTTTGCCATCTTTGAATTATACTGCCCAGCTACAGGGACTTTCTTCACCCGTGCGAGTGAATTGGGCATGGATTTGCATGAGATGTGGAAGTCTCTGTTTTGCCACTTGGATCTCTACTTACGAAGAATACTTCCCATGCAAGGCGGAATTAACACTTCTTGTGAAGTAGGAGCTCACCGTGTTCGAGACCTACTGAGAATTGATGTGCCATTTTTACATCTGCTCGAGTATGCATGGGAACCATAAGAGAGCTTCAAGCAGTTCAAAAAGCTGGGGGAATTATCTGTTCCCCAACATGGAAGATGCCCCCGAAGCGGCTCACTACGGGGTTGCGGATGAAGATATCTTTCGGAGGATGAAAGAGTATGCCCAGGGCGATATTGTTCTGGAAGAAGATAATTGCATCTATGAGAAGGGTAACATTCTCAGGAGCTTTCATCATCAGTCTTGTCAACCAATGTCCCAGAAGGCATTTTTGGCGGGGTTTTATCGGTTTGGTTGAAGAGATGTGTGGTGCCATCTCCCTCCAGCGATTTCGTTCTTCCCACGGTCTTACTGCCAGCTGTTCGTCTGGTATATTTCGCTCTTTGGGGCTTCTTTCGACGATGGTGTGCTGTATCTAGCGGGGCCTTCGTGCATTGACGGAGGCTTTCTGCAGGCCACCAATAACGAAAAGGGGGAAGGGCACCATCTTGCCCCATGACGGACCAAACCTCAGGATCGGCTTGCCATATACCTACTTGATGGCATGGTTCACTCTTCACTGCCTAGCTATTATTCAAGCTGGTGAAGAGTCTCCAAAGGGTGTCTGAATGGTGCTTCTCCGTCGATTTGAGGGATCTTCGTGGTCACGGACTTATATGGCCGCGGTCCATAAGCTACTGTGTTGGTACGACATTTATAGTCTCTTCCGGTGCTTCCCCTACAACAGCGATGCGGGCTATAATGAGAAATTCAAGGGTGTGGGAGATGGAAAGACGTCGCTGAGCCAGGGAATCTTCGAATGGTTGGTTAGCATCTGACAATCTCATTAGGTATACAGGAGGGGGGATACCTGCTATTTGGAGCCGTATGTCCCCAGTCGATTTGCTCGTCAGTTCGGGTATGAACAACTCTATGTTGGAAATCCAAACACTAGCCTGGCTTTCATGGGGAGCCTAATTGATGGTGCCCGCGCTTGGCGATATTTCATTGTGGGTTGTACCGAGGCACGGTTATGCATGTCGTTGAGGACCCCAAACTTATTGATGACTTTGGGGTTCTGCCAATGGTACAGAACTTCAAACTCCATGCCAACCAGATTTTTCTGTTAACTCTTTTTGCGTGAAGTGGATCTCCAGCAACTGAAGCAGAAAGTTACCGAGAAAGGTGAGGGCAAAAGGGTCCGGGTGCTAGGCCTCCCGGAGTTCGCCGCCACCGTCGATAGTGAAGCTTCGAATGCGAAAAGTCCCCGCTTTGAAGGAGTCGCAGGCGCTGTGGTTCCAACAGATGCTCCTGGTGGGGTAGGCACAGCCCCCTTGGAGGAAGTAGAAGTGGAGGAGGTGGAAGAAGAAGATCCTAATGTCCACCTCAAACAGAAGCGGCAAGGTGTCTCCCATAGGAAGAGGGTGGTGAAGAAGCCTCGTCGCTACACTCCCACTGTTATTACTGAGGGTGAATCAACTGTAGTGCCTCCTCCTCCTACCCTATTAGTTATTAAACTATCGGCGCAGAAGCAAACAACTGATAAAGTTGCTCCCAGCCTGGGTAAGACCAGTTTCATTTTTGTGACATGTACTTATATATTTCATGCAGCTCATTTGTTTATTCTATGATTCAGGAATCGAGACTGCAAGAGAACCAGGAATCGGGACTGCAAGAGAATAGGGGGATTATTATGATCCTCTGTTTACCTATAAGGAGGGCGACGAGGCTAGTTATTTCGTCATTTCAGAAGAAGACTCAAGGGTGACGCAGTCGATGTCGGTCCTTCAGGTGTTGGTGCCTTGAAGGAGAGCCCGACCGCTTCAAGCTCCAGGGGATGGTTTATGGAGCCTTCAGTGAGTGAAGGTGAGCTTGACATTCCTCCCACAACTGCCAAAGTCTCTTCTATGGAGCCTGGCAGAATTAGCACTGCCGTCAAGGGAATCCTGGGAGAGACTATTGTTGAGGCGGTATCGCCTCTTGGTAATACTCTGATCTCTTGTAAGCAATTCTCTCCTGATATTCATTATGTCTTGTTTCAATAAAGTCTTTTTACAGGTTTTCACCTTTAGGTGCATCGACTTCAAGGGGACTAGCTGATCTTCCCGAGAGAATCAGGGGTGAGATAAGTACTTCAGCCACGACAGATGTTGCCGAGTTGGATGTCTTATATCACAACCTGCCTTCTTATCAGCCTGAGCCTGCCGGTGGAGCTAAAGAGACCGAGGAGACGGTGTCTGCGGAACCAACTCACTCCTAACTGAATCGGTAGGTGAGATGCTGGTGGTTTCTTTGACACTGCCAGCCCTGACAACTACCAGGCTGAGGATAATTACCAGCCACACGTCTTTGACACTGGTTGTTGAGCTAGTTCTTCCTGAAATAGTTACCAGCCCTACTTCCATTGTGGTTGGTGTACTGGTTTCAATGAAGACTCCTCCACGATCACCGGTGATCCCTCGTCTTTCTCCAGCCAGTGCTTCTACCATTTCTCTACTGTTATGATAGTGAAACTGGTGAAAGCTTCGTCTTCAGGGGCCACTCGTTCACCGAGAGTAATTGAAGCGGAGAAAAAATTTGTGGCCGAGATGATTGATAGCTTTTACAAAAGCCTAAAGTGATCTATTGCTCTGGTCTTGAAGGGCTCAACCACCTCATTTTCTACTTTAAAGGTGGTCCTCTCTCGAAATATCAAAAACATTCGAGACTTCAGAGGGGATGACCAGGCTGCCATATTAGAGCTTTTGGTGGAGAGGCTTGAAAAGTACGTGGACGAATGGCGCAGTCTCAGTGGTTCAGACTTGGATTCCTCCATTAATGAAGAGCTTGAACGTCTCGTTGCTCAAATGCGTGAGGCTCACCTTGCAGCACAGGAAGCAATCGAGTCAATATCTTCAGACTTGAAATCCTTAGAAATAAGGAAAGTAGAGATTGGAGATGCCATTGACACTTCCTGTAGTGCTCTTCTTGATGCCAAGGATAAAATTGAGAAGGCCAAGGAAATGATCAAGAGGGCTAATCTTTTTTGTCCAAGGCTGAACTTGTGCGTCTAGAGGAGATGGCTTGGCTGGAGCAGCTCAGAGCTCAAAATGATGAAGTCCTCCAGCAGGAGGTAGCACAAAGAGCAACTTTGGCCGAAATTGAAGCCCGTTTGTCTCAGACAGCGAACTTTAATGAGGCCGAGTTGAGATCGCATGCATTCATCAGAGCTGCTGAGGAGAGGAAGAATAGGCTGGCCATCCTTGAAGAACGGATCAAGTCTTACAAAGCACCCTCGTAGCTTGTAATCCATGTATCCCCCTTTTTGAATTAATAAAAAGTAATTTTATTTGACTCCTCTGTTGTATTTTCAACTTGTTTTATCTTCTGAGTTTATAATAATCTTGTTATATTATAACCCTCAAAAGAAAGAACTAATCTATTCAGAGGTGATAAACTGAGCATGATAGAATTAGTTATTTGATGGATTATCGCCAATAAGAAATGACTCGATTCAAATCTTGTTGGGATAAAAATGGGACAAAGTGAATTTGATGATCTTTTACTGTTCAGAGGTACACATTAACATAACAGTTTAAAGACTATGAGACTTATGAATTGGTCGTGATGACACCAGAATGAAGTCTAGAATTTGTCAGTTAAAGATGACAAACTAGATATGATTAATCGACTTTTGCCATTCAGAGGTGATGATCTAGATATGATGATAAAATAGAGGTGAACACGACCTTAGGGACCCGTCTATTCAGAGGTGATAAACTGAACATGATAGACCAAGACACACTAAGGTTCGAATCCACTGACAGAGGTAGTCATATTAACTTGGCAGCTAGTTCCTAAAGGACTACTGAGATAGATTGAATCTGGGCTCCTATGGGTTCAGAGGTGGTTTACTGGACATAACTAACAAGGGGTCTCAGACTTGCAATCCGATGTTTAGAGGATTAATGTTAACATGACAGCAAGAACTCCCGGCCTTGACAGAGAAAAGGAGAACAAAGTTATGGACTCATCTGTTCAGAGGTGGTTGACTGGACATGACAATTAGAGTACCATACAAGAAAGAAATCTAGGCATCCGTCGGTTCAGAGGTAATATAGACGTAACCGATTGGAAGTTGCTAGACTTAGAGCCCTGCCGTTAAGAGGTGATGAACTGGACATAACGGCAAAGAGATAGTCCCTACTGGACTGAAAGATGAGACTTGGTTATCTGTCGGTTCAGAGGTATCTTGGACATAACCGATTGAGAAGCCACCAAGCTCGGGATTTTTACCGTTCAGAGGTGACAAACTGGACATGACAGTAAAAGAAATAATCCCATCAGGAGAAATAAGACATGATCATAAACTCCGTGGGAAAATTGATATCTCCTTGGATATTATTTGAAAGAAATTGTCAGAGGTGTATTGTTAACGTGACAACCAAGAAAGTCCATCGGGGACTAAAAGGGAAATAATAGACTTTGAAGAGAGTCTACTAGAAACTCGCTGGGGAGTTAAGAAAATGAATCTCATGAAAGATTATATAACAGAGAACTCCGTTGGGATTTAGAACAAGATTTGTAAAATAGCCTGTCAGAGGTGTAATGTTAACGTGATAAGGATTCGGTTACTGTTAGAGGTGTTTGAACATAACAATAATTTTGAGTGAACCTGTCATTCTATTGAAGAGAATGATAAGTGGAGTTTAATTTGTTGGGGATATTGACCAGATTCGCAGGGATGTTGGTTTTATCCATCAGGAAATATGTTAGAGTCTTACTACGAGAGGTTTAATGTTAACATGATAGGTTTGACTTATCATTTCACTAGGGAAATGAAGATCTTCTTATGCGGTCCTACCATTCTATGGACGGGAATTGGTAAGTGATTTTGGAGAGGAATCAAATGGGAACAGGTCCCTTATGATTTTTAGCAAATTCTCAGCTGTTAACGGATTTGATATGCCTTTACCAACTACCATTTTGAGTTGGGCTAGCCATGCTATTCCCCTCAGCATGATGAGTTGTCGAGGACTTATGTTGGGCTTAAGAGCCAACATTTTCCTCTATCCTTAGCCGTTAGAGGCATTGGATCATTTTGTTACTTTGAGTAACGTAATGCTTCCCTGGATTTTCACTCTGTAGGTGAGCTGGGGATTAAAGGAATGGACACAAATTCTGCGAGATCTTTATCTAAAGATTATCCTTCCTCGTGAAGTCTCTATCGATCTTTATCCTTTTGCCATGTTGGAAAGGTTCATATTTTGATATGACGTGGAAACAGTGGAAAGGTTCTTTTGTCGTTGGGTTAAACTTTAATCGATCAAGCAGGGAGGTATGCCACCACTGTATATAGAAAAGTCAGGTTAGATAAACCATCCTTCTGATTATAAAGAAGAACACTTGAAACTGTTGCTTGGGCATGATTGACTTCAAAATATAACCTAGTCTTCTAAGTTGAAGATAAGTACATGTCTATATACTAGAGAAGAGTGACAAGGCTAAAACAATTTGACACCTTATTTCTTCTTCAATGTCGACAGTCTTCGATCGGCTCGACACTGGTCGACAATGAATTAGAGAAGAGTGATAAAGCTAAAACCGAAGTTCATAACCTTGGTTCTTCTTTAATGCAACTGGTGTTCGATCGGCTCGACATGTTGGACCTTGCTTTTGATGATACATTTGTTAAGCCATTTCAATGAAACTCTATCTTACAAGTCTATTCAAGAGTTCTACATAATCAAGACTTCCCAAAGAGAGTTGCTATTGATGTGTATTATAATGGTTAATAGTATGTTAAAAGCCTTGAAACACATACACATCATAGCCCTATTAGTCGACTTATACATGGTATAGTCGACTTGACATTTTCCCTAGTCGACTAACCTTTGTTCTGCAAATATACCAACTCTCTGTTTGTCACTATTAGTCGACTTAACAGAATTTATAGTCGACTTATATCCTTATGTAGTCGACTTATACATTGTTCTGGTCGACTAGTTTCAGTTTCCAGAAACTTGTCTTTTGATTCTATCTTGAGCTAGTCGACTTGGTTCTTTTGTAGTCAACTAACCCAGTATAAATTGCCCAACCTAGTCGACTAACCCCTACCCTAAGTCGACTAATGGCAGTTTCTGACTGTTGGACAGTTTCTGTTTTTGATGTTTTATCCAACGTTATCCAATGTTTAAATATTCATAATGGACCTGATAACTACCTTAACTGACTATCGATTTCAGCTATAAATAGGTAGGTTATCCTAGGCTAAAAACACCAATTCAAATCAAAAATTTTCTGACCAAAAACTCTGTTCAAAATTCTGATTTTCTGAAAACTTGTTTTCACTTTCTGTTTCTTCACCAATTCCTACTCTATTGTGAAGATTTCTGAAAGTTCACCTATAATAGCCCTTGTCCATGATCACATACAGATTCAAGGCTTATAGGATCATTTGTAATCACTCAAAGAAGAGCATTGTACAAGAGCGTCTTCGGGTTGAAGAGAGTTTGTACAAGGTGTTGTGGTCTTCTTAGTTGTAAGAAGAGTTGTACAAATTTGGTAAAGGGGATTTGTCAAGTGGTGTGTAAGGTGTTGATTTTGGGTGTACAAGGTCAAAAGATAAAGGAAAATCTCAAGCGGGTGGTTTAGGGACTGGATGTAGGTCACGAGGACCGAACCAGGATAAATCTTTGTGTTTGCATTTGCTTTATCTTTTCTGTGATTTATCTTCCTTTATTGCAAGTATTTTATATTTATGCTAATATCTTTGTTTGAGTGTTGACGTGGATTTTAGATCCAACAATTGGCATTATCTCGGGACCAACAATTGGTATCAGAGCCCGACCCAACATACAAGCTTTGCATACCCAGTCAACAACAATACAAGGATGGCAACGGAGTTTCCTTCGTCACAATTCAAAGAAGGATATTCTACATAACATCCACCGCTATTTGACGGATCCAACTACAACTATTGAAAGTGTAGAATGAAAATCTACTTGCAATCGCTCAAGTACGAACTTTGGAACATAGTAGAAGCACCATACACCAAGCCGACAACCAACTACACCTCTTGGAGTGATGATCAAAAGAAGAATACGAACCTTGATACCAAAGCGATGAATGCATTATTCTGTGCCTTAACCAAAGAAGAATTCAACCGTGTGTCAACAGCCACTTCTGCAAATCAAATATGGCACACTCTACAGATAACACATGAAGGCACAAATAAAGTTAAGGAATCTAAAATTTATGTTCTTGTCCACAGGTTTGAACTTTTCAAAATGAAGGAGAATGAAACCATCTCAGAAATGGTTACAAGGTTCACTGACATAACCAATTCCTTAGCATCCCTTGGAAAGGAATACACCCAAGTCGAAAAAGTTCGCAAGATCTTTCGTGCACTCACACCAGATTGGGAGAAGAAGACAACTGCAGTAGAAGAAGCGAATGATCTCTCAACAATGTCATTAGAAAACCTTATTGGTAATCTAATGGCATATGAAGTGCAACTCGAAGACAGAAAGAAGGATGAACATCAATCTCTCTCAAAGAAGAAAGAACTTGCCTTCCATACATCCTCAGACATGGACAATTCAGATGACGATGAAGAGAAGATGGCAATGCTTTCAAGAAAATTCAGAAAGTTCTTGAAGTAAGGTAAGTTTAAATATTTTAATTGTAATAAAACAGGTCATATGAAAAAGGATTGCCCATTGCTAAAAAACAAACGTAAATTCAAGAGCAAAAAGTTCAGAAAGAAGAAAGACTACCAAGTATCATGGGAAGAAGAAGCCACTGAACATGCCAACATCTGTTATATGGCTCTAGAAGAAGATGAGGTATAATTTTCTGAACTCTTAGATGCATTTTAAGAATTATACAATGATCTTAAGAATGAAAAGATAAAGAATAAAGTTTTGTCAAAAAAAATGAAAAACTTATCAAAGAAAATTCTTGTTATGCTTCTCAAATTTCTTCTATAAATTCTCAAAAAGATGATTTTGAAAAAGTAATATCATCATTAAAAAAAGATAATGAGAATTTATTACAAAATAATGTTTTATTGAAAAGAGAAACTATGTCTTTAAATGAAAGAATTTTTGTTTTAGATAAAGACATGTCAATTTTCAAAATGAAGTATGAAGAGATTTTGAAAAATGTGACTAAATTTAATCAAGGAAAAGAAAAGTTGAATGATTTGTTATCATTTCAAAAGATGTCACATAATCATTATGATCTTGGATTTTTTGAAAAATCTACATATGTTAGTAATCCATATAATTCTTTTGTGAAAAAAATACTGATATTATTTCAAAACGAATTAAGAATAAGTTCATATAGATTCCTAAAAATTTAAGTATTGTTGATAAAAATACTTATATTGCATCATACATGCATGACATATGTAATTCATGCAATTATGTGTATACTAATAGATGGAAACCAAATTCAAATTGGATTTGGTCTCCTAAAGGTTAATACTTTGATCTTCTAATGATTGGTACCATTCTAATGTCTATCTTTCAGATACCATATAAGAAGTTTGATAAGAAAAATATTTTCAGAACATTTATTATATATATTTGTTATAATATATTTTTTACAGGGGGAACGCATTTTTCTATATCTGTTATAACATGTTTTCTGCAAGGGGAGAACATATTTTTTTAGGAGAAGAACATATAACATATTTTTTGCAGGGGGAGTATTCGTGCACACAAAGTGTCATCATCAAAAGGGGGAGAATATTGGACCTTGCTTTTGATGATACATTTGTGAAGTCATTTCAATGGAACTCTATCTTACAAGTCTATTCAAGAATTCTACATAATCAAGACTTCCCAAAAAGAGTTGCTATTGATGTGTATTGTAATGGTTAATAGTAATTAAAAGCCTTGAAACACACACACACATCATAGCCCTATTAGTCGACTTATAGCCTTTTATAGTCGACTTATACATGGTATAGTCGACTTGACATTTTCCCTAGTCGATTAACCTTTGTCCTGCAAATATACCAACTCTCTGTTTGTCATTATTAGTCGACTTAACAGAATTTATAGTCGACTAATATCCTTATGTAGTCGACTTATACATTATCCTGGTTGACTAGTTTCAGTTTTCAGAAACTTGTCTTTTGATTCTATCTTGACCTAGTCGACTTGGTCTCTTTTGCAGCCGATAACCTAGTATAAATTGCCCAACCTAGTCGACTAACCCCCTATCCCAAGTCGACTAATGACAGTTTCTGACTGTTGGACAGTTTCTATTTTCTGGTGTTTTATCCAACGTTATCCAACGTTTAAATATTCAAAATGGATCTGATAACTACCTAACTGACTATGGATTTCAGCTATAAATAGGTATATTATCCTAGGCTAAAAACACTAATTCAAATCAAAAGTTTTCTGACCAAAAACTTTATTCAAAATTCTGATTTTCTGAAAACTTGTTTCCACTTTCTGTTTCTTCACTAATTCCTACTCTATTGTGAAGATTTCTGAAAGTCCACCTATAATAGCCCTTGTCCACGATCACATACAGATTCAAGACTTATAAGATCATTTGTAATCACTCAAAGAAGAGCATTGTACAAGAGCGTCTTCGGGTTGAAGAGAGTTTGTACAAGGTGTTGTGGTTTTCTTGGTTGTAAGAAGAGTTGTACACATTTGGCAAAGGGGATTTGTCAAGTGGTGTGCACGGTATTGATTTTGGGTGTACAAAGTCAAAGGATAAAGGAAAATCTCAAGCGGGTGGCTTGGGGACTGGATGTAGGTCACGAGGACCGAACCAGGATAAATCTTTGTATTTGCGTTTGCTTTATCTTTTCTGTGATTTATCTTCCTTTATTGCAAGTACTTTATATTTATGCTAATATCTTTCTTTGAGTGTTGACGTGTGTTTTTAGATCCAACAATTGGCATTATCTCAGGACCAACACGATAGTGGTTTGTGGCAATATGATCCCGTTAGAGAAAGAAAGGAGCGCTCTTTTTAAATATCTTGGATCTGAAAGTCCTGATCAGAGGTGTAATGTTAATCTGATCATAAGAAGGATCCTATCAAGAATAATACTTTTTTAAGAACCTACCATTGATCGGCATCATGAGCGTACCACCGTCGGGGTTATAAGGCGATATGCTCCATTTGAATAACCTGTTTCTATCACGAACGGTCCTTCTCATTTTGGGCTGAAATTTGTCTTTGGTTTTGTGCGTCATGTCATCGATCGTCTGACGGCTAAAACTAAATCTCCTTTCTGGAAAGCTTAACCTTCTTATTGAAGGCCTTCGAGATTCGAGCTTGATACAACTCAATATGTTGTTGAGCTTGTAGTTGTTTCTCATCTAGGGTTTCGAGTTCTTGAAGACGTAACCGATCATTATCTTCCTTTGTCATTTTGATCATTAAGGTGACTCGTAATGATGGCATCTAGATTTCTAATGGTATGACTGCTTCACACCCGTATACCAGAGAAAAGGTGTATTGCCTGTCGGGGTTTGAACTGTGGTTCGGTAGGCCTAAAGAATAACCGAGTTTCTCATTCTAGTCTCGCTTATTTGATGAAATAAATTTTTTGAGTAGCTTGATAATTGTTTTGTTGAATGCTTCCGCCAAGCCATTAACAGCAGGGTTATAAGCGGTTGACGTCACATTTTGAATTCGGTACTTATCGCAGAATCGATAGAATACATGGCTTACAAATTGGAGACCATTATCATAGATAATCCGCCTGGGGACACCAAATTGATGGATGATATGGTGTTTGATAAAGTTGACTATGTTGGAAGTTTTAACTTCAATAAGTGGATAGCCTCTGTCTACTTCGAGAAATAATCGGTTATTGCTAGGATAAACCGATGACCATTTGTTGATGAGGGGCTGATAGGCCCTATGACGTCGATTCCCCATGCTTCAAATGACCATGAAGCAACAATCAGATGGAGCAACTCCGGAGGTTGATGTATAAAGTCTGCATGGATTTGACAGGCTTTATATCTTTGTGATATTTGACAGCATCAGCCACCATGGTTGGCCAATAATAACCAAGTCTGCGTAATCGATCCTTGAGCTTTGGACCTAGTTGATGAGCCTCGCATACACAATCATGTGCCTCTTTAAGCACTTCTTGCGCCTCTGAATTAGAGAGACAACGGAGCAGTATGCCGTCATATGAGCGAAGATAGAGTGTCTTTACTATCGGATCATAGTAGAAATGGAGAGACCTTCGTCGAATAGAAGCTGCTTCTTTAGGGTCATCATGTAATATACCATGCAGAGCATAATCAATAAGGGGGAACTGCCAAACTTTTGGTTCAAAATCTATTGAAGTTACATGGACTTTCTTAGTTTTCAACATATGCTTAGAACAAACAAGGTGTCAAGTAGCCACTGTAAGATGATATGTTGTGTCGATCGGTAAGGCCAATGTAGCCGCTAGTGCAGCCAAAGTGTCGGCCTTAGTATTTTGGGATCAGGACACGTGACCGATGTAAAAGCCATCAAATAAATTAGCCATTTTGATGACTACATAGTAATAAGATACCAAATCTTCATGGCGAACCTCGTATTCTCCCTTAACTTGATTGACAATCAGTTTTGAATCACCATAAGATTCAAGGTAGCGTACCCCATTTCGTGAGCGAGTTGAAGGCCGATGAGTAGAGCATTGTATTCTGCTACATTGTTGGAACATGATTCCGCCAATAAAAACACCCAAGGAAGAACATGGTTTTGTGGTGAGATAAATACAACCCCCACACCGGCATTAGTCTTGCCTTTAGGACTTGTTCTTGATGCTTCATCAAAGAACATCTGTCATACTTCATCCTCTGAAATCATATTAGATTCAAAAATAACATCTGGGATATCTTCATAAAGTTTTGAGCTCTCCGGAACCGGGTGAGCAGCCAAGAAGTCTGTAAGCGCCTGACCTTTGACTGCCTTCTGAGGGACAAAGAGCATATCGTACTGGGACAGGAGAATGGCCCATTTAGCTAATCTTGAATTCAGCGATCCTGGTTTTGTCATGAGAATATGCAAAGGGTTAACTCTAGAAATAACATGTATGGTTTGGCCGACCAAGTAATGTCGCGTCTTTTGAATGGCAAAGACAAGAGTTAAACATTCTTTCTCAATGAGGTTATACCGAGATTCGGCTCCTATCAGAGTCCTGCTCAGGTAGTAAATGACTTGTTCATGGCCGTCATCATTCTTTTGAGCAAGCAGAGCACCAAGGGAATGGTCAAAAGCTTTCACATAAAGGAGGAATGATTTTTCTGATGTGGGAGCCACTAAGATTGGGGGTTTACTGAGGTATCTTTTAATATTCTCGAAAGCTTCTTAACAAGCTTTATCCCATATGAAAGAAGCACCTTTTTTTCTTAAGCCGGGTGAATGGTTGACAACAGCCTGAGAGATTTGCGATGAATCTTCTGATATAGGCTAACCTGCCTTGCAGACCCCTAAGTTCTTTGAGATTCTTAGGTGGATGCGCATTTTGGATAGCTTTGACCTTTTCCGGGTCAAGATGAATTCCTTTTGATGTGATAATAAATCCCAGGAACTTACCACTTGAAACCCCCAAGAAGGACTTAGTTAGATTCATCTTCAGCTGATAGGCTCGCATTATATCAAACACTGTCCTTAGGTCCCGAAGATGGTCATTCTTATCACAACTTTTGATAGCGATATTGTCGACATAACATTCCACTGTTCTTCGAAGGTGGTCCCAGAAAATTATGCTCATTGCTCGTTGATAAGTTGTCCCCGCATTCTTTAATCCGAAGAGTATCACAGTATAGCAGTATACCCCAACGGTGTCCGCAATGAGGGATGCTTCTGGTCTTCTAGGTACATCTTGATTTGATTGTATCCTAAGAAGCCATCCATAAAAGACATTCTCTTAAACTCTCATGTATTGTCAATCTGACATCAGTGATGGGCAATGGGAATTCGTCTTTAGGGCAGACTGTATTGACATCGTGGTAGTCAATACAGACCAGGATTTTTCCATTCTTCTTAAGAACGGGGACAATGTTAGCAACCCAATCCGGATGTTGTTCCTCCGTATAAAACCACATGCGATGAGTTTATGGACTCCAGCTTCAATAACTTCCATAATATCCGGGTGAAATCGTCGCTGTTGTTGTTTGACTGGCTTGGCATCATGCTTGATATTCAGACGATGCATGACTACTTGCGGATCAAGTCTGGGCATATCTTTGTAGTTCCATGCAAAGACATCGATATACTCTCTTACGAGTGCTATCAATTCTTCTTTTTTCGTAAGTGATAAGCTTATACTTATAAAGATGGGTTTAGGGTGATCTTGACTACCCAAGTTAACCTGAATTACTTTGTCTTCAGTAAGCAGTTCGCTGTGTTCGAATTGCTTTTCCTACTGGAAATCTAATTGTTGAGCCCATGGTTCAGTCTCGCGTGTTCCAATAGCCTCCCCAGGCTCCAATTGATTGCTCGAAGTCATATTAACGGAGAGATTCTTGAAAAGCATTCCAGTACTATAGCATCTGACTCCCACTCAGATGAAGAAGCAGAGCATGACGGGACCGGCTTATCATCTTCGGATTGGAATGATGCAGGAGGTGGAGGTGTAACATATCCCAACCCTTTGTGTGTTTATCATAGTAATTCGCTGGTTTCCCTTTTGGCACAAAACTACATAGAAGGCCATGTCATCCTTTTTCAAAGTTCAGGCCACTCCCACGTTGTAGGTTGTATCCCATTTTTCTCATCATATACTGGGCTGATCGCGCATAATGGAAAAATTGTGGCGGTTTTGAGTCTGAGCTTGAATCTGTGATTGCTGGCCTCCGTAATTGGGCCTTACCGAATACTATTGGCGATTGGCTCCTTTGGATGGAGGGACCACGAAGACAGACCCCTCTGCTCACTCTACAAATGTACTTGTCATGCTTGGTTTATGATACGGCATGTGTAGAAGACTATTGTCAACAGATTCCAATAATCTGTCACTCTCAGGATAATTAAAAACAACATTCTCATTAATCACCTATTCATCAGCATCATCCCGAACAGGATTATTACATTGAGGATCATTAAAACATGCTACAATAGGCTCGCAAGCAAAAGTAACTGGCATGTTTTCTTCAGATTCTACATCTTCTTCATTGCCACTGTCGTTGTTATCAGGTAACGGTTCTTTTGATACTTTACTAGCTTCCTGATATAGGAGAGTATCAGTAAAGTAATTTTTCACCCCTTTGAACAGTTGTTTTTCAACGAACATCGTTCGTACCATTGCATCATCTTCTACGTATTTGAAGCATTGGTGCAGAGTAGAAGGAACGATCTAGTTAGCATCGATCTAAGGTCATCCTAGCAACAAATGGTATGACGTGTTAGCGTTAATGATGTAACACTTACTTCTGATTTCAAGTTTCCGATTCAGCAATGGAGCCGAATCTTTCCCAATGGGTGACTACTGCCTGCATTAAAACCATAAATCTAGTAGTCGTTGCGGACAGCCGATAAAGCGATATCCCGAGGAAGTATAGAAGTCTTTTGGGAATAATGCTGAGTGCGGACCCTGGATCAACCTGTATCCTTTCGATACATGTCGAGCCGATGTATCCAGTATAGTACAAAGTGATTAGTCTACGATTATGCATTATTATATCGCATTTCCCACCGATTTATGAATAAATTGTCGGTCTAAACCGTATTTTGGTCTTTATTGCAGGTAAAGCAAGAGTTCAAGGGCAAAGGAGTAATAAGAGCCTAATTAATCCCAATTTATGGTAATTAATCCCGCATTACTTGGAGGCCAAGCAAAGGATTCTCTAGAAGATACATTGAACCTAGACTCCTGCGCATGTCAGACGAATATTCGGGTGCAAATACCAGAAACGGGATATACCCTGATAATTCTCGAAGCCAGAGGAACAACCTGACAAAAACCAGGGATCTCGCTCCCTGGTATTGCCGCGGAAACGTGGCAATAGCCGCGTTTCCGCGGCAAGGGAGTGGAGCCACGCGTCGATTTTCGACGCGTGGCCCCGTCTCGTCTTCTGGAATCATCTTTGGCCTATAAATAGCCCTGCAGAGGGCCAAACCGAAAGCAGTCTTCGTTTTTAGGAGTAGGTGCAGATTTTAGGAGTAGTGTAGGTAGGTGCTCTTCATTTCTCTTGTATTTTCATTTCTTTTTAGATCATTGTAGTAGGGCTGAGAGATTCATAAAGAGAGAGATAGAGAGGGATTGATGTAATAGATAGTGACAGTCTATGTAAAGGTGCCTCCTTTCTCTTCCATTGTAATCTCCTTCATCTTCTACATGATTTCTTGCTAACTTTTATTC
This sequence comes from Agave tequilana, assembly GCA_038442645.1. Classification (NCBI taxonomy): domain Eukaryota; kingdom Viridiplantae; phylum Streptophyta; class Magnoliopsida; order Asparagales; family Asparagaceae; genus Agave; species Agave tequilana. Next base: position 378,476 of record JAVJIF010030487.1, on the reverse strand, counting down.
TCATGGCAATCTAACTACTAACCACTAACCATCTAACCAATTGCTTGATAATCCACATGAATCGGGTAGCCTCTATTAAGGCCTTGTTCTTGCAAGAGCCATTGATAGCCAATGATGATGGGTTCTAACATCTAACTTGCTAACTTACTAACCAAGCTAACTCTCTTTTATTTTATGCTTTCTTTTAGTAGTCTAATGAGTTGATGCTTGTATTAGCTTGATCTTGATGCATGTTTGAATGTGATGAACTATCTATGTGCCATGCTTTGTATCGTCTCTTGAAGCCAAGGATTATTGATGGCCGAGGATCAAAATGTGAGGCAACTATCATGAAGAGGTTAGCATGGTTAGTGGAGCATTTAGTAGTTAGTAGCCATGAGTTTTCTTTTATCTTGTTTTAGAAATCGTTTTTCAAAATTCTTTCTATCATTTTCATCGTTGTTTTCACCGCCTACTTAGTTCATCTTTGTTTCATCTCCTTTTCTATTTTGTTTTCCAAACCACTTTTCTATTTGGTTTTTACATCGACGTTTTCATCGCTCTCCTCACCTACCACATTCTGGATTTCCTTTTCTTTTCTTTTTCATTCTTTGTCACTCTTTTAACAAAGAAGAATTGTTAACAAATAACGTGAATAGAAACTGTCAATGCTTCTATCGCCTCCCTTCCCTGTGGATTCGACCCGTTAAGCCAATGCTATAACGGAAGTATCGAGGGTACATTAGCACATTCGAGCTTTTCATTGATTTTACATAAAACACACTTTTGAGTGCTAGTTCCCCATCGATCAAAAAAAATGGCGCCATTGCCTGGGAAGGGAATGGTTTTGATGTCACGTTTTTGTTAACATTGTCTTCTCTATTTTGGTGTGCAGGACATTCTTTTCAGGTGCTTAATCTTGCAGAACATAATCTAGCTTTGCATCTCCCTGCTCTTGAAAGCAGGGACCCAGTTTTAAAAGAATCGCCGCGCAACCGCGACATTTGCCGCGAAAACGCGGCCATCTTGTGAACATTGTATATCTTGTTGTGCTGGGATGTGTGAATTGTAATAGCTAGTAGATTTGTACTGCTGTCTTTCTTGCTTTGATTGCCTACACACCATAATAAATAAAAGAACTAAAATACGGTATTTGGACGCCTTTAAAATGGTTTAGACATTTGCATTTAGGCACGTGTCAATTCAATTCCAATATACTGTATTTTGTTCTGTTGTTGTGATGTGGATGAAGATGTACATATGGCATTGCATATAGCATAGGACAAACACGTGGGTGATTTATCGCTTTGTGTTATATTCTTGTCTATATTGCACACTTGCACGAATTGAAATTAAGGGCAAAACTCAAACAAGATAAGGTGGGATTTCATTACCCTTCCTTAGCCCAAAAATCATCTCCCCACTCACACAACCCAAGCCCTAATAAAATTTGATAGACGTTGGCCTCTAGGGACATCTAGGTTTAGGTCAACCCTACTATAGGCTTGGTTTTGATTTTTTCTTTTCTTTTTGTTTGTTGTTTGATTTTTTTTCTTTTTGTTTGTGTAATGGAATTCAACAATAACAATTCTTTCAATCCGAATATGAATCCATATTTCACACCAACCCCATTTGATTCGGATAATTCCAACCCGGCGTTTTACAATATGCACAAACCAAATACACCGGGTTGGCCTTATCCGAATCAATATAACCCATACCCACATTCTTATGACTATAATTTCTAAAATAATTTCAACTCGTCACAGAGTCAATGGGGATTCACTTCCCCCGAGTTTAATTTTCAACCTCCTTGTCCCCCATGTCCACCTTGTCCATCATATTCACCTTTTCCACAATATTCATTCCCCGATTTCGCTTCCTATACTCTTTTTTCCGAACCTCCCATTGAAGAAAAATCTGAGTTCGAAAAGAGAGTAGAAGCCAATCTACAAGAGGCCGAGCAATAACTTCACAAAACATTGGCCTCTCTAAACATATTCAAGAGTCTTACTTAGTTCCATCTTCTCATAATGAACAACCATCTGTCCTGGAAACGAGTAAAGAATTCTTGTGTGAGTCCAAGTTTCATTCTCAACATATTTTTGACTCACATTCTTCACAAAATTTCCAAAACCAAGATTCATATACTCCCATTCTAGAGCAACCACTTGGAGATACATCAAGTTTAGAAAAGAGTATAGAAATCTTGCAGGAGTCTATGTTACAATATCAAAAATCATCTGCCGAGTCTGTCAATAGGTTGGAAGAATAATTGAGTCAATTGGTTAACATTTATAGGAATGAGGAAACTCTATCTTATCAACCTTTGACCAATTCAGCTATGCCAAAATCTATTGATCTGACCCAAGACTCTTGTCATTTTGGAAATCAAGATTCAATTTCAGCACACCCGTCTGAACTTGTCCAAACTTTAAATGTTAAAGATCCCATTAACATTTTGGCAAGTTATCCATTTCCTGAAATTGAACTTGAGCATGAATATGATCATGAACCTCAAATTAGTGATTCAATTCTACTTCCTGATTCAATTATGACTCCGGTATCTTCACCTGATTTCAATCCTTTTTCCGAGTCAGTATTAGATCCTGTACCAATCCATTGTGAAATTGAATCACCAATCATTTATGATGATCATATTGAACTTGACCAATTTCATACTTTTGAAAGTCCCATTGATAAATTGACAAGTTCTCATTTTTGTGGAATTGACTCAATGAGGAATGTGACTTTGATCCTCAAATTTGTGATCCAGTTCAAATTCCTGAATCATTATTGACTCCTGCTATATTACCCAATTTGAGTAACATTTTAGAGTCAGTTTTGATTCCCATCCCTGTCATTCTTGAACTTGAATCACCAACCTTAGAAAGTCACATTCCATCACGGGGAAATGAATGTGGACTTGAGCTTCATCTTCTTGATTTGGACCCACTTCCTGAACCGATCTCGACTCCCGAACCTTTACTTGACTTAAGTCTTTTACCTGAGTCGGTATTAGTTCCTGTACTTCCTGAGTCCAAATCAATCATTCCATTCTGGGACAAGGGTTTTGATAAGTTGACTCTGAAATTATTTTGAAAATTTGGAAATTAGATGGGGTAAATTTTTTAATAAAAATCATTCATACATACATCATTCTAGTGGGTTGTATTTTAGAGGTCTCTGGTGGGTTCCTCCGGACTCCACGCAAGAATGATTGGGTTGCATTTCGTGGACCAATCAGACCACCACCGGAACCACCACCTTGAGGTGATTTTTCCTTTCCTCTCTATTTGTTTCATGCATACATACATCACGATGCATTGAGGACAATGCATGAGATAAGTGTGGGGGAGGGTTTACTAACTTAGAATTTTTAAATTTTCTTTCTTTTACACTTCTTTTAGGATACTTTTAGAAATCTTCAATTTTGTATAGGAATTTTCTCTTTCTTTAAAAACTTTTTGAAATAAGAGACAAAGTTTTGATCTATTTTTAAGAAAATTAAGATGATCTTAGAAATTAAGAAAGCCTTAATTATGACATCTTAAACCTAGTCGAAATAATGGACCTTATTTAAAATTATAGGTTAAGTATAAAAGATTGGGGAGACAATTTTATCTTGAATATTTTGCCTTAGATAGTATGCATTTCACACTTACACAATTTTTGGGATGGAAACAAAGACCTAAAATGCCATAAAGCAAATAATATATATATGTGTGTGTGTGTGTGTGTGTGTGTGTGTGTGTGTGAATAAAACATCACTTATTAAGCTGGATAATTATGCCTCAAGAAGCATAATTATTCACGCCTAACGGTGGTCAAAAGAATCAAATAATCTCCCTTAGTTTTGTAGCCTTGTTTACTTGAGTCCTTAAACCCTAGGGATGTTTTCTCATCTGGTGCCCTAAAACCGTCTAGTTTGGGAGTCATCGGTTATAGGCTCGCTACATGGGTGAACTAGAAAGCCTAAGAAAACTAAGGGAAGAAAAAAAAAGAAAAAGAGAGAATATATATATAAATAAATGGCTAGATGGTTAGAGTTGAAATCCCAGAAAACTTCACTATCACAATGTGCATATTATCTAGGTTTTTATGAGAGATAAAATATTCAATTCAATTTGAATTCTTACCTTAATTGAAGACAAGATCTTGCATAGAGACTAAGTTTAAGGAATAATGATTTGTGGTGGACTTATGACCTTAAATCACTTATATTTTTTTTGCAAAAATATTTCATAAACTTGTCTCTCTTTCAAAATGCGTTTTCAAAATACTAACATTTGTCTTCTTTCTTTATGGATTTTGTGGGTGCAATCTGCTGAAAACCCTCAGGAGACAACACTTCTCCTCTAGGGTAACCTAGAGGTTTAACGGCTTGTTGCACATGCTCAGTGCAATCGCGTACCTGCGAAAGTGGTGTAATAACATTTGTAGTATAGTAGTTTTCTTTTCTTGTTTTGCTCGGGACGAGCAAATGATAAGTATGGGGGTGTGATTAGTCTACGATTATGCATTATTATATCGCATTTCCCACCGATTTATGAATAAATTGTCGGTCTAAACCGTGTTTTGGTCTTTATTGCAGGTAAAGCAAGAGTTCAAGGGCAAAGGAGTAATAAGAGCCTAATTAATCCCAATTTATGGTAATTAATCACGCATTACTTGGAGGCCAAGTAAAGGATTCTCTAGAAAATACATTGAACCTAGACTCCTGCGCATGTCAGACGAATATTCGGGTGCAAATACCAGAAACGGGATATACACTGATAATTCTCAAAGCCAGAGGAACAACCTGACAAAAACCAGGGATCTCGCTCCCTGGTATTGCCGCGGAAACGCGGCAATAGCCGCGTTTCCGCGGCAAGGGAGTGGAGCCACGCGTCGATTTTCGACGCGTGGCCCCGTCTCGTCTTCTGGAATCATCTTTGGCCCATAAATAGCCCTGCAGAGGGCCAAACCGAAAGCAGTCTTCGTTTTTAGGAGTAGGTGCAGATTTTAGGAGTAGTGTAGGTAGGTGCTCTTCATTTCTCTTGTATTTTTATTTCTTTTTAGATCATTGTAGTAGGGCTGAGAGATTCATAAAGAGAGAGATAGAGAGGGATTGATGTAATAGATAGTGACAGTCTATGTAAAGGTGCCTCCTTTCTCTTCCATTGTAATCTCCTTCATCTTCTACATGATTTCTTGCTAACTTTTATTCTCATGGCAATCTAACTACTAACCACTAACCATCTAACCAATTACTTGATAATCCACATGAATCGGGTAGCCACTATTAAGGCCTTATTCTTGCAAGAGCCATTGATGGCCAATGATGATGAGTTCTAACATCTAACTTGCTAACTTGCTAACCAAGCTAACTCTCTTTTATTTTATGCTTTCTTTTAGTAGTCTAATGAGTTGATGCTTGTATTAGCTTGATCTTGATGCATGTTTGAATGTGATGAACCATCTATGTGCCATGCTTTGTATCGTCTCTTGAAGCCAAGGATTATTGATGGCCGAGGATCAAAATGTGAGGCAACTATCATGAAGAGGTTAGCATGGTTAGTGGAGCATTTAGTAGTTAGTAGCCATGAGTTTTCTTTTATCTTGTTTTAGAAATCATTTTTCAAAATTCTTTCTATCATTTTCATCGTTGTTTTCACCGCCTACTTAGTTCATCTTTGTTTCATCTCCTTTTCTATTTTGTTTTCCAAACCACTCTTCTATTTGGTTTTTACATCGACGTTTTCATCGCTCTCCTCACCTACCACATTCTGGATTTCCTTTTCTTTTCTTTTTCATTCTTTGTCATTCTTTTAACAAAGAAGAATTGTTAACAAATAACGTGAATAGAAACTGTCAATGCTTCTATCGCCTCCCTTCCCTGTGGATTCGACCCGTTAAGCCAATGCTATAACAGAAGTATCGAGGATACATTAGCACATTCAAGCTTTTCATTGATTTTACATAAAAACACACTTTTGAGTGCTAGTTCCCCATCGATCACAAAGGTCGATCATGTTTATTGTCCTTGAGGAGCATGTCCTCAGCTGTGAAAGTGATAGCCGGCACCTTCGACTGTACATGATAACATTCGGAACACGAGTGTTGAGTGTCATCTTCAGGGTTTTCTGGCATATGTGTTAGAAATGACTCTGAATTAGCCAATGCACCCCTGAGTGCTTCTCTCTGAAAGTACACCTAGAGGGGGGTGAATAGGTGTAAGGCTAATCTAATAACAAATAATACGGAATTAAAAACTAAATACAACACACTTAGTGTAACCAAAGAGTGTAGCCGAATTTCCGGTGAAGGGCTCTGCACTATCTCCTCTAAATTCCTCTAAATAAGAGTTGAGGTGCTATATGAAGCTCTCTTGGTTGATCACAAGTATGGGCACACAATCAAACCAAGCATGTATATGATATGAACAATATGAACAATGCACAATGTAAGAGAGAGAAAGTTAGAGAAAGTAGATCAAAAGCAAAAACAAGGATATGTTTTGAGATTCGAGCACCCAGCTCTACGTCCCCGCCTTCACACAGAAGGATTTCCACTAACTCATCCACACGGGACTTTTCATACAGGGAACCTCCACTGAGGATTTGGGCAAATACAACTTGGGAGTACACAACTCCTTTCTCAATAAATACAACCTCTCACTAGAGGCAAGGCACAACACAAATCACCTCTACACTTTGAGGAATAGGCACTTAGTCAAACAAATATCAACCTCACACTTGAGGGATAAGGTACAAAGCCACAACACCACAATCACCTCTTCACTAAGAGGGATACCAACACAACCTCCACTATCACCTCTCACTAGAGGGATATCAACACAATCACCTCTCACTAGAGGGATATCATAAAGTAAGGAGGGTTACAACACTTAGTGGTATCAACAATCACAAACTAATCTTTTCTCACAAAAACAAGATCCTAATAAATAGGATAGATATGATAGCTCAAGTGTGAGAAAATAAAAAGTTTGAAAATCAAAAATACAAAGAAAACACTTGGGAGAACTTCTAGGATATAATGGAAATGAAGAACAAAAATAAATCCCAAAGACTTCTCTTTTTCTTTAATTTTTCTGACTCTTTAAAACAAATAAAGATAGATCTTTTGAACCCAAAAACTCTTTTAAAACTTGCTGTTAAAACACTTAAGAAGATGAAAATTTTTGCTCTTAAAATTCTTGGTGAAAACAGCTCAAGAATAGGATATTTATAACCTCCACAAAATTCTGCCTGTTGCAATCTGAAATAGCCCAGATTGCCCTTCCAGTCGACAGGCAGTCGACCGACCAACGGTCATATTTATGACCGTTGAGCCACCGGTCGACCGGCCTGTCGACCGGACACTGGAAACAGAGAGCAGAGCTCTCTGACGGTCGATCGGGCGGTCGACTGGGACCATTTCTAGAGAGCAGAAGCTCTCTGGTGGTCGACCGGGTGGTCGACCGGCCTCCCAGCCTTGGCTGCGTGCACGTTCTGTGTACGTCGATCGACCAGACCACCGGTCCAGTCAACCGGCAAACAGCCAGGTCCAACATTATAGGGATTAAAAACTTGGGTATTTGCCTTCTAAAAAATCCCATAAAATACACATAAATTCCACAAAAATCAGTTCTTATAAGATCTTTAAAATACAAATATGTGTGAGTAAAATTCAACACATATTCTAAACAATTTGAACCATTTTTATGTTCTTAAAATTTTGCCTTAAACCAAAAACCGTATTTTCTAAAACCCAAACTTTGAAATAGAATTCCGATTTTTTCAAAACACATGTAAGTACAAAAATATGATATTGAAACAACTTTGAAGCATGTTGTATATGGATAGAATCTAATATACATGAAAGATATTATATCTATATTTTTGACATGAAAATCAAAAATAAGTTTTGTTTAAATACAAAACTCCAAACTCATGAAATAGACTATCAAAATAAGTTTTTCTAAATAGATGAAGCATAGATGTATATAGATCAAATCTAATATACATTAAACCATGTAAACTTATTTTGATTCTATCTATCTATTCATGAAAATCATATATATTAGATTTGATCTATATACATCTATGCTTCATCTATTTAGAAAAACTTATTTTGATAGTCTATTTCATGAGTTTGGAGTTTTATATTTGAACAAAACTTATTTTTGGTTTTCATGTCAAAAACATAGATATAATATCTTTCATGTATATTGGATTCTATCCATATACAACATGCTTCAAAGTTGTTTCAATATCATGTTTTTGTACTTACATGTGTTTTGAAAAAATCGGATTTTCATTTCAAAGTTTGGGTTATAGAAAATACGATTTTTAGTATAAGGCAAAATTTTAAGAACACAAAAATGGTTCAAATTGTTTAGAATATGTGTTGAATTTTACTCACACATATTCGTATTTTAAAGATCTTATAAGAACTGATTTTTGTAGAATTTATGTGTATCTTATGGGATTTTTTTAGAAGGCAAATACCCAAGTTTTTAATCCCTATAATGTTGAACCTGGCTGTCTGTCGGTCGACCAGACCGGTCGATCGAGGTAGAAGTCAGTCGACCGGTCCGGTTGTCCGAGGTGCACAGAACGTGCACGCAGCCCAGGCTGGGAGGTCGGTCGACCGCCAGAGAGCTTCTGCTATCTGGAAATGGCCCCGGTCGACCGGTAGAGAACTCTACTCTTTGTTTCCAGTATCCGGTCGACCGTTCGGTCGACCGGTGGCTCAATGGTCATAAATATAACCGTTGGCCGGTCGACCGCCCGGTCAACCAGAAGAGCAAACTGGGCTTTTTCAGATTGCAACGGGCAGAATTTTGTGGAGGTTATAAATACCCCATTCTTGAGCTGTTTTCACCAAGAATTTTAAGAGCAAAAATTTTCATCTTCTTAAGCGTTTTAACAGCAAGTTTTAAAAGAGTTTTTGGGTTCAAAAGATCTATCTTCATTTATTTTAAAGAGTTAGAAAAATCAAAGAAAAAGAGAAGTCTTTAGGATTTATTTTCGTTCTTCATTTCCATTATATCCTAGAGATTTTCCCACGTGTTTTCTTTGTATTTTTGATTTTCAAACCCTTTATTTTCTCACACTTGAGCTATCATATCTATCCTATCTATTAGGATCTTATTTTTGTGAGAAAAGATTAGTTTGTGGTTGTTGATACCACTAAGTGTTGTAACCCTCCTTACTTTGTGATATCCCTCTAGTGAGAGGTGATTATGTTGATATCCCTCTAGTGAGAGGTAATAGTGGAGGTTGTGTTGGTATCCCTCTTAGTGAAGAGGTGATTGTGGTGTTGTGGCTTTGTGCCTTATCCCTCAAGTGTGAGGTTGATATTTGTTTGACTAAGTGCCTATCCTGTAGAGGTGATTTGTGTTGTGCCTTGCATTTAGTGAGCGGTTGTATTTGTTGAGAGAGGAGTTGTGTACTCTCAAGTTGTATTTGCTCAAATCCTCAGTGGAGGTTCCCTGTGTGAGAAGTCCTGTGTGGACGAGTTAGTGGAAATCCTTCTGTGTGAAGGTGGGGATATAGAGCTGGGTGCTCGAACCTCGAAACATATCCTTGTGTTTGCGTTTGATCTACTTTCTTTAATTTTCTCTCTTACATTGTGCATTGTTCATATTGTTCATATCATATACATGCTTGGTTTGATTGTGTTCCCATACTAGTGTTCAACCAAGAGAGCTTCATATAGCAACTAAACTCTTATTTAGAGGAATTTAGAGGAGATAGTGCAGAGCCCTTCACCGGGAATTCGGCTACACTCTTTGGTTACACTAAGTGTGTTACATTTAGTTTTTAATTCCGCATTATTTGTCATTAGATTAGCCTTACACCTATTCACCTCCCCTCTAGGTGTACTTTCAATTGGTATCAGAGCCTACGCTCCTATTATTAGGTTTTACCACCTAGGAGTGAGATCTTGGTTAGCTAATCTATCATTTACATTTGCACACATATAGTTTGCACTCATGGATAACCCTCCCATGTTTGATATCTCTAAAATTGATATATAGAAGGTTAGGATGAGTTGGCATTTAAAAGCCTTAGGTTGGAAAGTTTACCTTGCCATTACCAAGGAATCTTACCTTAGTAATAGCAAGCATTTAGAGGCCAATGTACAAGCCCTAGAGGCACTTAAAAAATCACTTAGTAAAAAATTTTTAAATATGGTTTCTCATTGTGTTTCCGCTTTTACAGTGTGAAACATATTGACATCTCCCGAGCTACAAATACAAATCAATGAGGAGGAAAAAACTAGTAGAGGAGAATACGAACAACATTGCTTCATGGTCCAAGGGAATGACTCCCTTGAGGTAAACTCGAAAACTCAACTAGATGATTGTGCTAGTTCTTCCGGCGATGATTTAGTTGATGCCGATGCTTTAAATGAAGAACTTTCCATTGTCTGTGAAAAATTATTAGAAAAATATAAAGCTTTGAAAAAGAAAAGTTTTGAACTTAATAAAGAAAATAAGGATTTGGTTTCAAAACTTGATTTGACTTTGCAAGAGAAGATTGAGATTTCAAGTGAAAGTGACTCACTTAAATTCCAACTTGACCTTGCATAAAAGAAAATGAAATCTTGAAAAATAAAAATACTTGTGATGAAGTTTTGAAGAAAAATGATTTTCTATTTTCAAAACTTAATTTTGTTTTAAAAGAAAATGATTCTTTGAAAAATGAAATTGCTTCTATTTCAAAGGAATTGGATTTGATTTTTAAGAAAAATATTTCTTTGAAAAATGATTTAGATTCTCATGTTTGTCATGCTAGTATAGCTTCACCATCTGGTGTATCTATTACATGCACCTCTTCTTCTAACATTGAAAATGATATAAATATTTTGAAGAAGAATATTGATTATTTGGGCTCCACTTTGAGCCAATGTGTCATGAACCACACACGTTTGGAATCTATGTTTCGAAAGAACTATGTTCCTCCTATGCATGCACACAAACCACGGCATACACATGCTCCTCATGTTCATACACACAACACCATATATGCTTATGTGTACACATGTACACATTGTGGACGTAAGGGCCACCTTGCTAAGTTTTGTTATGATAGAATACATAATGTAAATTTAGCAAATAGATTTGTTTGGGTTAGGAAAGGTGCTAACCCCCATGGACCCAATAGAGTTTGGGTACCAAAATTTACCCCTATGATATTTGATGTAGGTGTGGGCTCTCACTTAACGTGAGAGCATTTGTGCCTTGAGGTGATGCGTTCCGAACCTAAAGGTGACAATTTTGGATGCATCACTTTTAAGGAAAGTTTGATGGGAGGACCACCTTAGTTTGGAAACCTAGAGATTTGCCCTCATGGTTTTTGGTAACGATATCTAAACTCCCATTTAGTTTACATGCTTTCATATTATTCATTTTTAGCATGTTTTGATGTTTCATGATTATTATGTTAAATGCATTAAATTTAGATTAGTGATATACATGTATAGTATTTGAGATACACCCATATTTATATGGACCCATATTTTGTGTTCTCACTTTAGTTTAGCTATTGTGTATACATAGATCCAATACATGTGTATTTACATAATGATCTTATTGATTTATGTTTTGTTTTATACTTCATGATTTGAATACATGTTTAAGATGTAATTTTTCATTAAAACATGTGCATATGCTTGTACAACTAATGAGCCACAAATTGATTATTATATGTTTGTGCTTGATTGCTTATTTGTACCCATTAATGCACTAGTATAGCCTAGTTTTGATGATTCATACATTTTGACTTGTATTCCCTATTTTGCACATGTTTTCATTAATATGTGTTTAACTTCATGTATATGTTAATTTTTCCAAAATTATTGGATATACATGTGTACCTTGAGTCATTTGCCTTTCATGCAAAATCTCTTTATAGACTCAATTATGTTTGGATATGTATGTATATTTCTAGTTTAGACAAAACATACATATGCCTTGGAGTTAGTATTGTTTAATGAAAATTAAATTTTGATGATTTTCATGCTTTTTATAAAGGAATTTCATATTGAGCTTCAATGCCTTATTCCATGACTTTTGTTGATTACATAACTTTTTACACTCTATATTTGTTGTTTACTCATAATTTGTTTTCATGAGATTATGTGAGCTTTATTGCTATTTGAGTATTGATGATTGTGTAATTTTCATATTTTCATGGATATGTTATTGTTTTATTCTTTGCTTGAAGGATTTCGTAATAGTTTTCAAGTTTTTCATAAAACTAGTTGCGTATTTCTTCATTTTGGAAGAGTTTTCAATTATACTAAAATTATTTTCAAACTTATTTTTGAAAACCCTTCCATCGAAGGGCGGTTGGATAGGCGACCATGCCTTGTATGCTCTTAATTGAAAATCTATTTAAACATGTGCACGAAAGAGAGGTAGTATGAGTTATATACTTGATCCTCATTATATTTTCAATTGGTATCCCAATTGATATTTTCATGTTTGTATACTCATCTTTGGTTTTCTATATATGTATGCTTCAAAACTTCAAAAGTATCAATTTCTATTAGTATTTACATTTTCATACATATATACATGATTTGATTGTGCTTACTATATCTTTACATCTTAAAAAGCACAAATTATGTTCATGCTAAGCTTCATTTACTACTTAATGACCATTAACTTTTTAAATTGGTATATTTTACAAGCTTATGCATCATTTTCATCGATATTTCATAAAGGGGAGAAAACTTCATGTTTTTGTTTTTAATCAATTGTATTTTGAATTGGTATCTTACTCCCACTCTTTAAGATGAAAAATAATTTTATTTGGTATATTATTTTTCAATTGGTTTCCTATGCTCTTAATGAAAAATATTTTAATTTGGAATGTGCCAACATTTCAATATTGGTATCAAAATCTTAAATTGGATTTATTCTAAAATTTGGTATCTTTATTATTTAACCAAATAGTTGGTTTGTTCTTCAATTGGTATCATATTTCATTTTAAATTGGCATCTATATTGAAATAAGTTATGTTTACATAAAAATATTTGGATTTCACTTTCAATTGATATCAAAATTACAAAATGTTTACAATTGGTATCATGATTTACAATATACATATATATTTCAATTGGTATCAAAACATACAATATTTCATTTCATTCGTATCAAAAGTTTACATATTTCAATTGGTATCTTTTGGTATCTTAAAAACTTTTGTTTATTTTCAATTGGTATCATAATTTGGTATCAAAAGTTTTGATATGTAATGCTTATATGCAAGGGGAGCTTAACATCTTCTCTATATATAGATTCATATTGAGTGTATCTCATATTGAGGAGCTTGACCGCTCTTCTTCATGTCTTACACGTGTGTAGGAGGAGCTTCACATCTCTTTTTATATATTGTATATTATGCTTTATGTGATTATGGTCTAGTCATCTCTTTTTCATGTAATGCATATATACAGGGGGAGTTAACTTCACGTCTCTCCTCTTCGTGAATGTATATAGCATATACACCTTTATTGTTTTGATTTATGCAAAAAGGAAGAAAAATATTATTTATGTACTTAGTGTTTGCACCCCTTTGTTGGTGAATTGACAAAAAGGGGGAGAGAAATTTGGAGTTTTTATATGCATGTTTGTTTTTATATGCATGTTTGTTTAATTTGTTATCTTTTACCATTGATACCAACAGCATCTTTTGTTGGTATCAAAAACATGTTTATTTCATTGGTATCAAATATTATGTTTATGCATGTTTATGTTGAGCATTCATTGCATATCTTTATGCTTATTGCTATGCATGAGTTAAGGGGGAGCTTCTATGAAGCTTAACTTTTAATCTATGCATATATAACTCCATGAGTTTTGTCATCATCAAAACTAGAGTGAAGGGCCTCTGGGCCAGCACTCTCGTCTCTTTCGAGAGGTGCAGCAGCTCGTGTATGGTGATACGGGCTGGAATATTAGCCAACTGGGCCAATATATTAAAGTGGAAAGGAATGTCAAGTCCCCTGCCTGAAGGTTTCTTCAAAACACGGTCAAACCAGACTTCTTTCTGCTTCTCTTACCCTGAAGTCGGGACTGGAGCTGGAACGAGTACTTCTACTAATGTCGTTTGCTGTTATGTCTCGTAAGTAGTTTTGTCATACTGTTTCAATTACGATTTCCCTAACCTACTGCCTGTTGGTTGGGATGCAGCATCCTGTGCTGTGAAAGCATCCTTCTCATTTTCAGAATCACTGAGAAAAACTATCGTTATATTGTAGTCATCTGGCAAGATAGAGATAATGTTGCGGGATTTGCCCTTTGACTTGGATTTCTTCAAATCCCATTGTCCGTCTTGGGCGAGGTCTGAGTGTATCCACATGATTTCTCCTGTTTTTAATGTTAAGAGAACGAGATTCTTAATCTCTTGTTGTTTAGCTGAAGGATCATTTATCTCCAGCAGCGCTTCAGGGATTGGAAAAGACCCATCAGGAACTATGACTTTTGGGGTCTTACCGAACTCAAGGTTCACCATGTTTACGGTGACTTTCTTTTGTTCTAATTTTAGAGTCAGAACACCAGCGTCAACCAAAGCTTAGTTTTGTCCTTGAGGACAAAGCACTCGTTAGTAGGATGATGAACCATCCTATGAAAAAGGCAATAATTAGGATCGTTTGTATGTCCCACTTCATTAGGGCGTCGAGCCTCTGACAGCTTCAACTTATTCCCTTTATGGAGCAAGTGGAATATTGTAACCACTTGCTCATCCTTGAAGGAGTACTGTTTCGAAGGAAACTTGAACTCTTGATTATTGGGGCCGCTCTTTTTGATTTTCGGAAGGGCTTCTCCTGCAACTCCACGGACATAGTCTCCTTCCCTTTGGCTTGGGAAGATTGCGCTATCTCGATGCGCCCTTTATTATTCATACCCCATTTGCCTTTGGGGGTAGATGGTTCAAACTTTTTAGCAGACTTCTCGGCTATTTCGGCTTGCTCGACTAGTTCTTTCCAGGTATGAGTCTTGACAGCTCCCATACGAATCTCTACTTGGTCCAGGAAGTTATGCCTACATGTTTGTAATAGCATAAGCAACGGTATTCCAGCCGGACACATTAGAGATAAGTTTCTGAACCGTTCGACATAATCACGGACAGACTCACCTTTCTTCTGCATAGTGGAGAGGAGTTTATCCATGGTCACCTCAGTGTCATCCTTGTAAAAATGAGAAAGGAACCGAGTCTCTAAATCGATCCAGGAATTGGAGTTCAGCGGGAGGCTTCTGAACCAGTCGAAGGCTACTCCTTTGAGAGTACCTATAAACAATCTGGCCATAACTGCATCATTATCTATGATATTCCAGTCTGAGACCGGAAGTAGTAGATATGCGGGTTTGGCGAACTTTTGCCATCATACGTATGTAACGTAGGTGGTTTAAATTTTGGCGGGTATGGCACGGAGTCCCATTCAAGTGGATAAGGACGAGTCATGCTTGCCTTTTTCAATTCATCCCCCTGAGCTAGGGATACGATCTGAGCCTGGATGCCCTTACGAACCTCGACATCGATAGAAGAGCTTTCTTTTGACTTATCAGTCTTAGGTTGCTCATCCTCAATATTCTCCTCCTCATTATGGGTGCTCCCGATATCATTGTTATTCCGGTTGGTGAGGAGTTGAGAAAACATTTGTTGGATGTTATCCAAGGCCTCTTGTTAAGCCTTGGAGGTCTGCTCTTGAGCTTCCATCTATCGGCGGAGGTCATCATTGTTGTTATCGGTCATATATGCGCCGATGCTTGGCCTGCTTGTATCGAACTGACCATTGCGGAAGAGGCATAACCACTAGCTTCTCCTTCCTTATCGGACCATTGGAATAAACTTTTCAATGGTTCAGGTGATAGCATCCCAGTTGAAGAAGATGGGTGCTCATAGTCATAGGGTATGGTCACCCTAGATTTGGTACTTCAGAACACACCCTCCACTTCTACCAAGGCTTGGCCCAAACCTGGGCTATAATCTGGGTCCGGAGAACTGAACGAAGGAGAATTAGCATCGTACCGCCCTTATTTGCTCCTGAGCGATTCACGTCCTCTTCCTATCATATTGACAGATGCGAAGGGTAGATTGGTAGGTTTTTCACGCTGCTTGATAGGAGCTTGAACTGATAGCCAGTTGAAAACCAATGGTCGGACTAGAAGAGTGGCGGGCATCGGTCCTAGTTGGCAATGGACTGAATGGACCGTTATCAATTGACACCGATTTGTTCGCAGCAAGAGGGAGAAGCATGGAGTAGCTTTAACTTTCGCTTGTTAGTTAGAAACTCCCTTAGATCAGTGTTAGCCAAGCTTACATGATCTTGACTGGATACTGGACGAGATGGTTCAGGCTGAAGACCTCTAGCCTCGAAACTTCTGGCTTTCGGTGATTTAAAAATCACCTTATCATCAGCTATATTAACTTCGCTTGGTGAAGTTAAACGCGTAGCTCTGCGATGAGGCGCGAGCTTAGCCTCGGAGGATTTTAGAGGTGAAGTTACAGCAACTTCGCGTTTAGCACACCGTGGTGCTTTGTTCTGAACCTTGCGGCGGAGGTAACTAGCACTGAAGAGTGCTTCTGTTCTAGCTCTGTGGCTGAGAGCTGGGTTAGTACCATTAGGCACTGGTCTTGTATTAGCCACGCCATCAGCAGCTTCGTGCGAAGTTATGGAGGCTTTGGTGGTAGCACGCTGTGGTGCTTTGGACTTTGCCTTACTACGAAGGCATTTACCACTGCGGAGTGCTTCAGTTCCTGCCTCATGGTTGGGAATTTTTGTTAGTACCCTTAGGTACTAATGCTCTGAAGCTATCAACTCCTTGGCTCACAGGGGTGAGATTGACACCAAGGGCTAATACCTCCAGATCAGGCGAAGTTAGTGCTACTGACTTTGCTTTGAGGCTAATATTGGCAATAGTGCCAAATTGTACAGGCATCTTGCCTTTGTCTTCACGTGATAGGCGAAGTTGTGTTAGAACTTCGCCTGAAGCTACACACGGAGCTTTCTGCTTCGCCCTCCACATCTGCTTAGGAGGCGAAGTCCTAGGTTCGCAAGGGACCTGCTCGTGTGGGACACGTTTAGCCTCGGTTAAGGCTGAGAGGAGTTGGGACGAGGTTCGTCCAGCTGCTCGCTCGGCTAAGGCTGGCTTCTGCTCTAAAACCTTGGCCACAGAGATCTTCCTGTGCTTTCGAGTGTGGAGCACTGGACTACCTCCAGAGAGCAATTCTTCAAATTTTTCTTGGTCAAAATGAATGACCAGGTTTTCAACAGTGAAGGGCTCAGTATTTTGACCGTTGTATTGCGGCATCATCTTCTTATTGCTCCAAAAGACTGAGTTCCCCAGCGGAGTCGCCATTTTATTTTTCATTAAAAACTCAGTAAGGGAAAACTTACAAAGAAAAAGAAGGGAGGAGCGAATTACAAGTAATCAAAAGGAAATTACAAGTAGATCTCCTCTGAGATTTCTGGGAAAATATACCAGTAGGAATCTGATTAGCGAGCGATCACTTTATCCCTTTGACAATGCAATCGATCAGATGATCAAGCTGCCTCCTAGTAGGATTTCCTTCTCACTTGGTTCGGAAAATCAGAGAATTGAAAGCAGAAGATTAGTAGAACCCTTTTACTAAGAATTTTGCTCTTGACTTTTTTTTTAATCCAATCTCCTCTCTGTCCGTGTCCCCCGTTTGGGCTCAGCCACGGACTATTTATAATCGACATGGGGTGTATAGCCCACCTTGAATTCAACAAGGCTGAATCAGTCCTTAGCTTCACGTGAAGCTTGCAAATGACTTTGCCGCGAAGCTTCTTGCGAGCTTCTGGCAGAGTTAGAGGGTTCATGCGAATGCCTTCTTGCCGTTATGACTTAATTATCTCCACTTAATGTGGGACGAAGTGGGCGGATGTAACCGCTCACTTAAAGTGGCATTAATCTCACTAAATTAGTGGGGTTCACCCATTAATCCCTCATGGAATTTTGAAACGATTAATTTGATGACCTAGCAAAGCTCACTGCGGAGCTAGATCATGCGAAGCTTGGTTCATAGTTTCAGGCGAAGTTACCTTCAAAGCCTCGTGCGCAGCTAAGGCTCTGCCCATAGCAGAGCTATGACTCAACCCATAGTGGGGCTAAACCAGCGAAGCTAGGGATAAGGCTTCTGGCGCGAAGCTCCTGGATTAGCCTCTGGGGGTTGAAATGGGAAGTTTTAAGCGAAGCTAATAGTTGCCTCAAAGCGAGACTACCAAGGAAGCCTTAGGCGAAGCTGTTAGCTCCATGTGGAGCTATGAAGCTTATCTTGGGCTCATACTAGGCTAAGTATTGAGCTAACTTAGCGTTTTAGGCCTGCTTAGATCTCTTCAAAGGCAGTTTTGGCTACTGTCTGCTTCACTGGATCAGTAATGTCCAAGTTGCTGCCTTGTCTCTGGTCATCAGCTTATTTTTGACTTATCTTTTGTAAATGTCAATAAGTCAGATATCGTTCAGACCGGTTGAAGATGCGTTCAGAAAAGTTGAAGATGAACGTGAGAGTTTTGTCTTTTTTTAGAGTGTCAACATTAGCTTAGTTAGGTGGCCTCCTTAGATCATAGGCTCCCAATAGGTTCACAAGAATGAAACTTAAGAATTTGATATTCACAATTTAGATATGCATAACAAGAATATTAAGTCATTAGATCATCAAAGTCATGGTTTAGCTAGCATGAAATAAGAAGCTAGTGCATTAATTTGTTAGCATACTAAGGTGATCACATCATCATGTTCCATCAAGGCCCTTGTTAAAGAAACAATGCTCTAAATGAGGACACATGAATCGTATAGAGGGAATCATAAAACCTTCATTAAGATAAAAATAACACTCATCTTTATTGGGAATTAAAGAGACTTGTTAAGCACAAGACTAGAAATTATAAACATCCAATGAATCACATGAGTTAGTATCATTCAAGAGTTAGTAGTTAGTAATTGTTAGAGGTTAGTTAGTCATGTTAGAAGGCTAATTAGCTCTGGAGAAGTAAAGCAAAGAAGAAAGCATGGTAGACTAAGGTGCAAGGAATTAAAAGCTTGAAAGTAAAAGAGTAAGAATTAAAAGAGCAAGAAATTAGAGGAGGAAGGTCATGAGCTTTGCATTTGATTGTCACTCTCAATTATAGAGATTTCACTCTCACCCTCTCTCTCTTTTCTGGAATCTAAAAGGGGAAACTGAAATTACAAGAGAATACTAAAGAAGAACCTAAAGAAATCCTAATCTTTCTCCTAAAATTTATGGCTTATCTCCTCTCCCTTGCAACGGAGGCCCTAAGGGTCTTTATATAGGCTCCAGGAGCTCATCGCTTTCAATCATAGCCACAGAATGAAACACTGCATCAACGGTCCAAGTTTTGCTGCGGATCCGCGGCCAAAGCCACGTTTCCGTGACAGAATCTTGGCCGTTATACCAGCGATCGCGCTGACAGGCTGTTTCTGCCCAAGTGTACTGTGGGAGGTTCTAGAACCACGAGGATATTCCTTGATTCATTGCGGATGTGGGCTTTTTTTGGATTGGGCTCTTTTTAATCTCCTTTAAATCCTTTAATTAGCTTTTATTTGGGCTTTCTTCTTCATTAAAGAGTGGACCTGAAATTTAAGAGAAACAACTATTAAAAATCTCATTTTTATTGGTAATATGCATGGAAATGTGATGAAAAATGATACAAAATTGAACACTAATCAGTAGTCAAAAGTTAGAGCTGCGTACTTCTTAGGAACTTGCATTCCATATCTCTTTGAAGAGAGAGGAGTCAGATACTCTGGCAGAGGCTTGATTCGGTCCGCTTCGAAGTTACAGTATAGGCTCCTAATTCTTTGAATCAACTCTCGAGGGCTTGGATATCAGGAGATTCTTTAATTCTTCTCCAAGTTTGGTAGTGATAAGCTTCTGTTTAGAAACAAAGCGAATCATCCTCATTGTTGGAGTATTCTTCATAGAGGGGGACATCGATCTAGGCTGGCTCAAATTTCTGATGGGCCCATCGGTCCGAGCCTCTCCGATTCCATGCTCACTTTCTGGTTGCATCTACTCCTGGGTTCGAAGGGTGACAATCTGTGCCTGGAGCTGGTCGTTGAGCTGTTTCAGTGCTTCCTGCTCATGGGCGACTCTCTCACGGTCGAGGGCCGCTTGCTTCTGATCATGATATGACTAGGCTTGCTGCTCATACATCTGCTCTTTCATTTCGACAAGCATCTGAAGGATCTAGTCATCGAATAACGGCGTCGGTTGGATGCTGGTGGTTGCCCCTGAGGTGAGGAGGAGCCAGTGTCCTCGGTAGCATGCTATTGATTGACGACAACACTGTTGGTCTTGCCTTTTGATGGGATACCATTGTGGGTTATGATCTATTTTCTCAGGGGCCATCGGCGCTATGGAAGAGGCTATTTTGAGAAAGGTTTTGGGTTGGATAGGAGAGAGATCTTGAGTGAGGACTCAGCTCCCAACGAAAGCACTAATTTGTGGCGAATAAAAACTGGCTTACCATAGATCAAAGCCACCACAAGCGATTTGGACGCTCCCCAGTTGGGACCTGTCAGAGCACATAATTGAAAAGACACCTTTCTGGTTAAGAGCACCATTGTGGTGCCAGCCTAAGACCCTCGGGCGTGAGAATCAGTAGGTGGAATGAAAAAAAGGACCGACAGAGGATAACTATCGGGGTAGTGGATATAGGTGCCGCACAGAGAACAGCTGCAGGTATGGTAGGAAGGACCAGCAGAGGGTAACTGCCGGTGTGATGGGAGAAAGGACCGCACAGAGGACAACTGCAGGCGTGTAGGTACACCAACGAGGAGAACTGCCTAGTGTGGTGTGTGTTCTGAGGTTTAGGGAAGCGATCCTCTTCTTCTAAGAGAAGAAGGATTGTATATACCTGACATGTATGCTGGAGTAAAGGCGGAATTGGTGGACTATTATTACTGCACTCTGTACGTGACAGATTTGTTGTAACGACCGTGATCATTGATGTTGGTCGGTTAGGATTGCATATTGAAAAATCTGCCACCATCCATAATTGCCTAAGCTGATAGGGGCATTACACGTTATGAACATTGTCATGCCCCGCTTCCCAAAGTACGTGGAAACGGAGTCGCGATGAGAGTCGACGACGTATATACGTGAGAAGAATACCCCACGTATACACGCTAAGTCTAAAGTAACCCGAACAAGTTATAAAAATAAGCTATAATAAATCATGATCACTGTAATACTCTCTCTCTCTATATATATATATATATATAATATATATATATATATATATATATATATATCCACACAAGATAGCATATGATAAGAAATGAAAAGGTAACCAGATACGATATAGAGAGAATCAGGAAATAACATGAATAAAAGAGAAGGAATATTGATAATCAAGAAGAGAGAGACTCTAGCACCTCACAACATGTACAGTCTCATCGAACATCTGAACAATAGAATAAAGCATCCAATCTGAACGTGCAAATCTAGGGTCGTCTGAAAGCGACCCAATGAGTGTGTAAAATAAAGAAGAAGGTGCATGTGTATATAACGTGTGTGCATATGATGATAATATATACTGGAATAAGACTGAAATAACATGCCAAAAATAAATGAACAGTAATAAGCTAGTCAGTGCTATAGTCAGGTATACATTAAGTCATGAGTATAATCATATGTCTATCATATCATGCATGTATTAGGTATCTACAATGCCAATGTAAAATTCAGTTTTGTTATTAATTATGTCACTGAACACCAATTGTCACCTGCAGTAGATGCATCCCATACTACGCCTACTACACGTGTCAATCGGGATTCTAAGTTATTGAAACTAATTGGTTAGAGACATTGTCTGTATTTTAAGTGAGTCCTGTACATATTCCGGACCACGGCCCAGACTCTTGGCGCTGAACCAGGCCTTACCGCAAGGTAGTCAGGTAACATGTATAACAAGTCAGGTAACATGTATAACAGGAACAGGATGGAGTGTCATTCACCCCACGGGAACCCCAACCCTCTTTCGACTGCACAAACTATATCCTAGGTCCACCAAAAATATAGACATTGTCTCCTCCAATAAGTTTTTCACTCCCGGTGTAAGTTGTTTAATAATCATGTTATTATATTATCAAGATTAATTTATGTACATGTCACCTAGACCACTGGGATAACTGGTAATGACAACGGTAACAACATCAACAGTGTAATCAGGATATATAATGTCAGCGAGCAAAATAAACAAGACGGTGTTGTTACCGTATAACAATATTTTCTCAACGACTTTAGTAACATAGACAGTATGTTTATCAGGTAAATGTCATGCATCATAAGTCAAGTTTTCTAAGTAGAATCATAATAATATTCAAGAATCATAGTATGGTGCTCTTTTCCTACTCCAAAAATAAAAAAAAACTAGGATAGAAAAGATAATATGATATTTAAGTACTTGCATGACTTACATGAAACATAATATCAAAATCAACCCACATGGAACCGAAAACAAAGTGCATGAAGATATATGTGATTAAGTAAGTAAACAAGTTACCCTACAAAAGGATGTATGTAATTTGTCAGTATGATGATGAAATAAGCAAACAATGCACACATGCAACTTGCCTATGTAATGAATAAAATGATAAAATATGTAAAATCACTCACTGATAACAGTAATTAAAATAATACAAAAGTAAACACTCTCCTGAGCTTATCACGAGTCCAAGTGCCAATTTTCTGAAATTCTGAGAAATCTACATTAAATACATTCCAATTAGAAATTTATCGAACTTTATATATGATGTTCTAATTCGAGATTATCTAGTGTTTTAATCAAATAAGGAAGGTCCAGAGCTTAGAACAAGATTGTTGATGATGTATTAAGTTTATTAGAATTTATTTAGATTTTATTTTCTGAATTTATTGGGTTTAAATGGCTAAAAACATGAAAATCTTTTAACAGGTCTGTTTATTACAACAACGGATTTTAATCTTTGAATGAAGTGATTCAATTCAATATGTTTAGTAACTGGTACCAAATTTTACAGTAGTGTAAGGATGTTATCTAAATTGTTATTTCTATTTTTATTTATTTTTTGAAATTTTAATCTAATTGTTCCAATTGTTTTTCAACAAGTTAATGGGTTGTTCAGTTTTGCAGGTCAGATCCAGTAGTGAGGGCTGATGGGTGTGGGCCTAGCTGTTTGGATTGGGCCAGGTCTACAGTTTTTAGTTTATGTTTTCATTTTTTTTACTGTGGGTGCACAGTGGGCTGCCCCGAACCCACTGTGCAGCCCAGGCCCGGCCAGGCCAGGCCTGGCCGGGGTGCTGTTTGCACCCGGGCCATACGCGGGCCAGGGCCTGCACAGACCCATTTCAGGTCTGTGCAGCAGGCCAGGCTGAGTTTTTTTAAGGTGAAATAAATTTGAGAAAAATTGTTAAAATTCTATAAATTAAATAGTATATTGTAAATTATCCTATGTATTTTATTTAGATTTTTGGGTGAGGTTCTTGATGCAAAAATTCATGGACAGAGAAATCGAAACATGATATTTAAATGAATTTTAATTCATAAAAATTTAGATTTACTTACTTGGATTGTTCTCCCTAGCTGCCCCCCAATCTCTGCACCTCAAAACACCTTCTTCAATTGGGATCTGACTTGCGACGAGAGGAGAATGGTGAGATTGGATCTAGGGTTTCTTTCTTTCTTTCTTTCTTGGGAGAATGAATTAAACAAGATAATGTTTAATTTATTAGCATAGGGTTTAAAGTCGGATTTTTAACTGGTTAGGTTACAACTGATGGATTTAGTTGTTTGGAAGGTTAGCAAGTATCTAATAAGATTTTCAGTTGAAATTTGGAATTTGAAATTGGCTTTTTCTTTAGTTCAAATACATTGGATCACTCTTATAATTACATGCCAATGTGGCATCATGGTTTGGGCATTAAGATTTGGTATAGATGAACTTGAGTTCAAGCCATGGCTTTAACAATTTAAGTAATATATTTTTTAATTCATTATTTACCATTTTAATTATCAATCCAGGTATTATGAAAGGGGAATATTACAAACGTGGGAAGATGAAACGGCGTAACGCTAGGTGGAGATCTCGGCAGACTGCTGTTTGGAACTTCTGGCTCGGAGGTGGAGACCTCAGACTGTGGAATGTTCTGGAGCGGTAAGGTCTTCGGGGTGGAGGGTAGCTCCGGAATGGCGAGGAGCGACAGATGCTCTGAGATGGATTATGAGAGCTGTAGATCTCTAGAGAAAAAATACTTGGTAGTTTGAACATGTATCATCATCCTAATGCAAGTCAAATTTTGACCACTACATTACAATTCAAAAAACATCTGATCCAATCACTTCAACTCTTTCAAGAATGGTGACAAGTAAAAATGACAAATATTGATAGCCAGATCCAAAATTTATAGGCTCACATGTTATAATTGATATCTAATTCAAATAAATAGAGGAGGAAGAAAGCCAATCAAATTCTAAAGTTTATGTTATTACGTATCTCATATCTAATTAGCATTATTCAAAAACTACTAGGGACAACAAAAATTTTTCTCTCCTTATTTTCTTCTCTTACAATCCAACCAACAAGAGTTTGAGGTTCACGAGACCAAGCGCCGCTACTCTTATCCAACATAGCTATTGTTGCCTCTCAGATATGCAGATATGCGTAATGTTATTTGTACTATTTTTTATATTATATTATACTAACTATTTTATGAACTGTGAGTCACACTAGCAATTAATGAAGATAAGAGACACAGTTGATGAGAATGTCACCTATAATTCATAAAATGACAGCACACAAATAATAATATTCCTCAGACAAACATCTCCGTGCTACCCCCTACTGGATGACGTGTCAATGTCCCGATTATTCACTGCCAGCGGGCCCGCCGCTTGGCGTCAGTTGGGCCGCCCGTTATTACATCACCACAGGCCACCGCTGTCCGAGGCCCCACAGCTAATCGCTTATATTCTTCTTTCTTTTTATTCCTCCTTCAAATCTTTTTTTCTCCCCGATTGTATCACTCGTCACTCTGAGCCAAAGGAGAAAAATACCAATCCCTTTCCAATCGATTAGTTTTTTCCCCCGGGAGGAAAAGGTAATCCTTTCTGATCTCTATTTTCCTTATTTTTTTTGTTGTTTAATCTTTTCCTTGTCGATTGTTTCATCCATGTACATAAATTGATTGAGTATTGATTTGATCTTTAGATCTGCTATCGGTTTGAACGGTTTTGAGTGAGCCAATTGGATCTTGGATCTCATCGGGGTTGTCCTAACCCTTGATGGGTGTTATTCATTGGATCCAAGATTTTAATTTCAATTTACGAGATTTTTGGGAAATCTGTTGTGTGGAAGAGGCTGTTGCTGGGTTTATTCAAAGTTTTAGTTTGTCTTCATTCTGCGAAATCGAATTTGAGCTTGCTTTTATAATTCAAGAGTTATGAGATTGCAAATTGCATCATGTGTTTTCAGATTCTGTAAGCTGTTAGATAATATGAGAAAATTGATGGATATCCTTTGATTGTCTTAAACCCATGTATGCATTGATTATAGTTCAATGTCATCGAACAACTTTATTTTCTGAACACAAGGTGAGCTACAGGTTTAAAACTTGTGTTCCATTGGGGGGATGTCCTTGGAGTGATACCCAAACGATTTGTCCTAGTCCTAACTCAAGCCTGAAAGCTGTATTAATAACGATTATCAAAATGAAAAAAAGAAGACAGTACTGGCAATGTGTAATGGTCAATTTCTGACCCCCTTGAGATCACGAAACGTGTCCATCCAGTTCTGGGGCGATTGCGCAACACATATCTACACCCAGAATATCTGAAAAAGAGTCCTAACTTCATCTAAACTCTGGACAGTTCAAGTAGCCAAAAGATAGAAAGGTCAGTTACAAGTATTCCTATCTCCAAGTCAAATCTTCGTTGAATCCAAAGGTTACAACTCTGCAGCAGATCAACCATATTAGCAGTTGAATAGACTCCACAGGATAAAGACAAATACGGGCTCTACCAATTCAAATAAGGATGTTTGAATCCAACTGCCTCCAAGATAAGTAGTTGAGATATGATAGATGTTCAAGTAGATGAGAACTCTTTGTAACCTTATCCAACAGACAACCCACATGTATAAATAGTAAACCCCCTCTAACGAGAGATGGACGATCAATTAACCCCTGAAACCCTAGCGCGTGAGATCATGCTATCACTAGTGTATTTTTTCCTGAAGTATAGTGGAACCCTCTCTCTTGCGCCATGATTTTTTCCTTTCGACTTTTCATGTAAATTTGTACATTTGCTCTGGTTTGATCTCTGAAATTTATCCATTAATCCTTGCAATTTGGTGCGTGAATAACTCCCCTCTGAATTACCCCATAACATTGGGTGTTTTCATTGAGACCTTTTTGAGTCTATACTCGAAGATCTCTCCCACTTTCAAAACCTAACCCCTCCTCAGAACAGCCTCGCACTGCGGATATGGCTCCACCAAAGAAGAACGTCTCTCAGACTAAAGCCGCTGCCCCTGCCTCGTCAAAAGGGAAGGGGAAAGCCATTGAAGTCACCGAGCCTGCAAGTCATCGCCCCAATCTATCTGACGATCACATCACCGATGTTAAAGATTCCTAGTCTTTTTTCACCTCGCCCCAGAGGGCCCTTAGAGTTGCGCTTGAACCTCGACATACCAATGAACAACTCCTTCGGATGCTTTTCAGCCTGCAGAAGCAGATGGAAGTGCAGCATACGGAGTTGGATTGACTTCGCGAGGCGATTGACCTTAAAATGCCGTAGCGACTCGTGTCCAGACCGAACTCACCAAGCAGGTCAGCATTCTACGAAAATCACAGTCCTTGAACTGGTGAAGAAATAGCTTGGGCTCCCCATCGCCACAGCGTGACTGGGAAGCCATGCATACTGCTGGTAGTTTGAAGCGCAATATGTCAGAGACTCACGATGGTGACTAGCGCTCTGAGAACTTAGAGCATCCCTGCAGCCCGAAGTTCCCTCGTATTGAGGACATTACGAATCTGGTTCAAAATGGCTCGACCAAGTGAGCCAACAGTCTCCGAAAGGAATGGAGCATAGCATGTTGAGGTCTTCCGACTCACCACTATCGAGGGAAATTACCACGCTCCCATTCCTGAGAAAATTTGTGATGCCCTCCTTCGATTGCTACTCGGGAACCTCCGACCCTTTCCATCTCCGCCAATTCCAAGACAAAATGACAGTCTACGCTCACGACAACCTTCTTTTTTGTCGAGCGTTCCCTTTCAGTCTCAAGGGCGCCGCCTACCATTGGTCCTATTCACTTCGAAGAATTTCTTTCGGAGTTTCGATAATGTAACTGACGCCTTCTATAATCAGTTGGCTTCTCGGAGAGAGTTCCAAAAGAGCAACAACCATCTCCTCGCAGTTAGGATGAAACCAGGAGAGAGCCTGAAGAACTACGTCAACTATTTTCAAAGTCAGATGGCTCTGGTATACAACTATAATGAAGACATAGTTGTTGCATTCATCAGTGAGCTGCAAGTCACCCACTCGTTTTACAAACATCTGGTGAAGAATGATGTCACCAAGATGAGGGACATTCTCGTCCGGACGCAAAAGTACATGCAGATGAAGAAGCGACTCGGGGCGCGATCAATTGCCCCCCTCAACAAGGATCCGAGGGCGAGAAACCGAAGCAGCAGTTCCCCCCAAGGAAAAATCTAAACCACAACTCTAATCCCTAAACCCCCCGACATGCGCATGAGTCAAACAAGGACGGCGCTGTAAAGCCCGGCCTAATTCCATTTAGGATTCCCGTCAATATGTGTTCAACACCATCAAAGTCCAGCCTTGGGTCAGGCACCGGCTAGACCGCTCTCACAAAATCCGAAGGGACCCGGATCCAGGGATTACTACACCTTCCATGACGGGTGGGTCATCCACCATTGAATGCTAGACCCTCTGACGATACCTCTAGGATCTAGTTAATCAAGGATATCTCTGAGAGTTCATCCTCAACCCGGGACAACCATCAGAGACTAAAGTACAAAGAGAACACCCACCACAAGACGGTTAGGCAGTAACGCCCTCATCCAGTACAGGAAGGTGAATGCCTTCTTGGCACCTCTTCGATAGAGGAAAGGGCCATTTATGTCAACGAAGCCCGGAGGGATGACTACCCGGCAATACTAACAAGCCCACCTTTGTTATCAGGTAGGCCCATCTACTTCTCGAAGACCGACGCCTACGCCGTCCACTTTCCGCACAACAATGTGTTGGTCGTGATAATACATATCAATTGTTGCTGAATATCAAAGATCTTGGTAGATGAAAGAAGCACTGTCAACATTTTGTACGGACATGCCTTAAATCGGATGGAAGACACTCCCAAGTTGACTCGAAAGATGATTCTCCCTTAGACCCAGTCACTTCTTTATGGATTTGACGGAAGCGAGGTACGCTCGCCGAGAACAGTTACGTTCCCCGTCCGAGCGGATCCATACAACATTATCATAGAGTTCTGCATCCTTGACATCGAATCTTCCTAAAACGCTATCCTCGGGAGGCTATGGATTCATATGATGAGGGCAGTCCCGTTCATCCATCATCAACTTCTAAAGTATCCCACACCAATAAGAATGGCTGATATAATGGTGACCAGACAATGGCCCGAATCATAGCTACAGTAGCGTGGAAGAAGTCCGGCTGGATGACAAAGACCTCCCATAGTTTCCGATAAAGATTCCCCTGTGAATAAAAAGCAAAAGAGAATTGCTTATCAATAGCAATTACATAGCGGCAAAAGCCAAGACTCTGACTCTCCTGCCGAGTCGAAGCATCCAGACCCCGACTCACCCATCGAGTCGGGAGACCCAAACAGCAAGATCAAGGAAGAACCCGAGTTGTTTCTTGTAGATTCGCATCATCCAGAACAAGTCCTCCGAATTGGCTCGAGACTGCAAGAGAAGGCCTTGTTCAAGATGTTCTGGTCAGACAATCTGGATGTATTCACGTGGGCTTTCACCGATATGTCTGGAATCGATCCCAGTATCATCATCGCAAGCTCTCCATCAAGACGGGCGCTAAGCTAATAAAGCAGAAGTCAAGGAGAATGAACGGGGAACATAGTCGGGCTATCAGCGATAAAGTTGACCGCCTCCTGCAGATCGGCTTCATCCGAGAGACCTTCTACCCGATTGGCTTTCCATTTCCTTCCTCGTGAAGAAGAAGATGGCAAGTGGAAGGTCTGCATCGACTGCACTAACCTCAATGAAGCTTGCCTAAAGGATAGCTTTCTCCTCCGGGGATTGATCAGCTCGTAGAGGCAATGACGAACCACAGACTTCTCAGCTTCACAGACACCTACTTCGGGTATAATCAGATCAAGATGTACCCATCAGATGAAGATAAGACTACTTTTACTACTGGTCAGAGAATTTATTGCTACAAGGTGATGCCTTTCAGACTCAAAAACGTCAGAGCCACCTTCCAATGCATCGTTGACAAAGTCTTCAGGAATCTGATCGGGAGAACAATGGAAGTTCATGTTGAGGACATGGTGAAAAGTGTCCTCCGCAGGATCACTTCCAATATTTGGGTGAAACTTTCGACCTTGTGCGAAAGTACAAGGGGAAGCTCTAATCCGAGAAGTGCACATCCGGAGTTGCTTCTGGAAAGTTTTTAGGGTATCTAATCACTCAACTGGGCATCGAATCCGACCCCGATCAGATATCCACCGTCTTAAACATGAAGTTGCCTGTGTTAAATAGGTCCAGATGCTGAACGTACGTCTCGGTACTCTGAACCGATTCATCAGTCGATTCATGGACAAATACAAGCCCTTCTTTCAGGCCTTGAAGAAGAATAGGGCTGATTTTCGCTGGAACGAAGAATGCAAGACAGCTTTCCAAGATTTGAAGAGATATCTGTATTTCTCACCGCTCTTGTCCAAGCTCACCTCGGGAGAAATGCTATTCCTTTATCTAGCTGTCTCGGAGTCAACGGTGAGTGGGACCCTGATTCGTGAGAATAAGGCATGCAGAAGTCGGTCTACTACATCAGTTATTCCATGAATAGACCACAACCAGCTATCAAAGGCCAGAACAATTGGTGCTCGTTCTCTTCATCATCTCGAGGAAACTCAAGCACTACTTTCAGACTTTTCCGATCACGGTCCTCACGGAGCATCCCCTGTGAAGCGTTATAGAAAATCAAAAGGCAACACGACAAATATTGAAATGAGCATCAGAGCTGACACCCTATGGATTCAGATATGAACTGAGGACATGAATTAAAGGGCAAGTCTTGACGGACTTTATTGCTAACTTCACACCGAGAGCCACAGAGCAATGTGACTTATTGGAAGGATGAATTTTGAATGTGGATGGAGCTTCGAACAGCATGAGAGTAGGCATTAGGATTATCCTCATCACTCCAGAAGGATCTATCATCGAGCAGCAGTCCTTTATCTCTGGCTTTTCGGCCTCTAACAACGAAGCCGAGTATGAAGCAGTCCAGCGGACTCCGAATGGCTATCACACAAACTCGGGTCACAGGGCTCAAAGTTCGGGATTTCTTACTAGTGGTAACCAAGTCAGCGGGGAATACATCACAAGGGATGCTTGGATTGCGGAGTATTTATAACTGGTCCTCGGGCTAAAATTTAAAATCTCCCGATGCAACTTCAAATGGGTCCCCAGATCTAAAAACAATCACATTGACTCACTTGCCAACCTGGGGGGCAGCCATAGAGTTTCAATTCTGACGGGAGATTCTCGTCGAGCACATTGCCAACCCAAGCATCCAACGACCGATCAAAAAGGTCCTTCGCCTTGATACCTCGCCAGGATGGAGGATCATTTCATTGCTTATCTAAAGAATGGATCGCTTCCGACGACAGAGCGAAGGCACAAAAGCTCCTGCACTTAGCCATCAGATACACACTCCTCTAAGACATCTTATACAAGAAGTCTTACTCCAAGCTTCATGCCGACCCCTACTTGAGGTGCCTCGAATCAAATGAAGCTCGGAAAGTGATGCAGAAAATCCATGATGGCGACTGTGGGAATCATTCGGGAGGTTGCTCCCTCGCCTATAATGTCATCAATCAAGGGTATTACTGGCCCAAGATGTTCGATAATGTTAAGGGTTACATAATAAATGCTCTCAATGTCAGAGATTCACCCCAACATCAAACAGACCGAGTACTGATCTCCACATTTTGCAAAGTCCTTGGCCCTTCATGCAATGGGGATTGGATGTGGTTGGTCCACTCCCCCAAGCACAACCTCAGTTGCGGTTCCTGTTGGTAGCCACCAACTACTTCACTAAATGGGTCGAAGTGGTGCCACTCTTCGAAGTCACTGGTCAATAGATTATCAAGTTTCTTTGACAGAACACCATGTGTCACTTCGGACTCCTGCACACCATTATCTTTGACAACAGGATACACTTTGCTAGCAAGCAAGTAGTCAGCTTCTGCTCTAAGTATAAGATTTTCCACCGATTCTCCACACCATATTATCCTCAAGGCAACGGTCAGGTCGAGATCACTAATTGAACCATCATTGACAGCTTGTGCAAAAGACTGGACAGAGCAAAGGGCAAATGGGCAGAGAAACTTCCCAGAGTGTCTTTACAGCACGACCAGCGCGTCTTGACGGGTGAAACGTTATTCTCATTAGCATATGGGACGGAAGCGATCATTCCGGTCGACATCAACATACCGACTCTCCGCCTGGAAGGGTTGATCGAGACCAAAATGATACACAACTCTGCCTGATCCTTGATTAGTCGGAGAAAAGCGGCAGCAAGCCCAGATCCACATCACATCATACCAACGCAGATCTGAGTCGTGCACCACAAGAAGGTGAAGATTTGTGAATTCAAGTCGGAGACTTGGTCCTGAAGCACGTTATACAGACTATACAACAGAAGGATCAAGGAAAGCTTGGACCCAACTGGGAGGGTCCATACACCATCGCTCGGGAAGGCAAATCATCATACACCTTGGCTGATCAGAACAGGAAGATCCTCGAGAAGCAATGAACTCTTTTCACTTGAAACGATACTATGTGTAAAATCATGTAATATCAATGAAAAGATTATGCAAGTTCTCTTATTTTGATATTTTATACCTTCTCCGAGTACGATAAACACTCCCAACGCTTTTAGTGGGTCCTACCCTGATGGTTATCCCTTAGGGAGTCTCCTGAAAGATAAAGGATCGCCCACAATGACTGCTCAGAGCTCAGCCTACGTCGGGTCCTCACCTTGATGGCTAATCGAGCCAATCAACAGAAGGATCAAGGAAAGCTTGGACCCAACTGGGAGGGTCCATACACCATCGCTCGGGAAGGCAAATCATCATACACCTTGGCTGATCAGAACAGGAAGATCCTCGAGAAGCAATGAACTCTTTTCACTTGAAACGATACTATGTGTAAAATCATGTAATATCAATGAAAAGATTATGCAAGTTCTCTTATTTTGATATTTTATACCTTCTCCGAGTACGATAAACACTCTCCAACGCTTTTAGTGGGTCCTACCCTGATGGTTATCCCTTAGGGAGTCTCCTGAAAGATAAAGGATCGCCCACAATGACTGCTCAGAGCTCAGCCTACGTCGGGTCCTCACCTTGATGGCTAATCGAGCCAATCAACAGCCTATAGTGGGTTCTACCCTGATGGCTATCCCTCGGGAAGTTTCTTCAAAGATAGAGACTCGCTCACAATAACCGCTCGAAGCTCAACCTATATCAGATCCTCACCCTGATAGCTACCCGAGCTAGTTAACCTATATCGGGTCTTACCCTGATGCTACCCCTCAGGAGTCTCTTGGAAGATGGAGGGTTGCCCACAATGATCGCTTGGAGCTCGCAGCCTACAGCGGGTCCTCACCCTGATGGCTACTCGAGCTAGTCAACGGTCTATAGCGGGTCTTACCCTGACGGTTACCCCTCAGAGAGTCTCATGAAAGATGAATGCTCGTCCACAACGACTGCTCGGAGCTCAGTCTATATCGAGTTCTCACCCTAATTGCTATCCGAGCTAGTCAATGACCTTAGTGGGTCCTACCCTGATGACTACCATCGAGAAGTCTCTTGAAAGATGGGGGCTCGCCCACAACGATCGCTCGGAGCTCAGCCTACATTGGGTCCTCACACTGATGGCTACCAGAGCTAGTCAATAGCTTATAGCGGGTCCTACCCTGACGGCTACCCCGACAACACAGCGTCGTAGTTAGGATTCTCCTATTTGTAAGCGATATTGAGCCAAACTCTGTTGCAGAGATTTAAGTCCGCTCTCGGAGGCTCAACTTTATAGCTGAGATTTCTCTCTCTCGTGGGTAAAATTTACAGGTATTGCTATGGGATAGAAACTACTCGGGAACACATGACTAACCATTCCAAACAAAACAGTCACAAGACAATCCAGGCAAGAGCCAAACAATGCTTTCTTTTTAATTTATTGCTTTATTATTAAGTTTGTCGATTACATCTATTCAAATACAAGTTTGGCTACATCACGACAGCATCCAAGAGATGACTCTTAAACAAACAATCCACTATCTCTGGGAGGGAAATGACACCAAGAACTCCCAAAAAAATGCCAACACTGAAGATCACGTATCGGACTGCATATTGAAGCAGACAAGACAATGATGATACCAATACCAAGCCCGTATCTCCAAAGATGAACTCAAAGTGGTGGCAGACAAAGCGACGACATTCAACAGGAATGCAGACGGCCAGAGCCAGGGATCGGAACCATCATCAAGCATGACATTTGTTGCCCCCTCATTCACACTGTAAGAAAAAAGAGGTGCTGAGCCCCAACTCTAGCCCGACCCGATCCAATCAAAGACCAGACAGATCGACCAGGCAGAAGCAGGAGGCCTGCCTATGCTCTCTGACAGCCGGACCTCATCGCAAAAACTGACCTTCCTCGATGAGTCTGTCGCCAAAACTGACATTCCTCGAGCAACGAACTCCTGAACATCAGGAGCGCAACAATCGTCTCTATCCTCTCCCTCTCACACCCTCCACCGGACGAAGAAGAAAGAAGACACCACCGCCCACCATCAATGCGAAATTTTGAGAGCAAGAAATTTTCATGAAGAATCACATATTTTCCCTTAAAATTTTGCCCTATTGCGGAAGGAAGCCCAAGTGTCTACCGTTCAAAATTTCAATTTCCAAGAAAATGAGAGAGATGCTTTTAACCCTCAAACCTCAAGCGACCACTTGATCAGAATCCTACACGTGTCGCGACGGATCAAATCTGAACTGTCATACTTGATTCGTGGCACCAACTCAAGTGACCACTTGATCAGAAGCCTACACGTGTCCTCAAGGATCAGATCCGAACCGTCATGCTTAATTCGCCGCGCCAACTTCGAGCGTCACACCCCACCAAAAGTGATGGTTATCTGACCAATAAATTAACGGATGAGACGTGCATTTAAGGCTATGCTACTCTGTAGAGGCACGCCACAAGAAGACAAAAACTGAAGCAACACAGACAGCCCGAGCCAGGCTCAAGGAGACTGCTCTCCTCCTTTTCTCTCAGAGTCCCCTGGAACCCATAACTCCTGGGGGCGGGATCTCGACCTCCTTCCAAAGAGGGTAGCAGAGGGGGGCATCTGTAGCGGTCGTGACCCCTCGAGATCACGACACGTGTCCATCAGCCCTTGGATGATCACGCGACATGTGTCCATACCCAGAATATTTGAAGATGAGTCCTAACCTCATCTAAACTATGAGCTGTTCAAGCAGCCAAAGAATAGAGATAGAGTTAGTTACAAGTACCCCCTATCTCCAAGCCAAATCTTTGTTGAATTCAACGGTTACAGCTCGGGAGCAGATCACTTATATTGGCAGTTGGATAGACTCCACAGGATAAAGACATACGAGTTATACCAATTCAAATAAGCAGTTGAGATATGATAGATATATCAAAATTCTTAGGGTACTCTTCCAATGAATCTCTCTAGGCTTGTGCATTAACTGACTCGCCAAACCAACAACATAGGCAATATCTGGTCTTCTAACTGTGAGAAAGATAAGTTTACATACAAGTCTTCTGTACTGAGAAATATCCTCAAATAGGGATCCTATCTCATGCCACAAATCAATATCAGTACCGATAGGAGTATGAACTGTCTTGCAGCCAAGTAGTCCAGTCTCCTGTAGTAAATCCAAAGTATACTTCTGTTGAGAAAAACTACTCCATGTTTACTATAAGCAATTTCAATCTTAAGAAAGTATCTTGGCCTAGCTATGTCTTTGGTCACAAATTGAGCCTTAAGATACTTTATTGCTTTCTCAATACTATCATCACCCTAGTCAGTAGAATGTCATCAACATAAATAACAAGATCACAGTACTAGAAGAAGTCATGTGAATGAAGACAAAATAATCAGATTAACACTTCTGAATCCCACTTCAGCGATGATACAGTTGATTTTATCAAACTAGGCTTGCGAACTTTGCTTAAGACCGTATATTGTTTTCTTGAGCTTACACACCATATTCACCCATGAGCAACACACCCAGGAGGTTACTTCATATATACCTCCTCAAGGTCATCATACAAAAAGACGTTCTTCACATCCAGCTGAAACAGAGAAAACAAGACATGAATGGAGTTGAAATGAGCCACAAGAGGTCTCCAGATATTTCACTTTATAAGTCTGAGTAAAACCTTGAGCAACTAGGCGAGCCTTATATTTGTCCACTATGTCGTCTGGACGATACTTGATAGTAAACACTCAGTGACAACTAACTACAGAGAGTCGAGATGTAGGAACAAGATCTCAAGTATGACGTGAGATAGGAGCATTCATCTGATCGTCCATGCCCTCCTTTCATTCAGGTATAGTAACAGAAGACACAGATAAGACAAACTGACATAATAGTGGAGTAAGACAATCATAAGATAAAATTAAAAATAGGACGCCAAGTATAATATCGTTTACCCTTTCGATATATAGTAGGAAGACCTAAACCTGAAGAGGTAAAAATGTTCATCTCAATAGAAAGAAGTGAAGAAGCACTAAGCAAGAATGAAGAATGAGGAGGTTCAGGACCAACATCTGTAGATCCTGGATCAGCAGGGCGTGAGTAGATGCCACATCCTTTGAACATCTGGTAAACATCTGCAACAGTCTCTTTCTCCAAATCCTTAGAACTAGGCATAACTTAGGTATAAAAGAAAAAAAAGTAAGAGCAAAATACAAAACTGGCTCAAGAGTCACTTCCACAGAAGTATAAAACTTACGATGTACAAGATCAAAATATCTCTAGCCTTTTTGAGTTCGTGAATAGCCAAAAAAAAAAACACATTTTATATTCTAACTTATCCGTTCTAGGTTGAAGATTTTGATCAAAATAAGTAAAACAAAACACACAAGGAACAACAGAAAAGAAAGACTTGTCAGAATAATACAGAAAAAGGAATTTTATCATGCAGTATAGAGGAAGGTGTTCTATTTATTAAATGACAAGCAAAGAGAATAACTTCAGCCCGAAAGTTTTAGGTACATGTATGTAATCAACAAGGTGTGAGTTACATCTAAAAGGTATCTCAGTTTTCTTTCAGCTATCCCATTCTATTGTGAAGCGTGTGGACATGTAGTCTAGTGTAAAATATCTTGAGATGCACAAAAATGAGAAACTTCTTTTTGATTATACTCAAGAGCATTATCAGTATGCTAAATACGAATAGTAGCAGAAAGTAGATTTTTATTTCATTGATTAAATCTTTGATTACATTGGAAACTTGAGTTCTTTCTTTCAACAAATATAGTCAAGATATTCTAGAATAATCAACCACAACAACTAGAAAATACCAAAATCAGACTTAAAAGTAACATGAGATGGCCCCAAATATCAGAGTGAACTAGATCAAAATAAGAACTACTATTATTAACAGGACAAGGGTAGGAAGTACTGTGCTCCTTTCCTTACTGACAAAACTTAGATTCTAAAGTAGTAAGAGAGGACTCAGTAGGCAGTACTTGACGTAATTTTTGTAAAGAAAGATGCCACAACTTATGGTGCCACTATAGTGGAGAATTAGAAAGAGAAATAACAACTAAATGAGAGAGAAGTGTACCATCATTCAAGTAATAGAGGTCATCATATTCATGACTTAGAACCGAGCATCATTCCAACCTGTAAATCCTTAAACACATAATAAGAAGGGTAAAAAGTTGCACGACAACAATTTTGTGTAGTACTTTTGATAATAGATAGTAGGCTAACATGAAATATGGGTAAGACATCATTCAGTAACAAAGAAGAGATAGCATGAACAAATCTTTTTTCACAAATAGGAGAAAAGGTACCATCAACAATATTAAAGAAGAAATATTATCCAAGGAAAGAGTGAAATTTTCTTTATATGAGTGGAAGCTCCTGTATCTAATATCTAGGGCTTATCAGAAGAAGCAATAAATGCACTCGTACGTGAAGTAGACTCATGCATGACAATATTAGCTAACTGGGATGCTTGAGCAGTTTGAAGCTGTAGTCTGGGAGATTCACATGGTAGAAGCAGGAGCAACAATAGAGGAGGTAGCAGTTATAATAGGTGTAGATCAACAACATGAGCCTACTCAAGTTTTCTGAACATGTCCCAACACTTATCTGATGTATGATTGTTTCTACATAATGAATACAATGATGTGGACCTTTATCTCCGCGTTCTCGTTTTCCCCTGAATTGCGGCCATGACCACGGTCATGTCCTCCATCTCTACCACGACTTCTAACTACCATAGCAGAACTCTCAACACTAGAAGACACACTAGGAGAAGAATCGCCTCTCATAGAAACACGAAGAACTCGAGATAGAATGGCAGAGAGAGAAGGAACTGTGTCACCACCAAGAATCTGTCCTTAAACTTGATTGCCCAAGGAAGTATCCAATCTAGAAAGAAACTTAGCCACTACTAGCTCATCACAATATCACTGAAGCACATTCAAATTCAGTACAACAGGTTGATAGAAATTTAACTCATCGAGAGTCCCTTCAACTTAGAGTAGTAATCAAACAAAGAGCGGCTATCTTATCGCAGTGAGAATAATTTCTCATACAGATCAGCAACACGAGAAATATTTTGCTCGTTGGAATACATCTTCTTTAAGGTATCTTATATTTCTTTGACAGTTCTCAGAAACATGACACTTGCACCGACATTCTTATCTATACTGCTAAGTAGCTATGTCATCATGCTATGGTCACTAGCCACCTAATCATCATATATAGCAGGACCCTTTGCTCGAGGTTTCTCTAGAAAACTTGAGCTTCTTCTGTGAATCAATGAAGTGACGAAAGGACTGGGCCCAGAGAAGGTAGTTAGTACCATTGAGTTTTACGATAGTAGCAAAGTGCTATATTGAAGTGATGGAATCGAATATATGCTTGATGTCTTCGGAAGACATAGTAGCTAGTAGTTAGGTAAACACGAACAGGTAGGTAGATAGATAGCAGTAGCTACAGACAACGTAAACAAGGATGTTCAAGCAAGGCAGTGATAGCAGTAAAGAAGATAGATGGCCTCAACAATCTCTGTGAGAGAATCAAGAGGTCATCAATAGGCACAGAATAGCAGCAGAGGCCTCGACAAGGTCACGATTATATAGCAGGGCCTCGACAAGGTCATATAGACAAACATGAAAGTTCTTTGAGTGACGGTGAAGGTAGGAGAAAGGGCTAGGGGTTAGGGTTTCTTTTTTACTGTTCACGTGAACAATGAACTTTTCTTTTTGAAGATCTAAGAAAGAAGGAAAAAAATAGAAAAAAGAAAAGGAAGAAGAAGATGGTTTGATGGGTGGTGGCTAGAGTTAGGGTTTTTGCTCTGATATCATATCAAAATTTAAGAGGAAAAGATATGAGTTTGAGAGGAAAAAATAAGAGAGAATTCATGATTTCTCCCTAATTTATAGGTAACTATAAATATAAATATAACTCATAACATAAGTAGGACTCCTAAAGATATAGAAACTCTTAATAAAATGAAGACTAAAATAAAGACTCCTGATAGGACACTAACCAATCAAGAGTTTAACAGTGTTTGTATAACATTGATTTATAAGTCTATAATGGTAAAATGAACACGGTGATTTAGATGTATAAAATGTTCTCCAATTATGGACCAATAAATACCCGAAGTATCATAGTTCTCCATTAATGAAGAGGAAACAATATAAATGAATCTTGATATCAAATGAAATTATGAAACCATTATTCATACATTGGAATAACTTCTTAGTCTTGAATATATCCAATACGTCCAGGATGCATTAAAGTTGTATCTAAGAAGTATATGCTTAGTATGAGGGTATGCAAGTATCAAATATGCATCAAATACAGGTATGTCTCCTTTCGCGCGGTACCCTTGCAGCATAGTTGGTGATGGTTGCAGCTATTTCTGCTTGTAGCCACTCTTTGTGAAATGTGAGAAACCAAAACCTGTTGGACTCTCAAGGTATGTGTTGCAGATTGCTATCCGAGTTGGTGATTATGATTAGTCTCCAAGGTTAAGACTTTCTGGTAGGCAAATCTCTAGATAAGAGTCAAGGTTGAGTGACACAAAAACAAAGAAAGGATTAGCCTCACATCGGGTTGTCAGGTGGATGAGTAGATGTAAATTTGTTTGGATCGAGAACTCCACTGTGAATTTCCCTTTTCTGGGTCATTGGATCTGAACCTCCAAGCCATTTAGGCAACTATCCAATCTCCCCAAGTGGCCTGTGGTTAAACAGTGTCTTCGATACCTGTTCTGTGTCTAACCTTCCAGCCTTTTCCCTCCATCTTTCTATTACATCCTTCACTCCAATACCTTTACTCAACAGTTTCATCTGTGTTATCAGTCTGATCTCCCTTCATTTTTAGTAACCAGTCCAGTTGTCAATTCTTAGATCCTTGGTGATTTTATTCAATGTTTTTTCTTTTTTTTTTCTTTTTTTTTAGGAGGGAAGTCCATAGCTTTACTATTGAATTACTCAGTTGTTCACACAAGGAACCAAACCTCGAACATATTGAGAGAATGAACAATTCTGGCAGTAAGTAGTTGGGTGAGGTCATTGTATTGCTTGAAATATGCTGAATTGATGGGGGGTCACTCTCCAGGTCCAGTTGTTCAGAGTTTAGAGGGTAGAGTATGCAATAGAGATCCACTGCCCACTATGGGCGCCCAATAAAGTCCCAACCCGCTCTACGAGTCTTTTATTCCTACATTGTTGTCCTCGATAACTTGCATAAAAGAGAGCGACGGAATTGTATGGTTTCGGTGATAGTCCTGGGCATTTTCTTGACTTAGCTTTAGTGTTGATTTGCGCTCAACTTATTTTCGTATGGGGTTGCTGAAGGAGTTACATTCATGTCCTCTTTGATGAAATTGGGTGGCTATATTCCACCTAATCTACAAGAAAAACTTAACTTGTTAGGGGGTTTTTAGAATGAGCTTATCTAATGGATTTGGCACAGTGCTATGATCATTAATGAGACCAAGCGAACCGAGAATGGACTATTCGCATTGATAATTGCAATTCTTCATAGCCATATAATCATTACCTTAAGACCCCCCCAAAATTGTTACCAATTTTTTTTCTTTCCCCCTTTTTTCTTTTACTTTCTTGATGTAATTGGACGTCATTCACATTATGCTAGTTTCTTTATGCATGACTCATGGTTCAATGTCGAGGTCTTGACCGCCGACTCGGCAGGCACTGAGACTGATCGATCTCGGCGACTCGGATCTGTCTTAGCCGATACGCGCAAAATGCTACATAGAAAGTTCAAAAAATTCTAAAAAAATCACGATAAATCTTAAAAAAAATATAGACATCAATATTCATGTATCACATGTCCAAAACATCACCCATCACACTAAACATAAATTGAATGCATAAATACACGCGTCATCGGTAGAAACATATTAAAATACATGCACAATATAGTAAATTGTATAAACTACATTCATAAATACATTCTAATATAGTCATTTTCACATTGAATTATGATGAGGCATAAAATCATCATAATTATCTCTACGGTAAGTAAATAGACTGGTACTAGCGCTCGTAAATCTCTCAAGTTATGCTCTGTAGTCCTGGACACATGTCACACCATAATGTTGGCCTGATGTCAAACTTAATATTTGCATATAACCTTCAAAATTATATGTTCCTCTATCAGCATTATTATTGCCCCCATTATTGTCATCATCACCACTGTCATTACCGCTATCACTGCCATCACCGTCATCATTATCATCGCCATCTTCACTATCATCACTGCTAGAACTGGATAAAATTCTCACATCTTCACCACCACCATCATTTGCTTCTTTTATACCTCTACTTTTCTCACTATGACGAATACCTTCATTGGAGAGGAAAAACTTCTTTTAATCTGTCCGATGAGAACATGCTTTTGATTGTTTTCTGTTTCGATAAGAACATATAAGGATTAATTCCTTTAAAAATTAGAGAGATCTTTTTAAAATTACTTAAATCAAACTATAAGTCTCAATCTCTCATATTTATACTTAAATCAAACTAAATTAAATCATATCTAATTAAATTTTAAAATTGGATCTATTTAAAAAATAAATCTATAAATTAAATTTAAAAATTAGATCTATAAATTTAAATTTATATCGTTAAATTAAATTAAATTTTAAACCTTCATCTATACCTTTAAGTTAAATTAAATTTTAAACTAAACTAAATTAAATATCTACTTTAAATCATATCTCCTTAATATCTACTTTATATTATATTTACTTTATATTAAACTAAATATCTACTAAATATCTACTTTATATTATATTATAATATTAATTAAAATAAATATCTAATTTATATATATTAAATATATAAAGAGAGATTAAAAGAAGGACAAGGAGAGATCGGGAGACAAAGGGAGGGTAACAGAGAGGGGGGAGAGATTGGAGGGGGGAGAGATCGGGAGCAGGGAGAGAAAGGGAGGGGGAGGGGAAAGAGAAAAGAGAGAGACGAGAGATGGAGAGGGAGAGAAAGAGAGCGGGTGAGAGAGGGAGGGAAGGGAAAAAGACAGAGAGGAGGAACATTACCTGGGGCTGGGGAGGAGCAGCCGGCAGCGATCGGGCGACAGCGCAGTCCAGATCTAAGCGGCGGCGGCGATCTCCAGATCTGAGCGAGAGAGAGGTAAGTTTCTTTTTTTTTCTCTTTTTTTCTTTATACCCGTTCGTCACGGGTGAATATACGTTTCAGCCGACTCGGACGAGAATAGGAGTCGACTCGGTCGACTCGGCTGAGTAGTTCGATTCGGTTGTGACTCGGCCGAGTCGACCGAGTCAACTCCGATTCTCGTCGAGTTGGTCTCCTCTGAGTTGAGTCAACCGACTCGTGACTCGGACTCATCTTGGAGCGGTCCGAGACGTCTCCGACTCGGCCGAGTCGTCTCCGACTCTCCCGAGTCTTTGAACCGTGGATCCACCGCTCTATCCCTTGGGCATCTGATTCAAGAACAATCATCTGTCTTACAGCATGGGGCCAATCAAGCTAAGCTCTCAGTTACCGTAGGGGGTTGCACACGTCCACATAGGCAGTTTTGATAGCTAGGATAATATGATCATTCTTTGTGATTACGGGAGTCGTGTTCCCTGAGTATCTATTGAGTGAAAGATTTTGTTCCTAAGGATTGGAGTCTCTCAAGAGTTAACCTCTATAGGAGCTGGTGAAGAAGAGGCTGTTGTGGGGCTCTTGTTGCATAGAGATGTTGGATTAAACTCTCGAGAGACTCCAATCCTTAGGAACAAAATCTCTCACTCAATTGATATAGAGATGCAGGAGTCGTGTTCCCTGAGTATCTATTGAGTGAGAGATTTTGTTCCCAAGGATTGGAGTCTCTCGAGAGTTAACCTCTATAGGAGCTGGTGGAGAAGAGGCTGTTGTGGGGCTCTTGTTGTGTAGAGATGCTGGAGTAAAAATTGACGGGAGCTAGAATTTTGGTGATGGCTGAAGCCATGCTGATATTCGGGCACCGGAAGATTCTTTCGCATCTACACTTCCAAATTCGTGAGGCTGGGACAGCCGTTCTCATGAAATAACTCAACCCCTAAGTAGAATTAAGCCAAACTCTGACAACTTGAAAAAGTGTGGAAAGGAGAACACACCCCCCCCCCCCCCCCCCCCCCACCCCAGTTCAGCATGTGAGTAGGTGCTCTGTAGCTATTGAATGCATTGTATATGAGAGTATTTCGTGGTGGTTGCATGTATTCTTACCATGGCTGCTAGCCTAGCACTGCTAGTGATTATTAAAGTAAATGGCCTATCACATGGAAAATAGAAATATGCAATCTTTTAACAAAAATCTAGGAAAATTTTAAGCAGCGATTTCTGAGGCGACCTGAAGATATTTCTGAGGGATATGCTTGTGAGAACGGAAGGTATGTCAGATGCGGGAGCGTAGTAAAGCTGAAGTCCGCGATGATTTATGGTATGGTAACATATCATCTACCATTTTGTCCCTCACAGTGACTATGACATGTGCTTTCAAAGGGGGGGAAGGTTTGGTAGAAACCATATGAATGGGATTTTATGACAAGCATTTAGACAACTGTTCATTTTTCAGAAATGAAAATAGGATCTCACTTGAAGTTGGTTTTATGTCCGTCAGTCTAAAATTATTCCAACTGCCTGGTTATCATTGTTAAAAGTTAAAATGCCAGTATCCATTTTCTTTTTGTAAGGTTCGCTGTAGATAATTAATACAATGATTGTTTAAGAGAATGTTTTGTTATATCATATTACTGGGATGTTATATTATTGTTTGGATTTAAAGTACAGTGTTCAACTATCTTTTGCGTGCATATGGCTCGACTAGAATCATTGATAAGATCCGTTACAGCACTATTATCATGTTTCAAAATGCTAG
Organism: Agave tequilana; assembly: GCA_038442645.1. Lineage (NCBI taxonomy): Eukaryota > Viridiplantae > Streptophyta > Magnoliopsida > Asparagales > Asparagaceae > Agave > Agave tequilana. The sequence continues at coordinate 334,545 of JAVJIF010030487.1, read as the reverse complement.
TTCCGGTTAATCGTAAGATCCAACCATATCCCAATGTGGATCATACGGTGTTGCTCATGAACTGTAAAACCTGACAACAGTGGACTAAAATAAAGATGAAATGTGATGATTAAAATGATGAAGCCATGATTTAAACATTTGTAGATGACATTCCTCTCTGGTACCTTGCTTATGATTTCTGATAGTAAAAGAAATATGCATATGCAAGTAAAGGAAGGGTAAAGGAAGGAGACATTCATATGATTTAAACATTTGTATGACTTTATCTCAATTGCGGTGGTCAATGCCAACATCTGTCAGTTAGAATTGCATTTTTAACCCCTATCTGCCAGCGAATGATCACGACTGTGGAGTTTTGACCTTGAGAGATGCCATCCCATAACTAGATTTGAGATGAAAATATTTGTTCCACCTTCTGCCTCTCGCCTTATGTCTCCTTCATTAATACCTTAAATGTCTCTAAAGGATCCATCTTACTTTAGGTCCTGGATTCCTCTCTCTCTCTCTCTCTCTCTCTCTTCTTACTTAATGTGTATTTGATTAACCGTTTTATGTAGGTTTTAATTTTGGACTAGTCATTTAATGTCATAATTAAGGATTCTTGGCAACCGGTTGAACATTTGAGTGTTACTGCATTTTTGAATCATCACAAATGACTGGAAGTCCAAGTAGGTTGGGTTTCCTTGAGGTTTACTTGTTGCCCAATTAAAGAAGATTTGAGAACTGGTTGGACTGTGCTTCAAAATTACATGTTTTGGCAATCTTCGTCTAGTCCGATCATTGCAGAGGATCCATTAAAAACATAAAATCTATACATCTTTCTGGGAAACTTCAAAACTGCAGGATGTTATCAATAGTAGTTATTGAATTTGAAAATAATTAAGAAGCATGAAATTCTGTTATATGCTAGGAGAGCTTATACAAAAATCAGTTAGATGAAGTCTGAATGAGTAAACAATAAATCAGTACTATATAAGTTCCAATTGTTACTTCTTAAAATTATCTCATGATTCTGATGGGCCAGCTGCTATCACCATTTTGCTGCTAACCTAAAGCATTTTAATTTTGGGAAAAAGCTCCCCTCGCCAAACTGGGGGAAAAATAGTAGTTGATCCACATCTTTAAACCATATATCATGCAGTTTATACTTTCAATAGATTCTAAAATAAATCTATTGTGACTTCTATTAACATGTGATTTTAACCGTCATTCTGTATATCAAGCAGCTTGAGTTTTGTTTAGAATTTTAAACACCTATGGCAGAACTTCTATTGATTTGTCAATTTATCCTCACCGTTTTTGCTATGAGCCTATGGTTATAGATCGAACATCAACTAGTCCATTTAGTAAAGCTTCTTGCTTCCCGCATCGCAATCCCTGTCCTTTTTGTCTTTTGTCTTTGGGTGTTTTTTGGCGCTATGCTAACCTCGTTACCTCTCACTCTGGTTAAACACGAATGATCATCAGCTTGTGATTCAGTACCTTGTACACTTCCAACCATATGTTCTTACGCCATGCTGCATTACTATATTTTTGCATTTTCTGTCACATAGGAGATGCCCCACGTATTTTGGCATTCACTTCTATTAGGAAACCAACAGTTTTCTCTTTCTTTCACTTTGATGTACCGTCTATTACTGTATGAAAATTGAACTTGCATTAATTCATTATTTTTATGAGCTATATGATGAATTCTTCATAATTTCATTGTTTTTAAGAGCTGTATGATTAAGAACAGGACAGTTGATCCATTTCTCTACTTATGGTCCAACTTTATTAGATGTCACCAATCTCATTTTTCCCCTAACTTGAAGAATATGATAGTTCATTTAAGGAGGAGACGGGCCGGAAAAGAATTCATGCAGCCAACTCCAGTGACTCGGGATAAAAGCTTTGTTTGTTGTTGAAAGTTCTTCTGGATTTCACCATATATTGTTCTGTTTACAAATTTTTTTTTTCTATTGAAATATTTTTACTTGTAATGCCTCATATTGTAGGTATCCTCTGACTTGGCAACTGAAATGCATGATGATACTTTGTACTGTTGAATCAATCCATTTGCTTTTCATATTTCAAATATGCTATGGAGTTGTGTTAAAATGCTTGCTTATTTCCAATGCAGCTGCCTTGTAAGATGGAGAACACCATGGCAGACATGAAGGCCTCTGGTACCAATGAGCATGTCTCTGATGAGGCTGCTGTGCCTGTGGACCAAAATGCGGGGTATTCTATGCCCTCAGCTGAAGAGGAGGTGACAGTCTGATGTCATGTTCTCTTTCTGACTTTGCGTGATAACGTGTTTTCCTCCAATTTGATCTTCTTATGAAATAAATTTGGGTTCTTTTCCATGTCGACTCTTGAAATTGTTGCTAATTTCATATTCAACCCCCAAATCTTCATATTTTCATTTCGATGCTCCAAATCTTACAAGGGACAAAAAAAAAAAAACCCTTACATTAGGTGTCGTTTGTTCTCTAACGGCGGAATAATCAAAATACCAATCCACCCTCAAGGAAAATGAATGAGGTATGTCTATCCCCCATCAATTCCTCCTCTCTCTCTTGTACTTTCTCTCAGTCTCTTACGATGTGAGGCGGTGGCTGCGTGCCATGTAATGAATCAGTGATATAATCGAACTCGCCACGTTTTACCAAATACAAAGTTCTTTGGCAGAAAATCAATTGAAAACTAACAATGTCAAATATATGAGTTTTTAACGAAGTATTGCATGCTTGATTTGAACGTTTTAATTTTCAATTAAATCTAATTACTATACATATATTATGCATGACAAGTTCTATTCTCAATATCAGTAATAAGCAATCACATGATTTGTAGAGTTACACATCTCACAATATAGTGTACAACATAGAATTAAGATAATATTTTAGAGATGATTTAACAGATGCATAATCCAACTAATAATTAGATTGTTTTAAATAACTCACAGCGGAGCTCCCAGAATGTATATGAGTCTGGATAATCGTCTCAATATACAATTTCGAAGAATTCGTCGTCAAACTCAAGTAAGGATGAGGTTGGTTCGTTCTCCGACATGAAGCATCACAAAGAAGGACCGAAATAAGCACTGGTGATGTGCTACTGCTGTGTTGCTACTGCTGGTACGCTACTGCACCACTACTGCTGCTCTGCTGTCGCTGTTGTCGCTGCTTCACTGCGGCTGCTGTTGCTTCACTGTTGTTGATGCGGCTGTCGGGTGTGTGGGAGGCAGAGGGAGAGGGGTTGGGGCGCTGTCGCTGTGGGAGGCGGAGGGAGAGAGGAATGGTGCTATTGTAAAATACAGAGGGAGAACAGAGAAGTTGCAGACAAGGAAGTTTCAGATTTTCTTCATTTCAACATTATCCATTAGAGAGAGGAGGAAGAAAGGAGATAGGAAAAAGAGAAGAGGATATTTTATTTCAAAGCATTCATCATTTTTTTAGAGAGGAGGAAGAGAGGAGATGCAGACAAGAAAGAGTGCAGACAAGAAGCATTTTTTCAATTAAACATTCATCATCTTTCAAATAATATACAATTGCCTACATATAAGCTAGATTTACAACTACTCACTACTATACATGATTGTTTCATAACTACCCACTACCACATATGACGGTTGCATAACTACCCACACCACTACATAAAACTGAAATAGAATAAAAAACATAAAAAATAAAAATTCAAGTGTTCTCATCAATTCTCCCCAGATGGGAAAGAACTCGACCCTATCGAGTCAATTGCAGAAGTGCTCTCTCACTGCTATAAGTTTGTTTCTTGCATCTTAGATTACTAGTCAAATTGCACTATAAATTCATTATCTAAAATGTTATCAATTCTCTGTTGTATAAGATAAATATCTGAAAGTGGAGAAGTGAAGGAATATAAAAAATTGGCTCAGGGCAAGGATCATTAACCAGTGGGTTGTATCAAAACCTTGTAAACCACTTAGTCCTCAATATTGAAAATAGAACTAATGCCAAATCTATAACGTAAGTATTGTAATTTAGATTCTTTTAAAATTTTGAAAAGTCTAGCACCTATGCATGCAAATCTTTAACAGTTTTCTAAGGAAATCATTTCGGATGAATCTGAACTATCACAAAATTGTTAACACTAAAAGTTTTAAATTTTTGTTCCTAATGTCAGATCATAACTGATAGTTAGCGTTGCTTGTTCAAATATATCACTGATTTCTCATGTATAGAATTTGCATGTGTGACAAAATATAATGTAGACTCAGATGTTTAGACATAAATGCAGACTCATAAACTCTATAATGGAGTGCAGTAGAGAACTTAACTTAGTGCTCATTATTGCTAAAATAGTCTTCTAAAAGACAGCTATTGAACTTTGACTCTCTATTGGACATTAAAGTTTTAGTCACTTAGATCATCAGATCAACAATATACACGACCCCAATCAAAAGGGATTATTAGAGGTATGATCCTAAACGTATGTGACAGTTTACCTAACATGTCAGTGAAGATGAAAGTTATGCAAACAGGTAAAGGTAAAGGAGATGCACCATTAAATTTAACAGTAACGAAAAAAGTTGATAATTTGTAAGGCGTTATATTCTCCCATAATTGCATCTTCAAAAATTTTGAATATAGATCGATCATATATGTCAACATCCTTGGTCTGACCTACACCCTTTGTCACTATATAATTCCAACACTTGTTCTCATAGAAATAAATGTTTATTGGGACAAGGCACTGTTGCTTGACATCTTGTGACAAATCAACTTACCCTTTGTGTTCAGTATGCATGGTAGGATCCTTCCTATGGTGTGGCACGTCGAGAAGGCTAGCTCCCGGGGTGATTCATTGGTCTCCGTAATCACAGGGGTGGCTTTGGGGGGAGTCGGAGTGTCTTTATGGGAGACATCAATAAACTCCGCAATCACTGGGATGACCTCAAGAGGACTCGAAATACTGAACTCCTCAAAGTTATCACCAGTGAATTCTTTGTCAAAGTCAGTTTTCTGAATATTCTACCTAGTAAATGAGCTTTCAAGAGTCAGACTCTATATTTGTTACAGACAGTTTGTCAATGGTAACTCTGAGTAAGCTTGGTGTCGGCAGTAGAGAAGGGAGGGGTTGACAACCAGAACAGAGAATGACAGTAGGGGTCGACAATAAAGGAGGGATTCTGGATTTGTAACAAATGGTTCCTTAACTTTAGTTACTTTGACTGGCCTTGAATTGTTGAATACAACATGCTTATAACCCTGACACTTGTTACACAGAATTGCAGGATGATAAGAGGTGGACTTCAATGCTTGATCCAACTTAGCTTTGCAACTCAAAATTTTAAGTTTTTTTAACTTAATGCAAGGTGTTCTTGCCTAAACCTTATGCTCTGATACCAAACTGATGTGAAACAGTGGATGTGTGTCATGTAGGGAATCAGTGATGTAATCGAACTCGTCACGTTTCACCAGATACAAAGTTCTTCAGTAGGAAAGCAATTGAAAACTAATAATGTCAAACATATGGGTTTTTAACAAAGTATTGCATGCTTGGCTTGACCGTTTCAATTCTCAATTAAATCTAATTACAATATATATATATTATGCATGACAAGTTTTATTCTCATTATCAGTGATAAGCAGTCACAGGATTTGCAGAGTCACACATCTCACAATATAGTAGACAACATAAAATGAATATAATATTTTAGAGATGATTTAACAGATCATAATCCAATTAATAATTTGATTGCTTTGAAGTAACTCACAGCGAAGCTTCTGGAATGTATATGAATTCTGAATAATCGTCTCAATATACAATTTCGAAGAATTCGCCGTCATACTCGAGTAAGGATGAGGTTGGTTCGTTCTCCGACATGAAGCATCAGAAAGGACTGAAATAAGCACTGGTGATGTGTTGCTACTGTGTTGTCGCTGCTGGTACGCTGTTGCACTGCTACTGCTGGTCTATTATTGTTGTCGCTGCTCCACTGCGGTTGTTGCTTCACTGTTGTTGTTGCGGCTGTCGGGTGTGTGGGAGGCAGAGGGAGAGAGGGTTGGAGCACTGTGAGAGGCGGAGGGAGAGAGGAATGGTGCTACTGTAGAAGACAAAGAGATAATAGAGAAGTTGCAGACAAGAAAGTTTCAGATTTTCTTTATTTCAACATTATCCATTAGAGAGGAGGAAAAGATAGAAGAAGAGAAGAGGATATTTTGTTTCATAACATTCATTATTTTTAAAGAGGAAGAAGAGAGGAGATGCAGACAAGAGAGAGTGCAGACAAGAAGCATTTTTTAAAATTAAACATTCATCATCTTTCAAATAAAATACAATTGCCTACATATATGCTAGATTTACAACTACCTACTATCACACATGATGGTTTCATAACCACCCACTGCCACATATGATGGTTTCATAACTACCCACTATTACCCCTACATAAAACTGAAATAGAATAAAAAAATATAAAAAATAAAAATACAAGTGTAATCATCACTTACCCTTCTCACTCTTTCCCCCCTCTTTCCTGCGACTAGAAAACCCTAGCTGCGACCAAAAGAGCTAGATTTCATTGAAATGGTGCACTGAATTTCGTATGCACACCGAGAAGAAGGGGAGAGCAGAGAGTTGTTGGGATTGGGGGGAGAGGAAGAGAGTTGTTGGGGATAATTGGGTTGGGAATTGGTTAGTTAGAGTTAAGTTATTGGGTTTAATGAGAGTAATGGGTTTGGTAAGAGGGAAATAAGAAGAGAAAGCGATGGAGTATTTTGGTCAGTTAGATAGGAGTATATAAGATCTAAAGCTAAGAAAAAAATATTTCAATAATCTTTTAATTTATAAATGGAGTGACCAACAGGAGGGAGATTTTGACCAGCAGGAGGGAGTTTTTGACCCAACTTATAAGATCTGGGGTGTCCAAATGGAAATATGAAGATTTGGGGGGTGGATATAGTATTAGCAAAAATTTCAGGTGTCGATATGAAAAATCTCAATAGTTGGCACACATGTAGTGGCATATTCTTGCGGGTCCTAAGGTTGTATATCTTAATCATTATTGTTTTAAGCCAACTTCTTGATTTTTGCCCCTATTACAGGAGCAAACACTCAGAAAAAAGTATGGAGGAATGCTACCCAAAAAAAGCCACTCATATCCATGGTAATAGTCTAAACTGTTCTCTATAAGTCGGCTCTATCATATGAACGTCAGCATACATTTCAATCATCCTTTTTTGTTAATAACTTGATCTTATATCTCCAGGATCATGAACGTGCTTTCTTTGACTCTGCTGATTGGGCTTTAGGAAAGGTACTAATATCAACATGTTTATGTATCTATTTTCTTCTGACTTCAGTTGAATTCTACCTTGAGCATAAGGCAATCTGAGAATTATCCAAGCTTCCTTCTCTAATCTATTCTCTATTTTCCTTTATGTCTTGTAGCAAGGAGCACCTGTTGAGAAACCCAAAGGACCACTTGAGGCACTTCGCCCAAAACTGCAGGTATTGTCTTTGTCCCTCTCTGCTTTTCCTTTGTATTCGCATGTCACCAATTGAGTGTAGCCCTATATACTTGGGTCTTGACCCTCGTGTGATAGATGCAATAATAAAAATCTTCATCGTTCTTTTCTTTTCTTAGGGTTTTTCTAAACTTATTATTTGTGTGTGTTTTAGCCCACGGCTAGCCAGCAAGTGAGATCACGGCGATCTCCTTATGCCACTGCCAATGCTGAAGGTATCTCTGCTCACCGGAAACACATAATATCAGCCTTTCCGTTTAATTTTTACTATGCTGTGCACCTGTTGTGAACTGTTGTTTCTTCAATTCTGACTGCAGATGGAGGCAACGCTGCTACCGAGGACATGAACACTAGTTGAATTTCTCTGCTTGGCATTTTTCTTCGCATTGGATCTTCATAGCACCAGCTTCTATTGTTGTCCAGTGGAAGGGAATAAGCAAATCCAGTACATGTATTTGACATGAGGAATCACTGCTATAGCCTGAGACTTTGTGACACCAGATGTGCCTGAATTCATTAAATTCAGAACGTTTCGTCCTATAACAGGCAACTGCTTCACTTGTGAGAGCAAGTGCTCCAATTGGTTGCACTCTGCTCTGCCCATTTGTTTGACCGTATAGATTTGAGATGATACTGAATGAATTTTATCGTATCGCTTGAATAGACTGTGAAATGTTCTGGGATTAAAGTGAAGCAAGCCGAAGAAATTTGTTACTCGTTAGTAGCTTGTGATTTTTGTGTTTCTGAAAGAGGAGAGAAAAAACGAAAGGAAGAATGTTATCAAGTTGGTATTTCACTTGCAGCTATATGAAGCTCTAACTGCAGCTTATGAAGTCGTAAAAAGAGAGAATAAAGTCCGGTCAAGAGAGCTAGAACCATAGCATTAGCAACCACAAACAAGATACCACCACTCATTTCGGAGTCCAATCTGAAGAATAAGAGAACCCATGCTTCGCGTGAAACAGTTGAATCCTTGGTCGACATTGCACCAAGTTATGAGGCCATTCGAGACAAGATTGATATTAAGAGGCCTGCTAAGGTTGATAGCTTGTTCTCCTTCAGGCAGTGGCGCACAGCATTAGAGGTGACCACGGTTTCGGAACCGGCCCCTTAGCGAGCAATTCCGTTTCCGAAACCGGGTGGATCCAGTTTCGAAACCGGTCAAATCCTATTTATTTTTTTATTTTTTATTTATTTTTTTGAAATCTAATAAGGCAATTTCAATTTATTTTCAAAAATAGTTAAAAAAAACAGAATAATTAAATAATTAGATTTCAACATAATTATTTTCAATTATTACTAATTCTATATCTAAATTTATTACAAAATAATTAAAAAATAAATAAAAACGGGATTGAACTTAATCCTTCTCTAATATCCAAAGAAATTTAACAAAATAATTAAAAATAAATAAAAACGGGATTGAACTTAATCGTTACCATAATTAAGTTGCCTACGTATCCTCTTAGGTATAGAGGAATCAAAATCCACATAGTTCTCTTACCTCAATCTTTGTATTTTATCTCAATTGCTTCCTTCCGTTCTGGTGGTTTTCATTTTCATAAAGTCTTCACTTTGTTTCCGCACGATTTCTTGTTGTCTTAACGCTATTATTGTCCAATCATCAAGACATGCTTGACCTCCACTGATTCAGAGGACATACTCGAACGGATTTGATCCAAAATACTCTACCCCTGCACCCATTCCACAATTACTGTTGACACCAGCGTTGCAAAAATTTGTTTAGCAATAATTGGCAAGAATGAAAATTATGTTAAGTGTTCCTTCTATCATTGAAAGATTGAAATTTTATATCTTGAAAATCTTCACTAAAATCAAATGAAGATAACTATCAAGCTCGGAGTTCGAGCTTGGTGAAGACTCCCGAAATTTTTTGAACATTGGCCCTACAGCGGTCCAAAATTTTGGACCATCGGAGAGAGTGGCAGGCATGCCCACAAGCCACAAGGCCAGGGCCGACATACCCAATTGAAAAAAAATTAGACTTAAAGCCTAAAAGGCCAGGGCATGGCGGGCCAGCCTTGAAATAAAAAAGGAATTAATAGGGCTGTCGGTTCAAAGGCCGAACGACCTTACCAAATACACACACAGAGAGAGAGAGTTGTGTCCTTCCAAAAGGATTTGGGGCCGAATCCTTCTCACTCAAATACTGACATCCGACAGTTGAATACAAGATCCATTCTGTTGAAATTGATCTATATATTATTTCAAATATCTATAAACCAAAAATCAAGTGTTTTGAATACTTTTTACCCATGCATCAAGTAGGGAAAAAACGGACGGTCTAACTAGTGAGTTGGTAAGTTTAACGGTGTAGAACATTTGAAACCTAACAAAAATTAGTTTGTATGATTTTTTAAATGTTTAGATCATAATCAAATGGCCGGATCGAGAATTTGTATGTCTAAAGAAATAGATCTAACCAACTCATTACTTTTAGTCATCCATTTTGCACCGCTTGATGGATGGGCAAAAAATATTCAAAACTTGATTTATGGTTTATAAATACTTGAAATAAAATAGATCAACTTCAACTCCTGTATTCGAATGTCAGATGGTTGTATTTGAGTTGAAAGTATTCGGGTTTAAATCCTTTTGTAAGGACACAAGTCTCTCTCTCTCTCTCTCTCTCTCTCTCTCTCTCTATGTGTGTGTGTATAAAAATATGTATATTAGCCGACAGCTGAAAATCCAGCATGCGATGACGTACATCATTAGCCACGCTAATAAGGACGGCCCGCCTATTGAAACAATTAAAATTACTAAATGCTCTTGCGGTAAAAGATAGTGGATCTATATAGTTTATTATTATTTTTATATTTCTGATGTTAGGCACTATTGTCACATTTATCTTTATTACTGCGACCAACTGAATATGAATCAGGTCTCTTCAAGTGCAACTTCATCAAATCACGAAACAAATTTGAATACTTCTTTATTAATTTTTTTATACACAGATATTATGGATTTCAGGAATGCAACCTTTGTCGCAATAGTTTTAATAGGCGGTCAATAAAATAATTTCTTAATAGTTTAAAAGCGACCTTTGTCGCAGTCTATAATTATATATAGGATTGTATCATGTGGAACTCATAAACATGTCATTTTTTGTGTTTAATTTTATATAAACAAATCAATTTTTGCAGATTTTTATTATATGATCTGTAAGGATTTTACTGATTGCGAACATAGTCGCAGTTTATTTATTCGCATGTCACGTATAAATTATGAAAATTAATTTTACATATTGCATGTGAATAAGAACTGCGACTATGGTCATAGTGCTTAACGACAGCATGTTGTGGATAATTTTTTTTGTTAGGTTAAATGTAATAATGGTGAATAAAAGACTGCGACCATAATCGCAGTTTACTTATGATTTAGATATTTGTTCTTCACTGTGGCTGTTGTCTCTTTTTCACGCACGAGAAGAATTTTGAATTTGTGTTACACACTGCATCCGGAGTTGCAGTCTTTTAATTTGTGATTTACAGTGAAATATACTGATTTGAGAGGATTGCGATGATGTTCGTAGTATTATCTGTTTATATAGTTAAATTTTGGACTGCGATCATGGTCGTTATTTTTAACTTTATTGAATGCACAGCGATCAAACTATTTTTGTCAGGATAGCAACCGTGGTCGCTGTTTCATATATAAATATAGTTAATTATGGACTGCGACCATAATCGCAATTCCATTAGTTCAGAGTAATTATTATCTGAGTACTGCGACTATGGTCGCAGTTGAGATGCAAACATAATAACTATTTATTTATAATCACAGAGTGCGACTATAGTTAACTTCTTAATAAAAGACTTACATTTATGTTTAGTAAATCATTATATTTCTTACCGTTTGATAACAATATTTGCGTGCAATATATTAGGTCCTCGACCATTGTAGCAGTATTAAGAAAACCACTCAAAAATCCTGTGATTACTGCGATGCATGAAAGAAACATACTTTACATTTATTTTAAAAATATGGACAATCATTTTTTAGATAAAAGTTAATTTTATTTATAATATAATATGGTCAGAAAGAGACCTAACAAAAAAAGAGCATTAAAAGCTCTTAAAAGAAGACAAAATAAAGGTGAATATCAGAAGATCAGAAAATCCTAATCCTCGTCGTCATCACCATTATAAGCAGATTCGCCGTTTTCATTTTTCTCGTCTTCTGTTCATTATTTATTTCCTCATCTTTTTCCTCGTCGACCGGCTCACTGTTCTTCTTCGCTTTCTTCCTCTTTTTGAGGGTACTTTGGTTCGTTGATAAACTCTCAGAATGGGTCGTCTGTATCAAGTTCTTCTTCCGATCCGTATTGAGAAGAACCTGCAGAGAATATGCTCAAAGAAAGCGCGCTTTCAGTATCAGAGGACATGCTTTCATCAAGCATGTCTTTGTAAAATGGCAGAGGAATAAGTTCCTCCTCACTAAGCCCATGAAAACTTCATCATCCTCATGAAGAGGAGGATTAGATAAAACATTATATGATGTAGTGAGATAGGTAAAAGGAGTGAAGTCCAGACTACTATCAGATTCACTAGAATCCCCTGAAGAAAGAGGACCAGTGGGAGAATAATTGAAGTTGAAATCTTAGTGTTCAAAAGAAAATGGAGGGAAGATATGATTCAAGAATGAATTGTTTCGAGAAAGTTAGAAATCAAATTGAAAACGAAGAGCACAAATATATTTTTTAGATATGAGATAATATATTAGATACAAACACTATAAAAAGGTCAATACTGTGAAATGACGTGCATAATAATAATAAGTATTATAGGTGATGGTTGAGTATTCGAAGAAGTGATAAAAAGAAATTAATATATTTTTGATGTAAGAGAATTAGGAATTTTATAACTGCAAATAAATTCAACAGAAATTTCTCTGTAAATTATAAATATTTTTGATAAAATTTTGTTGTGCATGAGTTTTTGCTAGTTTAGAAGTAAAAAAAAAGTTTTTTGGTCAACTTGATTGACGATTTTTTAAGCAGAAATTTTTAATTTTTTTAGCGCCTGCACTCTACTACCGGATATGTGGCATAGATTCGACCACGCCACCGCCGGCTGAGGAACTCTCTCAGCTGGCAGCTGAAGTACAGATACCCCCCCCCCCCCCCCCCCCCCCCCACACACACACACACACACACACACACACACACACACACAAACAAAAATACCTAGTTCATAACCGGGAACCGCCGATTTTGAAGCGGAACTGGTGGTTCCCGATTCTGAAAATTAGAAACCGAGACTCGCCCGGCTCGCGGCCGGTTCCGGTTCGGATTGGAACTGCGGAACTGGCGGCGGTTCCCGGTTCAGTTCCGCAACTGGCGGCGGTTCCCGGTTCAGTTCCGCAACCGTGATCCAGTCTACACAGGATCACGAAAAGCAGATTCAAGAAAGGGAAACTACATAAAATGAGAATCAAGAGAGGGAAAAATGGAACCATAATACCGTGACAACCATAATATCCTGAACTTCATTCAGTCTCTTCCCTTGTTGTCAGTCAGCTAATCAAAATGTACAAGTTTCTTATCCCATCTTTCAGCGATACGCATACTGCTGCTGTTGCCACTTCGCCACACATTCTTGCAAACAGTCTCATCTCACCTATGTTCGTATTTAAAACATGTTTCTTACTTGTCAGTTTGAAGTAAAAGCACAGTCGGACGTACAGTCAACTTACAAACTTTTCCTTTCAACTTCATAGGTATTCTACGCTCTGAAAGCATCAGCTCCTAAAAATGAGACTCAAAACTAATCTCAACAGAGATAAGCACATAAAACCTGTTCAGATTGACCTAACCATGTATCATACAAAATTTAGTCATGAAAGTTCAGAATCTTCAGATCCAGATCGCAAAGCTAAGACTGAAAGACACACTGAAGCAAGCAGATCAACACACAACCAGAACATGCAGACAACCACATGGCGCAGTCGACAAACATAAACAATATTCAAGAACTTGAAGGAAGCTGTCACTCCAACCACATGCATAAAATGAAATGAATACAGTAATAATATAGCAATTACCTGTGCAAATATACATGATTCAATGTTAATTTTGTAAGGTCATTGGAAGAGACTGATGCTGCTCAGGATGACGAGCATAAAACAGCATGCATAGCCGGGTAAAGAAAGAATCCATCCCAAAACAGCCGAAACATAAGGTATACAATCTTCTAAAACGACCATGAATTGCATCATTATTTGACATCAACCCTTCAATGGCACACCAAACAAAACAAAAAAAAGAAAAAGAAAAACACACCCACCCACCCATGCAAAGAGAAACAGTTCCAGCTTTACAGAGAGTATGTCTCATCAGAGAATCAACTCACCAGAGAATCAAACATATATAAGCATCAATATATAGAAGATGCATGTACAGTTAAGATGGGAAAGTTTTACATTCGAGTACTACTTTTAGACACCAACACATCTAACGCGTGGGACACATAAACCACCACCACCACAGACATGTTTTGTTACTCTACTCACATATCTGCAGCAGGTCTATTATTAACTCTATGCTAATACACCCCCTCTCATTTTCACCTCCTTTGTTAAGTTAAAATTATATAGGCTGATATAAGTAGTAGCAAGCAACATGCAGGAATTTAAGCAACAGGAACTGCAAAAATATGTGACTACAACTAAAACCCCAAAGCCACCACACATTTGCCCCCAAGCGTTATTCCACAGCGCATACCCAGAATTAGCCTCAAATCCCTACATTCCTTATGGTCTCTTCTCCACTCTTCCACAGAAATTCAATTCAATACCCAGGTATATAATCACCTGACCCCCTCCTCAACCATCTCCATCAAACGATTCTTTCCCCAAAACCTAAAAACCTCAAAATTCCATGGTCTCAATAATAATTCTATTTCCTCAAACTCGCTGCATATGGTCATTATATTCATATGGACATACCTTTTGCCCTTATATTAATTCCAGAAACGTGAAGATATCATTTGGCAAAAAAAATGGTTTAAAGGAGTATAACACCCCGTTAACATTTTTACATAACAGGCTAATCACTTCAAATGATCATTTTCTTTATAATGGGTAATCCAGTTTAACTGTTCATCTTAATCCTTCATTCATTCACAGACACAAGGTTACGAAAACTTTGCAGTGCCCATGCACTGTATTTTCATGCTATTGTAACCACCTGCAGGCAATGCGGTGACAATACTCAACACAGCTAGTAGCCATCTAAAAGTTAGTAACCATCTTGCAAGAATTAGGGGGAGATGGAAACAAATGCAGACAGAGACAAAGGAGTACATCAATTGATGGCAATGGTTCAATACGAAATTCAAGCGAAGAGCTGGACTTTGTAGCACCCATGTACTGTATTTTCATGCTATTGTAACCACCTGCAGGCAATGCGGTGACAATATTCAACACAGCTAGTAGCCATCTGAAGTAGTAACCATCTTGCAAGGGTTAGGGGGAGATGGAAACAAATGCAGCAGAGACAAAGGAGCTCATCAATAGGCAGCAATGGTTTCAATCCGAAATTCAAGCGAAGAGCCGGGAACACCCCCGAAGAGCTGGGCGCACGCACATACACGAGAGCTGGTAAAACACACACACACAAAAGAGCTGAGAAAAAAAACACAACACACACACACACACACACACATTACTATTCACCACCTGTGAGAACATAGCAACCTAAGCTCTTAAAGATGGACAACAACGCGCGGGCGCACACACACATGACTATTCACCACCTGGGAGAACATAGCAACCTAAGCTCTTAAAGATGGACAACAAACCACATGCAAATCAACTCTCAAGTATCTTCTACATTCAAGTAAACCCTATCTCACTAATCCTGAACAGACTTTGAAACTAAGTGCACGTGCTTGATGGGTCATGGGTCTCACATTGAAGCACAACTAAAGGAGAGGATTCAACATGAATTAATAACAAGGTTAAAGAGCTGGGGATGCAGCCTAAAAGAGACTATACGTCAGAGTGCCATATAACAAACAGAACACAGGGAAGATCACTTTAGAGATTTCTATACACCTAAGGTCCTGGCAACTATAGGAGTAAAGAACAAAATACTCTAGAGGATCAAATATACTCTATATAAGTCAACACAGAACTACCAGAAGTCCACAAGTTCCAGTATAACCAAGTTAACTAATATTCCACCCAACTTAAGCAGTTTATGAAGCCCAAAACCATACGATTTTGGAAAAACAGTTTGCACTGGAAACAACCTCTTTATTCTGGGAACTAGCAATAGTAGAGTACGCATATGGAACCCTAAGCTACTAAAATTCCAGAGAAAGGTACTGCTGATTGAAAAACTAGCACAAACGAATAGGTTTCTCATAGTCTCACATGGTTCTGACATGATCGGAAAAGTGGAAACAAGCCTCTAAGGAGGTTGTGTCAAGTTTATGTTTTTAAGAAATAGACTATAATTATGCATTTGGATTCTAACACATTGAGCATCTGAATGTGGAAGTTGACCAAATGAAAATATTACCCTGACCAGGATATCAAAAATGTTTGATCCATTCTTGCTGCCAGCCTGACAGTATGACTATTTTGACATTAATGAGCATCAACCACAATCTAATGTATTAAAAATCTATAAGAATACATTAAAGACTGTGAGGAGGCTTCACCAAAGACAAAAATCTTGGCTAGATTTTCCTTTTAATTGAAAGGGAAACAAACATTAGCTAGATCATAAACATTGTTTTAAATATCGGCCGATATACCGGTATATCAGCCGAAATACCGGTATTTTATCCAAAACGATACGATAAGTGTAAAAATTTACCGGATATCGTTTTGGACCGACATGGGCCGATATATCTTCACGTGGCCGATATATCGGCCGATATCCGAGATGAAAATATCCGATATATCGGCCGATATAGTTACTTATTTTGATAATAATTATTATTTTTTACTTGAGAGATCGTTTTATTTTATTCTATATTCATTATGATATTTCAATAATGTTTTTATATGATGTTTGGATAAGAACTTATTTCTTTTAATAATGTCTTATATGTATTTACTATTGATATATCAACCGGTATTTAGTACCATATCGCGATATATCTCCCGATATCCGGTATCCGGTATATAATTTTATCAACCGGTATATCACCGATATCCGATATTTAAAACACTGATTATAAAAGCCTTTGAAGTTAAATACATCACGGTAGATCATGCTAGAATGTGATTTCATTAATCATGACAACGGAACAAGTCAAAAGAAATACAGAGCCAGAGGATCATCTAGCTAACATAGTTTTAAATGTCTATCCAAAAAAAAAACATTTTATGTGTTGGCTTACTAACCATAAGAGGGCAAACCAACTAAATAAATGCTTCTTAGGATACTACTGTCAGTTTACATCAAGTCATCTGGTTCATTTCAAACAAATGGTTTCAGACTTCCACCAAATAAGTAAGAATTTGTATCGAGCCAGAACATATCTTATACATTGAATGGCAATTAGATAAAAACAATACAAAGAGGATTGAAGAGGATATTATCTATGGTGCACATTAACAATTGCTCTAACTGTAGTTCTACACTCAAGTAAACAACTGATTCTATGAGATGAGGCCCTTCTCTGTAACACCTCAAAGATCAAACAACACATTCTACAGGACACAAACCAAAGTTATTTACTTCTCACCATGTCCTCCTTTGCTTTGAAACCCATGAAAGTAGTCAAAGAATTGCATTCTATGACAACTATGATGTTGTGGGGTAATAGGTCCATCAGGTAATGGCATCATTTATATAATCATATGCATGAGGTTCCCAAAAATATAAGTACATCTACACTCATACCTACTTTTTCCCGGACTCAAGCGCATAATTAAATGTCTATCCCTTGCATCACCGAAGTCCGTTCCCATTAGGACATAACATATAACAGCCAAAAACTTTAGGGCGCCAAGTTTACAAAAGATGCAAAAAAAAATACACATTTGAATTTAGTAATGGGAAGGTCCGTGGATGAAGAAAAAAGTGTGCCATGTGAATGAACGATTTTAGCTGTAAAACTGTGAATCTACATGGAAAGCATTGCAATCATTGTTTAGAAGTAATATGGACTTGTACATTTCATGCCAATCAAAACAAAATCTTCAACAGTCTTCAACAACGCATGAGAAACACATCTAAGCCATATGGCAAATGCAATAAACTATTAATAGGATTTTATTCTATATAAAATAGTTAACAAGAAAACAAGATGACGAATGAATCAAGCAGTACAAGGAATAAACTCAAGAGTAAAATCAGGACACAAATTTATTCAAAAAAGGAGAAGACAAAAGTATATAGCTAATATAGGTTCTCTTATGATATCCAGTCCATTAATGACCATAAAGCTGTGACCTGTTAGCAACACCAAAAACTAGTCTTGACCACACTTTGATATCACAGACAAGCAAGCAGACTACAATCTCAAGATCCAAACAATAAAATAAACGGAAATGCAATGCCAAAGAAAATATCAACTAAATGTAATTCAAAAGGCAGACAAGGGTACCCCTCAAGCAACGGCTGCACCAGCCTCTTTCTCCACCTGACCTTCATCCAGTGCACCATTCGCCTCTGCCTCAGCAACAGCATCCATAACTTTTTCGGCGTCCTCCTCCTCTGTTGGTGGCTGCACTTGCTCCTCCTCTGGCAACGGTTCCTCCACATAATCATTCTCAAATGCATCTGCAGGCACCTCATAGATCCTCACCTGCGGCTTCGTAGGGTCCTTCACAAGCACATACTTCCCTTCATTAAGCTTCATGCATAGATCGACAATTGACTTCACAATCCCCACATGTTTGAGGTATTCAAATTGATCTGCGCAGCAAAGTCCCTTGGCTTGTACCCAACAACACTCAGTATGGTATGATTGTAATGATCCCTGGGGTGAATCCTTGATACATAACCCAGCTTCATCATATCTGCACTCGCAAGCAGAGACTGAGCAGTCCATTTCGCGATCTTATTGGCATTATTCTTAAGCTCAGTAGCAAGCACAGCTCCTCTCTGGGTTTCGAGCTTCTGCCTCCAGTCCACACCGGTATATTTTGGATCAAACTCATTAAGCGCATTCAAAGTAAAGAATGACCTCTGCCCCTTGACATCTGAAACAGCATGAACCTCGCACCTCGCAACAAGGTACATATCATCATCAAGCTTCCAACGCCGGTACCTATAAGCGACCGACGCAACTTCTTCCCCTTCTGAAGAAAATGGGTTCGGCTCCTCGAAGGTCATCTTATTCCCATCCCTCAGGAGGACCTGCTGTGAGAAGTTCTGGTTGATATAAGTCGCCTCAATTGCAAGCGAATGTGCAGAGTTTATGTCCTCCTTGGCCTCCGGCAGAATCTCCTGAGAGGTCTCGTTAACAGATAGAAGATCCAGCTGCGACCCATCTCGCTTGTCAAAGAAAAGCTTGTTCCCAACCCTCTGGATGACAATATCCCATGAATAAACTGATCTAGGAGCGCACATAAGGGCCGAAAGTATAGCGTCAGTGGCAAAGACGGTGGCTTTATCTTCGTTCGCGAGGCGGCGGATCACAGGATCATCAGTGGTGGTGACCTTGAAGAAGTTTCTCGACTTAAATCGCTCGAGGCGGCGGTCGTTCTTGGGGTTGACGCGATCAAAGGAGCGATCGTAGTATTCCAGTGCGCCGCAGATGAGTAGGTCCTCGGGCTGGTCGGGGACCGAGAAGGAGAGTTTGGTAAATGTAGAGAAGGGGATCTGGTCGAGCATCGTCCACTCGGGCTGGATGTCGACGCTGGACTTCATCGTCGGCGAGTCGCGGCGGTTGTGGTGGCCCCCGGCGTTGGGGTTGTTCTGGTTGGATCGGTGGTGGAGATGGTAGAGGCGGTCGCGGCGGGCGCGCTCCTTCTCTGCCTCGCGCTTCCGAGCCTCGACCTCCTCGTCGCGGCGCTGGGGAAGCTGGGGACGGTTCTGGAAGCGCCAGCGTGGGCCGAACTTGGGGCGCGGCGGGGCTTGCCATCGACGAGGCGGAAGGAGGAGTCGTCCGCGTTGAGGGCGGAGGAGTTGGGGTCGAGGTCGAGGGCAAAGTCGAAGGCGGCGGAGGAGTCGCGGGCGGCGGAGGACCGGGGTTGGAGAGGTTTGGGTTGCGGGTCCAGTCGGCGATGCGGCCGAGCTTCTCGGAGCGGGAGAAGGGGGCGAAAGGGATGTGGGCGGAGTGGGCCCCACCGCCGGAGGGGGAGGAGAGGAGAGGGGAGGAGAAGGCGGAGGGGGAGTCAGGTGGGCCCCAGCCATCGGGGTTGAAGGGGACGACGCCGACCTCGAACGCCATGGTTGGATCTAGGGTTAGGGGGAGTAATGAGACAGGAGTCGGCAGGTGGGAATTTTAGGGTTTCGGTTTTGCCAGAGCGGTGTGGTAGTTCCGCAGGAGGTCTCTAGGTGACTTTTATCGCTGCAGGTTAAGAAGGGGGCAGCGGAGCTTGGATTGGCAGATTAAGATGTATTATGGCGGTGTATTGCACCGGCCCAGTAGATTTAGCTCTGTAAACTTTCTGAATGGGCTGGGCCGGAATTATTCAGGCACTCAGACTGATGGGCTATATTAGGAACAAAACTCAGATTGATTTGGTTAAATTACACAAAACTAGGCCGGCCCACGGCCTACATATTTTAAGAGAAGGGCAAAAAAAAAAAGAAAAAAAACTGAAGTAATCACTCGTTTTCAAAAAAACTGGCATATATTCTCGAAAATGCAATAAACTATCATAAAATTTTCTAATAACTTTTAAAAACTATAACTAATAAGTTCAACGACAAGAAATCAGCCATGTTTCTTATAGAGGTTGAGATAATTTGTTCACAAAAATATCGTGTCATATTCACATGGACCGTTTTGTTATTGTATTACAATAAGACTTATTGTCTCTTAATATTCAATCATTCAAATACAAATGCTTTAGTATTCAATTTGATTCTAACTGTGATCACTGTTAAAGATCAATAAGATGCGCTTTAGAGTTATTTAAAAATGTACATTTATTTATTTATTTAGACTTAAACATTTTGGTTCATTTGGGACCAAATTTTGTATGGTGGGTTCATGACATTTCAAAGGGCTCTGATGTGAGACATTTGGTAAACGATCTGATTATTTGATGGTTGTTTTTTTTTCCCCCTTTTTTGGAGATAACTATTTGATGGTCGTGATGTCCACAAATTTGTATAAGATTCTTTAGTGCAACTAGAGAGACAATATAATAACTTCAGAACATTTTGTTGTACCAGAAAATTGATCTTAGACTCTCTTTTTTTAATTAATTTAGAAAAAACCTCAATTACAAATTAATTTTCGCATCACCCTGAATATACGTCAGCCTCGTGGTTCATGTCAAATTGTACTCCACCGTATAACTAACGCATATTTTTCCTTTTCCAATTTTACAATTTTCCAGATATGGTTGATTAAATTCTCTTTTTGATTTTTTTTCATTCATTCTCTTTATCATCTCCACAGATTTAATCGATTTTTTTTATCAATTATCTTCTAATGGATTTGATCATTTTCGTGTTCGTTTTTGTGATAATTTTTAAGATATAGAGTTTGAATTTTGATTTGATTTCTGCTGAATGATGCAATGTTGAATGATCGCAATTTTTTCATTTGAGGAATGCGACTCAAAGACTGCAACTCATAACTTGATTTTGATTATGAGAGAGCTAGGGTTTTAGAAGAGAATTACACAGCGGGGAGCAGATGGTCGCAGTCCTCAGAAGTCGCAGTCCTCATGAGGACTGCAACCATGGTCATGAGAGCGTTCTAAAAAAAAGTGAACATAAAGTCTTTGATGTGAGAACTGCAACCATGATCGCAGATCTTTATATGAGGACTGTGACTCGCAATCTTGAAATTTACAGTCGAACTTCTAACAAAGTCTCAGTTCTCACAAAGTTTATTTGCAATTCGCACAAAATTCTTACAAAGTTACAGTCTCGAAGTCCCATTCGCAGTCAAAGTTGTAGTTCTCAGAAAATCACAGTTGCGGAACGCTTTCAATTGCGGTCGTAGTCGCGATTAAAAGTTAAAATAGTGATATTTTAGTCTTTTGTATTTTTCTGATTACACCATCTGTCAAACACGTGTTTGCAATCTAGCGTTCACAAAAAAAATAAGGCTCATGTGAAGAAAAAATTATAATTGAGGTTTTCCTTAATTAAGCTTTACTATAGGCAGTTCCGCACAAAATTCCTTAGCTGTATACAGAATTACTATTTATTCTCTAAAAATATATAAATGTCTTTTTCTTTTTTCAATTCAGATCCTCTCGTCACCCAATCCTAATTTGATTGTCAAACCTCATTGGCAATAAACCTAAAATATCAGTTGTCAATGAAGGCCATAAAAATAAAAATTTAGAATGTAAAATATGAAATTAAATTTTCATTCTGATTTAAAATTTTTGTATAAATATAGTATAATAAATTTCATACCACAAATTTATTTCTGATTGTTCTCAACTCCCAAAAGTTTCATAGAATACTAAGAGGTAATTTGGTTATTTATGACACATTATGTCATGCATAATACATATTTATCTAATTTTGATCATTAGGCATAAAATGTTTGATTCAAAATTTGCTTGAAATCATGAAATTGTAAAATGTAAAAGTAATTTCCATTTTAGAAAAATAATAACTAAACAAATCATTATTATCTTTTCTTATTTTACTCATCAAAAGAAAACTCCCTACACAACATACTTGGTGAAGAAAATGTGAACAGATTGATAACACATAAAAGGCAGTTTTATTTTTTAAATATCTAACATGGAGCTTTGCATGTTAGAGCTATAAACTTGGGTGGTGGTGATGTCCTTTTACTGACCTCTATGATTAATCAAATCTAGCACAGAGTTTTGCATGTTCTAGCTTAACATGGAGCTTTGAATGTTAGAACTATGAACTTGGGTGATGATGTGGTAACTTTGCTCAAAAAACAAAAAAGAGTTCATTTTATTATTTATTTGACCTTGTACATGTTTATAATATTGTTTTATATAAACTTAATTTTTTTTTCTTGCACTACAAAATATGATCATAAGAATCAAGTAATTTAAAATAAATATTAAACTAAAAATAGAACTTCATCTGTCTCAAAACCAATTATAGTTGATACTTGATTAGATTTTTTTTCCCCTTCTTCTTAAAAGATGATTTAAAGATAATCTGGCTCCAAATTAAAAATATGATCCTCTAAGTTAAGAAAAGGAAGATATATACTAATTAAAATGATATTCTTTAAACTTTGCACAGTATTATGTTTTTTCCCACTATGGAGACTATGGGCGTGTTTGTTTCGCCGCAAAACGCAAGTCGTAAAACTTCTTTTCCATTTTCCGTTGTTTGTTTCGCTGAAAAACAAGTTGCAAAATGCAACTCTTCTTTTCTCACTTGCAGTTGCTACAGTTAAATTTGTGGTCATGTAAATCTCACTTTTACACTCATATTTTCCCACTTGCAGTTACTACAGTTAATTTTGTGGTCATGTAACTCTCACTTGTAGTACACTTACAGTTCAAAATAGTTACTTGATAATCAATATATAATTTAATGTTATTAAATATTTAATATTTTAAATAGTGTTCAATTTCTTATTTAATTATTTAATATTTTTAATCTTTAATTTTTTTATTGTTTTTAATATTGTTTTAATATTTAATATTTTACTATTTTAATTTACTATTTTTATTTAATACTTTATTTAATACTTTATTATTTTATTAATACTTATTCCATTTTTTATTATTTTATTTAGAGTTAATATTTTATTAATATAACAATATTATACTTTAATATAAAATTACTATATATTTAATTATTTATTTTTTAATATAAAAAATTACTTTATTAATATCATAATATATTTTATTATTATATTAATATTTTATTATGCTAATATTGTAATAATTCAGTATAATAATACTATAATGATAATTTATTATTAAATTATAATTATATTTTAATTTGTTAATTTTATATTTCTATAATATTACAACAATATTATAATAAAATTTATATTATAATAATTTTCAAGTATTTTTAATATTATAATATTATAACTATATTTTATTATTTTTGTAAGATTTTTTAATATTTATATTTTATTAGTATTCTTAAAATTTTATTAACGTTCTTTAGATTTTCTTAAAATTTTATATTATTTATTTAGTTAATATTTTAGTAATATTTTACTATTTATACTAATATTTTATTAATATTATTGTTATAAATAAAATATTAAGATTATTAATTTTTTATTTCAAATTTATTAATACAATTTAATTTGCAATAGTAGATTTAATTTAATAGTATTTATAATATTTAAATCACTGCTACAGTTAATTTTGTGGTCAACTTTTCCACTTACACTTTTACATTACCAACCAAACACCGTAAAACACAATATACTTTACCATTTACACTTTCACTTTATCAACCAAACACCGTAAAACACAATATACTTTTCCATTTACACTTCACTTTATCAACCAAACACCGTAAACACGATATATTTTCTCTGCTACAGTTCACTTTTTCCATTCTCATTTTATGACTTACGACTTGCGATGTTTTGCAACGAAACAAACAGGCCCTATAACTATTAGTCTGTCATTGGTGTCTCAAGCTGTGGGACTACTAAAGAGTAAATATAAATATTAGATCCAACGAAGTTATTGGGTTGGGTATGGTTTTTAGGTTTAAGCATGATAGATTAGTGAGTGCACTAATGAAAAATACATGATTAATGATGGTTAGAAACCAACTTTAAAAATGTCCTTATAACCGATTTGTCTCCAGAAGTCATAAAAAGTCTCAGATATATGATGGCAGTTAAAAACCACCGTTATATATGAGCTATAATGTCAGTTTTACAAAAAAAAAAAACCGACATTAAAAGCCAACCTTTAACGTTGGTTCCACTTGGAACCAACTTCCACTTGAACCTACGTTAAAGATCCCTAGGTACCGATGTTAAAAGTTATATATGTTTTTTTTGAAAATTTATTTATATTTTAAAAATCCATTCATACATTCAGATTCACAGTATCATAACATTCTCTTTAACACTTTCAATACACATTAACAATAACACTTCATATCCCAGTACACATTAACAACACATTTCATAACCAATACACATATCCGACACTAATGAAACATGCATCAAAATAAGATAAGTTATAAAAATGAAGCACAGACTAAAATTTCATCTCCATACAAATTTTCATCCAACACATAAATAAAAATTTACATCCAACACATTCAGATTCCAATGAAAAATACACATACATATTTATATTCTAATATAAAAATACACATGCACAATTATCACAAATAGTGTCTCATCATTCTGAAGTCTCTACATCTTTTGCACGTACTACTTCCATTATTGATAATATCTGAAGAGATGCTTATGAAAAGAAGATAAAAATATTAAATAAGTATCACAAATATGAAACATAAAACAAATTAGTATCATAATTATGAAACACGAAACAAGTATTACAATATGAAATATGAAACAAGTATCACAAATGCAAATTTCATTTAAATCCTGTAAAAATTAAGTATCACACATATCACAAATACATGAAACCTAAAAAATACTTACTATTAAGTGTGCTCTGGAACAAATTCTGCCCATTCTTCGTGAATATCAACTACTCCATCATTCATATATTCTTTTTTATTAAACTACGAATATATTAAAATATTCATCATGTTTAGTTTAATAATAACAAAACAACAAGAGGTAACTTTACGTCAAATCATTATATATGTATTGGAATGGGATTCTATTGAGAGACAATGATCTCCCTATAAACCGCATCACATAGTATTCACACATCATGTTATCCAATTGACAATGATACTACAAAATAAAATCAATAAGATATAATTTAAATATTGATAATTTTTTAAAAAATATCAAATACTAAAAGCAAAATACCTTAGTAATCCTTCATGTAAGATGTATACTCATGATTCACACATTTCGATTACTATTTATGATAAACATAAGCACGACTCTTTTCATAAAATAAGTAAAAATTTTAATAAAAAATTCTATAATAGAGCTAATAAAATAAATATAAGTATTAAACACTCACATATTAATCACATCAATAATCTCACATTGTGGCTCGTGACATAATGAGTCCAACCAATATACAATAGTGTTATGTGGGTCAATCACAACATAATTTTTAATATGAAATATAACAGAAATTAGTATGAAATCAAATAAAAATAACATTTAAATTTTATCATAAAATTCGAGTACTTACACCATATTAAACGGTGCAAAATACAACCAACCGCGCTGACATCCTTGCATTGTGTTCGCGATAAACACAGTTTTTTTCCTTTCACCATCAGCCGAAGTATTATGAAAACATACGATACTGTATGGACAAATAAAATCATACATATCACTGATGCTCATGCGATCACACATCTGATATAAAAACTTAAAACAAAAATTAAAATAACAATTAAAAATCTAAAAATATTTAATTCATATAAATTAATAAACTCTAATTACTCACTTAATGTATACAGTGATGCATGTCGCACTTATCTCCTTCTTACCTACAAACTGTAAAATATCATTACGTTCGAGGTTTACGGGAGGAGTGTATCTAAGGATAAATGAGGCATTCTTATTTCGATTATGTCATCAGCTCTCATCATTCTCCTAAAATACCCACTATCCTTAGTTGCTTGCGAATACTTTTATTTTTTGCTCTTTGAAACGACAGCTTGACTGACTGTTTTGTGGATTGGCTCCCCGTTGGACGTGTCACACCCTTCCTTTTAGCCATTTCATGTCACGATACCATTACCATTAATCACTTATACATTTTTCATTAAAAAACTTGTACTTAAATTTTAATAACATATCTGGACATGCAAAGAAATAAGACTTGTTGGCCATGCAATAAACGAATCACTAACATTACCAATAGTGGTCATCTCATCGGTTGTAGATATACTTTAATATCTAGTGGTTTTATAATGCATACTTTAACATTATTAGATCCAAATGACTGACCGTAAATTACTTAATTATCACTATTGGTGTTGTACACTCTTCCACGAGCCACAATAATTGTCATCCCATGAATTTCAATTGCCAAATCACATGGAAGAAATTCATCTTGTAACATAAATAATAACAATAATGAGATTTCAAGCCAATAAGATTTAGATATTTCATTGACATGAAACTACGGATATTTGATGAGTAACTTATTGGGACCCTAATCCCAGCAAGACATTAACAAAATTCTCTTTTCTCTTTTCTATATAAAGTATAACATACTGGCGGTAAACATGTATTTCCCCTTCTGCTCAGCTGCTAACTGCTCACGTATACGCATTTCAACCAAATTCAGTTTACTTTTGACTCCATCCTTAATCTTACCATGTATATTAAGTAATGTGTCAATAATACTATCAAACCCATTTTTCTTAATATGGATGTTATCAAGGCAGTGTCTCACAAACAAACACTTCCGATACGGGAGATCAAAAAGTATTGATCGCTTCTTTCACACAATCTTTCAATTGTATTTTGCTGTAGCTTTCCACAACTTGGCATGAGATATTTCATCCGTTCATATACTTCTTCAACATTTAAAGCTTTGGAACTTTTTCTTTTTCTGTAGGTCCATTTAACGCTTTCTGTAGCCTCTGATAATGGTGTAACGTGAGCAAGAACCTCCGGGTATTAAGGTATACTATTTTCTCTCATACTTTAATTTAACAGAAAATGTGTCTTCTTCACGTATAGGACATGCTTTGTGACCTCTCACACTGTACTCTAATAAGTTGTCATATGCTGAAAAATCATCGATTGTCTAAAGCAATATAGCTCAAAGTGTGAAAAGTTCTTGATGATATGTATCAAATACTTCTACCCTTTCCTCTTACATTATCTTTAGGTCGTCACTAATAGGTGCCAAATAAACATCTATCATTTTTCGGTTGTCTGGCCCCGATATCAGCAATGACATCATAAGAAACTTGCGCTTCCTGCACAATCATAGAGGAAGATGATAAATAGTCAACACAACTGGCAATGTATTATGTGTGTTGTTCATGTTACCGTGTAGATTCATCCCATTAGTCGAAAGACTTAGACGGAGATTCCTTGCATCACTCTCAAATTCAGAAAATTTTCATTAATCATATTCCACTGTAGAGAATCAGCCGGATGTCGAACATACTATCAAAAATCCTCCCATCTGAATGTCACGTCAAGCTCCCGCATGTTCTGCATTCTTAAATATGTGTTTAAATTTAAGTATTATCAAAAAATACCAGAATTAGTCAGAGATTTGTCATTTATTTTGTACCGTGACCTTTGAACATTTTTCTAAATGTTCATATTCCTTTTAGTACAAAATACAATCATTAGGGTAAGAATGTATCTTTTCATAATCTATTCTCATAGAGCACATGATTTTCTTGTCTCATATATACGATCTGGAAGTTTATTATCCTCAGGAAGATATCTTTCAATAGTTTGAGTAAGAACGTAAAATTCTTATCGCTCCACCCATTTTTCACTTTCAAATTATATAATGTCAATACTGCAGATAACCTAGTAAATTTAGAACCAACATATAAAAGTTTTTCTGCATCATTCTTCAACTTCTCGAATAATTGTGGATGATGCATAAAGTATTCATCTACATCATGCATCATGTCTTTTAATTCATTACCATCATCACAATCGACTTCTCTTTTATCACATCTTCTATCACTTTAATTAATAGATATATCTTCTTTTGCATTCTCACCATGCCATATCCATCTTGTATAATTTGTACCAAACCCATTAATGAATAAACAATCTCTTAATACTTCAACTATAGTTTTATCATTACAAAAACATTTTATGCACAAAAAATTAATACGATTAGAATTGTCAGCACACTCAATGACAATGGGGTTTATTTGATAGACTCCTCTACACCTATCTCATATTGAGTACTTATCCGATCAGACGAATCCATTTCCGATCCATCTTTATTATGTCTAAAAATAAAAAAATATTAATTTTTCGATAAACATGATAGAAAAAATCCAAACTAAAATTAACACACACATATGAACAAATCAGACACACACACACGTCACACACATGAACACACATCACACACATTACAAACATAAAAACATACATCAACACACATATCTACAGTGTACATACAAATGAACACACACACACACGCGCGCGCGCGCGCACATTACACATCACACATTAGATGCACATACATCACACACACATGAACACACACATCGCACACGTAACACACATAAACACACACAAACACGAATACACACATGTATATTATACACACAAATGAACACACACAGACATACACACTAACATCATTTTATCAGAACCATCATTAAAACTTAAACTTTTCTAAATAAAATTTTACTAATTTCACCAATTTAGCACTAAAACAATTTCACAAAATTTTATAAACTAACATTTTTCTCTACGTTAAATATGAGAATATAGGGAAGAGCGATACCTCAAAGGTTGAGGCAACTTAGAGCTCGCCGGAGAGGGGCGCCGGAGAGGGGCGAGAGGCCGGGGACCTTACTGGAAGATTAGAGAGAGTGGTGTGCGCGAATCAATTGAGGTGGGGGGAGGAGATTCTTGCAGGGGAGAGAGAGAGGCAGGGGGGCTCGCCGGAGAGAGAGAGGGGGCAAGGGGCTCACCGGAAGAGTATGAGGACGGCGGGAGGGCCTTGGGGGTAGAGAGACGAACGGGGCAGGGGAAGATGACATCATGAGGGAGCGGGGGGAGAAAGGTGGAGGTTAGAGATCGGGGTGAGTTTTGAGTGAGAGAGAGAGACGAGAGAGTGGCGACCGGGGTGGGGGTAGGGTTTTAAGGGAGAGATTTAACGTCAGTTCTAAGTGGAACCAACGTTAAAAGGATTTAATGTCCGTTCTCAAGAACTGACATTAAAATATTTAATTAACATCGGTTTTGATCAGCGGATGTTAAAAATTGACTTTTGATGTTGTTTTTGTTTAAAAAAATGATGTGAATGATGATGTCTTTTAATCTATACATTGTCAATAGGGCAGTTTGGTTGCAAGGAAGTTGGCGGAAGTAAGGAAATAGGGAAGTATAATTGCTTACTTCCCTATCTATCCAAATACCGAAAAGAAAAATAAGAAAACCTCTTTTCCTTTTATCTTTTCTCTTTTACAAAACTATTTCCTCACTTTCAGAGTGCTACAATTAATTTTGTGGTCATGTAAATCACATTTGTAATAAATTGTAGTACAAAACAGTTAATTTTTTTACCATGTAAGTCTCACTTGCATTCTAATTACACTGTATTTTTTATTTTTCTTAATTAATTTTTATTTTAATATTATTTTACGGTCAACTTTGTGGTCAACTTTTTCACTTCCACTTTCACATTACCATCCAAATACCAAAAAGATAAAATATTTTTCAAACCACACTTCTCAACAACATCCAAACACCGAAAAACATACTAACCAATTCTCAAGTTTTAGAGGGAATTATTACTACTTCCTCAATTCCTCACTTCCTCACTTCCACCCTTAACCAAACAGGCCCAATTGTGGTAGAATGAGAAGGAATGATTACATTTTTGGGCAATGATCCTCAATGATTAGTATTTTATTTTCTCTAGATCTAGAAAGGTAATAAATATTTCCTCTTAAAAGTAGGGATTTTTTTTAACAACCCTATCTTGATCCTAGTACCTCTTATTTTCCAGCCAAGTCTCAATGATGGTTTTTTTTTTTTGGGGGGGACTTGTGTCCTTCCAAAAGGATTTGAAACCGAATCCTTCCTACTCAAATTTAACTCTCCGACATTCAAATACAAAATCCACTCTATTGAAGTTGATCTATATTATTTCAAATATCTATAAGCTAAAATTAATTGTTTTGAATACTTTTTGCCCATCCATCAAGCGGCGCAAAATGGACGACCAAAACTAGTGAGCTTGTTAGATTTATGTTTTTAGACATATGAATTCTCGATCCGACCAGTTTATTATGATTTAAATATTTAAAAACCCCTACAAATCAATTTTTGCTAGGTTTAAAATGTTCTACACCGTTAAACTAACCAGCTCACTATTTAGACTGTTTGTTTTCTCCCTACTTGATGCATAGGCAAAAAGTATTCAAAATGCTTGATTTTTGGTTTATAGATACTTGAAATAGTATAGATCAACTTTAACAGAGTGGATCTTGTATTCAAATGTTGAAAGTTAGTATTTGAGTGGTAAGAATCCGGGCCCAGATCCTTTTGAAAGGACACAAGTCTATCCCGTTGAATTAGTTGCAAATCAGGTGCTTCAGATTAAGCCCACTTCCTTTCAATCTTCTCATCTTGCGCCACCCCCAATGCACATTACTCCACCTCAGCTCTGATACTATTTCATTGGGCATTAAACCTCTGCAAACACTCGTGCACTCAATACAAAAAGGAAGAATATCAAGAACACAGAGAATGGAGATATAAAGATAATCGGTTTTAATTTCTTCAATACCTACACCTCTCTTCTCTTAACTACACGACCGTAGCTATAAAACAGTGCAGCCGAATTTTCTTATACAGTGTATTTCAAAGATTAAACAAATATATAGTCCACACACAATTACCAAACTTCCTAGTATTCATATTGGATAGACCTAATGGAAATACAATGGGGAAAAAACCCTGATAACAGTATATTTGCATGCAGAACATAAGACATATACCTCAACAGGAACCTTGACATCATATCTCTCTTATAGGCTATGAATTACAAAGCAATGTGAAGGGTACATAAATTTGAAATGAAAAAGATGCAAAAAAAAAAATGCCAACATGCAAATTTTACATAATAGCTACATAAATAATAATTAATTTTGCTTACTTTACTTAGAATTCCTGTTTTTCATTGAAAAGTATTAATCTTGTGCATATTACCTGTCAAAACAAAATTCCCAACATGGCAAAAAGTGAAAAGATTTATAACACATAAAAGCAATTTTATTTTTTTTAAAAAAAATAGTGACATATTAAGCCATGCTCTGTAAGCTCACATTTATGTGGGGGGCTAAAGAGAAATCAGTTACCTGCTAAAAGTCATGCATTTATAATAAAAAAGTTAGAAATGCCTCTTTCACAATTTCATACAAAGTATATGACGTATTACATTATATATATTCATAAAAACAATCCTTT
The DNA here is from genome assembly GCA_038442645.1 of Agave tequilana. NCBI lineage: Eukaryota > Viridiplantae > Streptophyta > Magnoliopsida > Asparagales > Asparagaceae > Agave > Agave tequilana. The sequence continues at coordinate 302,702 of JAVJIF010030487.1, read as the reverse complement.
ATTTCAGTGATTAACAATTTTTCTTGTATCTTCTTCTCTTATTTCTTTTTTTATGCTTTAGTATTTGCCAATATGAGGTCCATTTATGCTCTAGTTCTTTTTTATGGGATGTTCGAGAAAATTAAATATATTAAGAGTCTGAGACCTTACTTTACAATTTTTTTTTTGTTATTGGAAATAGTAGGTGTGATAAAAGAGAGAGAGAATAATTAATGAAAAAAAATTTGGAATAAAATTGAACTTTGTGGTGTGTAACCGTTTTTTTTAGTGCTCATTGCCCCCCTCTCAATTGAGTTTGCTAAAAAGTCCAGGAAAATACACTTGCAGGATACAATAAAAAACCTCTAGAGATGATAAGTAGCAACTTTGACAAACTCTCTTCGATCTCACAAGAATTTGCAACTCTTAATGATGATTAGATGGAAGAGAGATGAGAAAGTGAAAGAGAGTCTGTAAAGTTACCGAGCCTTGAATAAGACATAACAAATGTATATAAGATCCTAAGAGTTGTGTCACTTGGTGAAGGACAACTATGTACATGTTTGTTTCAAAGGATGCAACTTTTCATCCAAACGCAGCCGCAACACCTATTTCAGTGCATATATTTCTAGCTAATTGCAACAACTAGAATAAAGTTAGAAATCAAGTTCATCATGTTTGTGCAGACTTGGGCCACAGGTTGGAGATCTTCTAGAAGAACCATTGATTAATTTACATGATTCACAGGATAGTGATCAACTAAAGCCGCATATGTCACCACTAATAATTATAGAACCTATATATCATATATTTTAAATATCAATTGTAGTGGTCAAAATTTGACCACCATTAAGATATTGACATGTGTCTAAACGACCGGTTGAGGCGTCCACATTTTCAAACTCACCCAGCAGGGTCCGTCACACCAGATCCCCTCGGAGTCCTCCCTTATTCCGGAACTACTTCCTTTTCTGAAGAAATCGCCCTCCGGAGCCCCCTCCTGTTTTGAAGAGACACATCCGAGATCACTTGTAGTCTAAGGTCTCTGGAGTCATCTTGAAGACTTCAGTAACAATCACCGAGATGTCTGCCTGCAATTATGCCTCTCCACCTCTCACGTTGGAGATGTGTGACAGCCCTACGTTCAGAGCGAGCCATTATGGACATTAACGAGCTTTCTTGCATGCAATCCTAATAGTCAGTGTCAGTAATCACAATAGTTACAACCAATCCGCACTTGTAGATCATGCAATTACAAAGATCTCTCCAGCTACCAGTAATAGTACGTATAGACCTTCATCTCCAACAACAAGAGAGGGGGATCCAAAAAAAGCCAAACTCCAGTCCAAGACTTCTTCAATTACTCCATAATCCATTCTCATAGAGACATCCATACTGAATCCATGTAAATCTTGTAAACTTTAGATTATAGTGAAATTCTCCTCCTTCTCCCCACGGTTTTTTCCACATTGAGTTCCACGTAAAACAATTTGTGTCACTGCATGCTCTCTGCGTTATGATTTTTTTTTTTTTACACATACACTTATAATCCCCTAATCCTTTCGCTTGTTGTGTGTGATCGACCGTCTGATAATAGCAGCGGAAAATCTTCACCAAAAACTGGTGCTTTCTTTAAGATCTGAGTCTCAACACTCAAGATCTCTCTCATTAAAAATCTTCCTCAAAAGCCTCTGCAACAAAGCCAATAGCCCCAAGAAAGCGCGCCTTCACTGTCAACGACGCAACATCCAAAGATAAAGCCGTCAGCACCGTTGAGAGAACAGTCTCTCTACCTATAGACGATCAGTCGCGTACCACAGAGGACACTAGTTCCTCCTTACCTTAGGAATTGGCCACCAGTGTCCAATCGCTGCATCGGCACAAAGACCAACTCCTTTAGATGCTCAACGATATGAATGAGCAAATGAAGGAACAACAAGATCAAATTGCTGCTCTCTAAAACAACCAACCATCGATGTAGTCAGAGAGCAAGCCAAAAGTCAGTGGATCACCCGACCTACGAGCTCTTGACGAGTTGATCCAGAAACAAATCGTGGACGTCAAGCTGCAAAGCATGTCGAACGCCTTCAACTGACAAAATCTCTGATTCCCCTCTCTAAGGAGATTCAAGAGTGTGAGATCCTGAAGAAGTTTTTGACTCCAACTTTGGACTACTATTTCGGAGTGAACGATCCAGTTCAATACATCTGATACTCCCGGGACAAGATAGTGATCTACTCCTGAAACGATTTAATCATGTGCTTCACCTTTCCTTCTAGCTTGAAAAGTGCGACCTCAGATTGGATTTACTCCCTTTCTCTGCCCTCTCTCCACAACTTCAAGGAGGTTATCAGAGCGTTCCTCACTCAATACGCTTCTCGCTCAGCAGACAAGAAGAATAACCTCCTCATCCTCTCCGTCAAGATGAGGTAAGGAGATAACCTCAAGTCTTACATTAGCTTTCCAAAGCCAAACTGTCAAGGTCCCTAACTGTGGTGAAAACGTCTCTGCACTCGCATTCATGAGCGAGTTGCAGATTTCTCATCCTCCTTGCAAGCACCTCCTTATGCATAATGGCACTCGGATGAGCGAGGTACTCTCCCGAGCACAACCTTACATCCATTTGGAGGAGGCAATGAAGAATTCCTCCAATCACTCCGCGAGCCTGGTGATGGTGGAGGAAAGTCAAAGTCTCTGCATGAAGCCTCTGCCCATGCCCACGACCAGAACAAGGGCAATCTGCCTTTAAAATCTAGGTGCTCCCCATCCTTTCACAAGTTCGCTCAGAACCTTCAAGCTGGAACAATACTTCACTTCGTTGAGACTTCCCATCAATGAGATCTATAAGGCTATCATAGGCCAACCTAGATCAGGCGTTCGAAGCCAAACCAGCACGATCTAATACTCCCAAGAGTAGAGGAGTATTTCTTATTCCATGACTATAAAGGACACAAGACCGTCCACTGCAGAAGCCTCTGATGGTACCTAGAAGAACTTGTCTATCAAGGCTTCCTCAAAGAGTACATTATTACTCCCGGAGTGGCCTTCAGATCTGAATAGCTCAATTCTCCACTGCCTATCTAACCAGAATATCTAGTCATTCAGTACAAAGCAATTGAGTGAACCAATTCCTCTTTCATGGCCAGAGAAATTTCTCACATTACACTCTCCTACTTTCCTTTCATTTAAAGCACATGTATTTTGTCTTGATGAAATAAAATGCATTATTCTCCTAATCATTTTCGTGCCACCTCACCAAGCTGTTGGGAGTGTCCCCCATCAGTCCTTGATGCTTGTACTATAACCCTCAGTCCTAGATGTACGTATTGCAATACCAGTATTCGATACGGTGAAAATACTTAACCTGACCTTCATGGTCGCCCGACCAAGACTATTTCAACTCCATATATTAATTCCCAATATTTTGAATTTTTCTAAAAATTTTGAAATTTTTTAGATTATTTTGAAAAATCTCTTGAATTCGATGTCGACCAATACTGCTGATCGACTGCAGAATTTTTAATTAACAAATGAATTTGAATTTTATGAATTTGATTTTACAATATTGCTCAGGGTAATATTTTTTATTTTTAAGAATTTTTCTGAATTAATCAAAATTTCACCTAATTAAATAATATTATAAAAATATTTTTTCATCTTCCTTTTTCTTTCACCATTCTCCTCCTTCTTACTTCCACCGCCTCTCCCCTACCGCCTTCTCTCTCTCCTCTCTCTGTATAAAATCTCTCACTCTCCCTCCCCCTCTCTCGCTTAATCTCTCAATGTCTCCTCTCACTTTCTCTCCTTCACTCTCCCTTTCTCTCACTCTCTCTCATCACACTCTCTCTTCCCCTCCAAATTGTCGCAGGTGGCTGGCGCCACCACTGCCGGCTGTGGTGTCACTTCGACCGATTGCTACCTAGCCTACCACAGCTCCTCCTCTACCCTGCTTTTTCTTTTTCTTTCTCTTCCCTCTCTCTTTTTTTCTTCTTTCTTTCCTTATGCTATCTCTTCTTCCTTTCATCTTCTCTATCTTTCCCTCCTCTTAGCCACGCCACCCATTCCAGCTGCCGCGCGCTGCCCTGAACCATCTCAAGCCACCCTATTATTTTCTCTTTCTTTCTTTATCTCTTTCTCTCTTTCCCTCTCGTTTCTCTCTCCCCATCGCTACTGGCAGGATGACCGCCGCCGCCGACCGACCACCACCATTGCCGGCCAACCGATCGCCGCTGCAAGTCAGAGCCATGTCATGCCAACGTTGGCCGCCGCCGCCTCCCTCCTCCTCCTCCTTTCTAACCTCGTTCTCTCTCTTTTTCTTTATCTTTCTCCCTCTTATTGGATCCAAACCTAAACCCATTTGCAACTGAACCGACCTAAACCCATTAACCTTAACCAACATCCAATTAACTAAAACCCCTTTGCTCAATGAAGTTTTTACATTTCTAAATTACAAATCTAACCTATTTTTATTTATTTTAGTGTTTGGGTGATATCTTGATCAGTCGGAGTTCGATTTAGATGATTTTTGAGCTGTTGTGATCATAGGAAAACAAGCTATATTCCTGTGATAACTATGTGAATGTTTTTCTTTTATAATTTATACTTCAATGTTATGAATACAATTAATTTATTTAAATTGTATTTATCGTTCAATAAATCATGTAACAGGTAAGCCATTGAAATTAAAATATGTACTAGTTTTTTCCTTTATAAATTATGTTTCATCATGTTGAATAAAATTAATTTATTAATTTATTTAATAAAATGTATTTATCGTCCAATAAATATTATAAATGGTAAAACACTTTAATTAAAATATGATGCGTGTTTTTTAAATATTTTCAATAAAATAATATTTTTATTGTGATTCATGATGTAAAATATATATGAATTATTATATATTTGGTGATTATTAAACTGTAGATTAAAGAAATTCTAAATTAATAAATAAATTAATAATTTTTAATATGCTTATGAAGAGTTTGAAATTAGATAATTGTATACAATTACTCTGTGATATCGATCAGGTTAATAATATTGAATTCATTATAAATTTTTTTTTAATATATTGACATATAATCATGTTAGCGATATCACTCTGATATTGTCACTGTTACCTGACCTATGTGAACAAACACTATCATACTGAACACATGCTTCTGGTTTTATGAATTATTATTATATCGTATGCACATTTTTATATGTTATGATTGTGGACACTATCATATCATGGTTTTGCATCACTGTTATATGAATTCACAGTTTATGTACTTTGATTGTTCGTGTATTCTTGCTGCGAGGCCCCAAGACTTTCTTTTTGAGCCCATGTTAGACTTATATGTGAGATGGGTCCACTGTTAGAGAAGTGATTCCTCCAGATGGTAGGACATGTGGCGCGATCTCATCATGCGTTGGAAATTGACCACTACAATTACAAAGAGAGAACTTATTTTTTTTTTCTTGCACTAGAAAATATGGTCACAAGAATCAAGTATTTTAAAAGAGATATTAAACTAAAAATAGAACTTCATCTATTTCAAAACCAACTATAGCTGACACTTGATTATATATGTATGTATGTATGTATGTATATATATATATATATATATATATATATATATATATATATATATATATATATATATATATATATATATATATATATATATGTTGGCCCAAGAGGTTACACTCTCCATTGTTTTGTGTTTTGATGATAACAAACCAAATAAGTGCTATTTGGTACTAATGATTTGATCAAGATGCATTTCAGGTTTTGTACCATGTTTAGAGCTCATTCGCTTCGCTTTTGCAAAAACTTCTAAGTTCCATATAGCAATGAAGGCAAATTGGACATCAAGGAAGGATCATAGAAGAGAAGGCACTTGCAAGGCATTGAATGGCTCATAGATTGCTTCAGAGGTCCTTAGGTTTTGTTTTATAGCTTTATAGCATGTTAAAGAATAGAGAGTAGGTTTGAAGCTCAAACACACACGTTTTCACGCGTATGCTATTTCCAAGTTTATTCCTCATAAAATATACATAAATACTTTAACACTAATTCTTCCTTCTACAAATCTGTTTTTATGTTGTATACTGATTTCCTGTTCAAAATAGTTTTGATCAAAATATTTTTCCTCTCAAAATTCCCTTTCTATTTCAATTTTTGACCTGAGCCGGTCGACCGGCAATATACCACCAGTCGACCGAAGATCTGGCAGAGTGCACGTATCCGTGTGCACGTCTGTCGGTCGACCGGTAGGCTACCGGTAGTCGACCGAAGTTTTTAGTTTGCTCTCTGTATCTTACCAGTCGACCGGTGGTCTACCGGCCTTCGACCGATAGTTTAACTTTTATCTTTTCGGTCGACCGGCTGTCTACCGATAGTCGACCGGTACATGTTTTGAGTCTCAGTCAGGAGCAGTCGACTGTACCAGTCGACCGATAGTTCATAACGGTCAAATTTTTGAACTATCGGTCGACCGGGCCAGTCGACCGATATGGCCGTTGAACAGTAAAACGGGCATATTTTTAAATCTGTTTTAACTTAATTAATATCCGTTGGAGGGTATATTTGGAACTAATTACTTCCTAATCTTCAGTAATTAATTCCTAACCCTAAACCCTAGCCCTCTCCTATAAATAGGGGTGTTTGGGGAGAGTTTCCTAACACAATTATTCAAGAAAAAATTCAAAAGTTTGGGATATTTCAAAAGAGCTTGTTTCTTGTTTTGTGCTGATATTTCTCAGAAGTGTTCTTGATATACTCTCTGAATTTGATTTTCTTTCTTCACTTACACAAGAGCTTCATTCCTTCTCAATATTCTCTAAGGACCTTTGTAAGGGAAGAGATATTTGAAAGAGAGAGTTTGTGATCTTTTGATTACTTAGAAATTGTATTGTGCTGAAATTGTAGGAGTTGGGTACTCCATTTGTAATTGATCTTTGTGATAGTGAAAGTAGCTAGAATCCTTCTGGGGAAGGCGGGGAGTAGAGCTGGGTGCTCGAACCTCGATAACATATCTTTGTGTTTGCGATTGGTTTACTTTCCATTGCTATTACTTAGTGTTTTTGATTGCTATTGCCATATTCATTCATTCATCTCATTGCATTTGCTTCATAATTTTTAAATTGGCCTTAGATTAGCATAATCACCTATTCACCCCCCCTCTAGGTGATTTTCAATTGGTATCAGAGCTTGGACTCTAGGTTTGGCTTAACATCCTTAGAGTGATCCTAAAATATTGCTAATCAACATTTTCATTCATCCATACACACACTAGTAAACATGGCCGACAACATTAAATCCCCACCTAAATTTGATGGCCTTAATTTCCCTGTTTGGAAGGTTAGGATGACTATATTTTTGCAATCACTAGGTAGCTTAGTTGCCAAATCCTTGACCAAACCCTATGAGGCACCCGATGGTGATGAGGACACTTGGACCGACCTTGACTTTAAGATGTATGAGGCTAACTCAAAAGCCCAAAACTCCCTTCTTACCGCCTTGAATGAGGATGACCTTACACGTGTTATTCATTGCCAATCCGCCTATGAGATGTGGCAACACTTATTGGTCACGCATGAAGGGACCTCACAAGTCAAGAGAGCCAAAGTAGATCTCTTGCGGTCTCAATATGAATCATTTAAGATGCTAGATGATGAAACAATTGATTGCATGATTACTCGTTTCACAAAAATCACTAATGGTCTTTCTTCATTAGGTGACATCATCTCCAACGACCAAAAGGTACGCAAGGTGATACGGGCTCTTCCTCCATCTTGGGAGATCAAGTCTACTACCTTGAAGGAATTGAACGACAAAGACGAGATGGACATCATAAGTCTCATAGGGAACCTCAAAACCTATGAGATGGAGAAGAAAGCAAGAGAAGAGGCGGCTCCAACAAAGAAGAAGTCTATCGCTTTCAAGTCTTCTTCCTCCACCATTGAAGACGAAGATGAAGATGAAGAAGAAGATGAGGAGCTCTCCCTCCTCGTGCGCAACATCAAGAGGATGTACCGGAAGAACAAGCAAAATTTCCGGAGAAAGTTTGAAGGTAAAGAGGAGCGAAAGATCATTTGCTACAATTGCCGCAAGCCCGGACACATCATGGCCGATTGCCCGGAATTCAAGAAGAAAATGACTTCCTCCTTCAAGCCAAGAAAGCAAGACGAAAAGAAGGCTTACAAGGCCACTTGGGATTCGGAAAGCGAGTCCGAAGATGAAGAAAAGGCGGACACCGCAAACATGTGTTTCATGGCAAACACACCCAAGGTAACCCCTCAAACTCTTGAATCTATAGATGATAATGATGATGATTTAAGTAAGGAAGTTCTAGTGCATGCTTTTGTAGAACTTTCCGAAACTTATGATAACAAGAAAATGGAGTGTTTTAAACTACAAAAGGAAGTTGCTTTTCTTAAATCTCAACTTGCTTTGATTTCACAAGAAAAAGAGGATCTTTCTTCTAATCTTATTTCCATTCAAAATGAATTTCATTCTTATAAGATTTCTTGTAAGGGTAAAACCCCTATTGTTGATAATAATGAAATTTCTTCTTTTAAAGCTAAAATGAGTGATTTTGAAAAAGTTTTAAAAGATTGTGCTTTTAATACAAAGAAACTTGAAGAAAAATTTTCAAAAAAGCATACATCTCATGCTAAAGTTTCTCATGATAAGATTCCACATGCTCATACTTCTAATGCTTCTCATGCTAAATCTTTTCATGCTCACAATGCCAATGCTCACAAAACACACACTCATTATGCATTTAAATATGGTAGAGTGTATAGATGCACATATTGTGGCAAAAATGGACATTTAGCAAAATTTGTTATGATAAATTGCATAGCTCAAATAATCTTGTTTGGGTTAATGGTTCTAACCCTCATGGACCCAAGAAAATGTGGGTACCAAAATCAAGTCCTAAAATGTTTGATGTAGGTACACACCAAGGCTCCAAGACGTAGGGAGCGGTGGTACCTTGATAGTGGTTGTTCGAGGCACATGACATGGGATATCAACAACTTCACAACCCTATCAAGGTACATGGAAGGTGGCTCCGTCACCTTCGGGGATGATTCCAAAGGAACTATCATCGGTATAGGTAACATTCAAGTTGGTTCATCTCCTATTATAGAGAATGTTGTTTTGGTTGATGGTTTAAAGCATAATTTACTTAGTATTAGTCAATTTTGTGATCGTGGTCTTAAAGTTATTTTTGATGATACTTCTTGCAAGATTTTTGATATTAAATCGAATGATTGTATTTTGACCGGTTTTCGTGATGACAATGTTTATATAATTGACATGCTTAATGTAGAATGTTCTACTAAGTGTTTAAATGCTTTTGATGAAAATTCATGGCTTTGGCATAGAAGATTAGGACATGCATCTTTTGAACATATTTCTAGAATTAATTCTAAGGAATTGGTGAAGGGTATTCCTTGCTTGAGTTTTGAGAAAGACCGCATTTGTAGTGCGTGCCAACTTGGGAAACAAACCAAGTCTTCCTTTAAACCAATCAAGGATATCATGTCAACTAGACCGTTAGAATTAGTTCATATGGATTTATTTGGACCAACTAAAACTAAAAGCTTAAATGGAAGTAGATTTGCATTTGTTTTAGTTGATGATTTCTCTCGATTTACTTGGGTTTTCTTTTTGCAAAATAAAGATCAAACTTTTTCTCACTTTAAGATTTTTAGAAAAAGAGTTGAAAAAGAGAAAGGTTTTCCGATTTTGAGAATAAGGAGTGATAGAGGTGGTGAGTTTGTTAACCAACTCTTCATAACTTATTGTGATGAAAAGGGAATTAAGCATGAAATGTCTTGTCCTAGAACTCCACAACAAAATGGAGTTGTAGAAAGGAAAAATAGAACACTTCAAGAGATGGCTAGGACAATGATAAGTGAATACGACCTCCCTCAATATTTATGGGCCGAGGCCGTAAACACCGCATGCTATATATCGAATCGTATTTATTTATGCAAAAATTCTTCGAAAACTTCTTTTGAAATGTATCATTTTAGAAAACCAAATGTTTCCTATTTCAAAGTTTTTGGATGCAAATGTTTTGTTTTGAACACTAAAGAGAATTTGGGTAAATTTGATGCTAAAGCTTATGAGGCTATCTTTGTAGGATATTCCTCTACTAGCAAAGCATATAGAGTTTTCATTAGATCTTCACTTACTATTGAAGAAACCATGCATGTTAAGTTTGAAGAATCTAATGTGTGTGTTGAGAATGTTGTAGAGTTTGAACCATTAGGTGAAAGCTTGGAGAAACTATCCTTGAAGGACTCACCCGCGCAAGAAGAAAAGCAAGAACCTTTAGGTGAAGTTCAAAAGGATAATGAGGAAAGCGTTCAACCGCTTCCCAAAGCTTGGAGATATGCTACAAATCATCCAAAGGAGCTCATCTTGGGTGATGCTTCCAAAGGAGTCACAACGCGCTCCAAACTCCATGACCTATGTGGTAACTTTGCTTTCATTTCTCATTTTGAACCCAAAGGCATTCTCGAAGCCGAGACGGACCCATATTGGTTGCTTGCCATGCAAGAGGAACTCAATCAATTTGAGCGCAACCAAGTTTGGCACCTTGTTCCTAAGCCCCACGATAGACCAATAATTGGTACTAAGTGGATCTTTAGGAATAAGTTGGATGAGTCCGGAAATGTCATTAGGAATAAAGCTAGGTTAGTGGCCCAAGGTTACACTCAAGTTGAGGGAATCGACTTTGAGGAATCCTTTGCACCCGTAGCACGGCTTGAAGCCATACGGATAACACTAGCTTATGCATCTTTTAAAAATTTCAAACTTTTTCAAATGGATGTAAAAAGTGCATTTTTAAATGGATTTCTTAATGAAGAAGTTTTTGTTGCTCAACCTCCCGGTTTTGTTGATCATGTTCATCCCGATTTTGTTTTCAAACTCGATAAGGCTTTATATGGTTTGAAACAAGCTCCAAGAGCTTGGTATGAAAGGCTTTCAAGTTTTCTTATTTCAAACAATTTTATTAAAGGCAAAGTAGACACTACTCTATTCACTAAGCATGTTGATAATGATATTTTGATTGTCCAAATTTATGTTGATGATATTATTTTCGGTTCTACTAATGAAGTTTTATGCAAGGATTTTGAAAAGGTAATACAACAAGAATTTGAAATGTCCTCCATGGGTGAACTCAACTTCTTCCTTGGACTCCAAGTCAAGCAATTGCAAGATGGGAACTTCATTAGCCAAGCCAAATATGCAAAGGAACTCGTGAAGAGGTTTGGACTTGAAGACGCTAAAACTTGCAACACTCCCATGGCAACTACAACCAAGCTTGATAAGGACGAACAAGGTAAAAATGTTGATATTAAATTGTTTAGAAGTATGATAGGTAGTCTTTTATATTTAACGGCAAGTAGGCCGGATATCATGTTTAGTGTGTGTCTTTGTGCTAGATTTCAATCGTGTCCCAAAGAATCTCATTTAATTGCCGTAAAACGCATTATTCGATATGTTAAGGGAACGATTGGATTAGGTCTTTGGTATCCGAAAACTATAGATTTTTCTATGATTAGTTATTCGGACGCCGACTATGCGGGTTGTAGAGTAGATAGAAAGAGTACTAGTGGGACATGTCAATTTCTCGGTAATTGTCTTGTTTCATGGTCCTCTAGGAAGCAAAATTCCGTAGCTCTATCAACCGCCGAGGCGGAGTATGTTGCCGCGGGGGCTTGTTGTGCACAAGTCCTTTGGATGAAACATACTCTCCTTGATTATGATTTGCATTATAAAAATATTAAAATATTTTGTGATAATACTAGTACTATTCATTTAACTAAAAATGCAAAGCAACATAGTAAGACCAAGCACATTGAGATTAGATATCACTTTCTTAGAGATCATTTTGAGAAAGGTGATATTGATATTGATTATGTTTCCACCGATTTTCAACTAGCCGATATTTTTACAAAACCACTTGATTTTGCTAGATTTTCGTTTATTTGTGGAGAATTAAATATGTGTATTATTGATTAAACATGTTTTTCATAACCCTTTTTGATGTATGACAAAAAGGGGGAGAATAAGTTACATGTACAAAAATAAGTTCATTTGGTCTTGGTTCCATATGAATTTATGAGTTTTTATGTGTTTTTTTTAATCTCTATGATTTAAGTTTAAATTGGTATCAAGGAGCAAATTTTTGATTTTGGTGTTTTTGGTATCAAGTACAAGTTTTAAAGTTTCATTTGTATTGTATTGTTGATTTCAATAATTGGTGCATCATTTCTTTTTTTTATCATTTCAATTATTGGTATCTAGAGCATATTTATAATGTTTAAATATAGCATAATTTGAGGGGGAGTTTTCTCCTCCCCATATTTTTGTAAATAGCCTATTTGTTTTGTCATCATCAAAAAGGGGGAGATTGTTGGCCCAAGAGGTTACACTCTCCATTATTTTGTGTTTTGATGATAACAAACCAAATAAGTGCTATTTGGTACTAATGATTTGATCAAGATGCATTTCAGGTTTTGTACCATGTTTAGAGCTCATTCGCTTCGCTTTTGCAAAAACTTCTAAGTTCCATATAGCAATGAAGGCAAATTGGACATCAAGGAAGGATCATAGAAGAGAAGGCACTTGCAAGGCATTGGATGGCTCATAGATTGCTTCAGAGGTCCTTAGGTTTTGTTTTATAGCTTTATAGCATGTTAAAGAATAGAGAGTAGGTTTGAAGCTCAAACACACACGTTTTCACGCGTATGCTATTTCCAAGTTTATTCCTCATAAAATATACATAAATACTTTAACACTAATTCTTCCTTCTACAAATCTGTTTTTATGTTGTATACTGATTTCCTGTTCAAAATAGTTTTGATCAAAATATTTTTCCTCTCAAAATTCCCTTTCTATTTCAATTTTTGACCTGAGCCGGTCGACCGGCAATATACCACCAGTCGACCGAAGATCTGGCAGAGTGCACGTATCCGTGTGCACGTCTGTCGGTCGACCGGTAGGCTACCGGTAGTCGACCGAAGTTTTTAGTTTGCTCTCTGTATCTTACCAGTCGACCGGTGGTCTACCGGCCTTCGACCGATAGTTTAACTTTTATCTTTTCGGTCGACCGGCTGTCTACCGATAGTCGACCGGTACATGTTTTGAGTCTCAGTCAGGAGCAGTCGACTGTACCAGTCGACCGATAGTTCATAACGGTCAAATTTTGAACTATCGGTCGACCGGGCCAGTCGACCGATATGGCCGTTGAACAGTAAAACGGGCATATTTTTAAATCTGTTTTAACTTAATTAATATCCGTTGGAGGGTATATTTGGAACTAATTACTTCCTAATCTTCAGTAATTAATTCCTAACCCTAAACCCTAGCCCTCTCCTATAAATAGGGGTGTTTGGGGAGAGTTTCCTAACACAATTATTCAAGAAAAAATTCAAAAGTTTGGGATATTTCAAAAGAGCTTGTTTCTTGTTTTTGTGCTGATATTTCTCAGAAGTGTTCTTGATATACTCTCTGAATTTGATTTTCTTTCTTCACTTACACAAGAGCTTCATTCCTTCTCAATATTCTCTAAGGACCTTTGTAAGGGAAGAGATATTTGAAAGAGAGAGTTTGTGATCTTTTGATTACTTAGAAATTGTATTGTGCTGAAATTGTAGGAGTTGGGTACTCCATTTGTAATTGATCTTTGTGATAGTGAAAGTAGCTAGAATCCTTCTGGGGAAGGCGGGGAGTAGAGCTGGGTGCTCGAACCTCGATAACATATCTTTGTGTTTGCGATTGGTTTACTTTCCATTGCTATTACTTAGTGTTTTTGATTGCTATTGCCATATTCATTCATTCATCTCATTGCATTTGCTTCATAATTTTTAAATTGGCCTTAGATTAGCATAATCACCTATTCACCCCCCTCTAGGTGATTTTCAATATATATATATATATATATATATATATATATATATATATATATATATATATATATATATATATATATATATATATATGAGTTGGACTACAAAATAAACGTTTATTTTTGGGTCCTACTCTAAACAGTTCAAATCTCATGCTCCGGTATCCAAATATAAGATTCCACTCCGTTGAAGTTGATCTACATTATTTGAAGTCTCTAAAAACTAAAAATCATGTCATTTGAATACTTTTTACTTATTCATCAAGTGAGTGCAAAATGGACGGTCGAAAATAGCATTTTGCTTAGATCTATATCTTTAGACATACAAATTCTCGATCCAACCATTTCATTATGATCTAAACACTTAAAAACATTCATAAACCAATTTATGTTAGATTTCAAATATTATACACCGTTAAACTAAACAACTCGCTACTTTTGGCCGTTCGATTTGCCCACATGTTGGATAAGCAAAAAGTATTCTAATGACATGATTTTTGGTTTTTAGTAACTTCAAATAATATAAATCAACTTTAATAGAGTGGATCTTACATTTGAATGTCGGAGCATGGAAAACAAATCGTTAAGAGTTTGACCCAAAAATAAATGAAAATTTTGTAGTCTAACCCTATATATATATATATATATATATATATATATATATATATATATATATATATATATATATATATATATATATATATATATATATATATATAGGGTATCTGTACCTCAGCTGCCATCTGAGAGAGTTTCTCAGTCGGCGAGACGTGGTTTTATATTAGCCACAGAGAAGTCAAAAATTTAGACGGTAAAAAGATAAAATATCCTGTTCGAAAAGAACCTCAACCACTTTACCGTTGCCCAATGACTAAATACCCTTAGTTTCACTTTTAACTTAGTTACAACTGTTCCTCCACCAAAAAAATTACAGGTCTGAAAATTTAAGTTTTTTCAAATAAAAAAATTATAGATCTTGATTACTAATTTTTTTTGAAAGATGTTTTAATCACAATAAAAATCTATTACTGTGACCTGAGATAGTTTATTTTAGTTTTTTTTTGTTTTCTGAAACTGCAATCGAAGTCGCAGTTTCTGATTAGAAAAATTTTGGATTTAAATTTTTAATATCATTTTCACTTTTTAGATTTATTTTTGATTTACATTGCGACCTTGGTCGCAATGTTGCAGCTTTTTTTTATTTTTTCGATTAGGGTCGCAATATTTTTTTGACCTTGGTAAGCTAAATAAGATACTGCGACCATGGTCGCAGTCTTATGAAATAAGAGTCGCAGTCAATTGAGGCAGTGATGAAGATCTTATAAGTTAATTAATTAAGATGATTAGAAAATTGTGATTTCGGTCGCAGTCTTATGTAACAGCAGTTTCTTTGAGAATATTTTG
This sequence comes from Agave tequilana, assembly GCA_038442645.1. Classification (NCBI taxonomy): domain Eukaryota; kingdom Viridiplantae; phylum Streptophyta; class Magnoliopsida; order Asparagales; family Asparagaceae; genus Agave; species Agave tequilana. The sequence continues at coordinate 287,400 of JAVJIF010030487.1, read as the reverse complement.
TTAACACTGCGACCTTGACCATAGTATTTTTTATTAAGTAATCTAAGCAGGATACTGCGACCGTGGTCACATTCTTATGAAACAAGAGACATAATCAATTGAAGCAGTGAATAAGGTCTCGTAAGTTAAGTAATTAAGATGAATAGAAAACTGCGGCATTGGTCGCAGTCTTATGTAATAGGTTTTTTGAAAAGTTTTGTTTGATAACAATGCGACCTTGGTCGCAGTATTTTATAACTTATTTTTTATTTTTGCGACCAAAGGTCGTAGTCTTTTATTAATAAATTTTAATTGGACTGCGACTTTAGTCGCAGTCCTGTAAAATAAATGGTTTGATGATGAAATTTCATACTGCGACTATGGTCACATACTCAATTTTATTTGACGGTTTATTATTATGAATGCGACCAAAGTCGCGGTCTTGATGAAAATGACAACTTTTAAAATAATTTTTTTCCTGTGACTTGAGTTGCGGTATTGACAAATTGGTTATATATTTATGTGTATTTTACATGTCTTTTAGATTTTAAATTGAATGGCCGACATTTTCGATGATGAAAAATTTCTGATAGGCCTTCCTTTTGAAGAAGAAGAAGAAAAAAAGAATCACGATGGAAAATATTGAAGCCGACATCCCGAGGGAACAAGAACCTGTCAAAATAGCTGATGGAGATCTAGGCATGCAAACTAAAAATCAATATCTGACCCTGCTCTCGCTGCTTTAGAACAATGTTCTCTATGAGTCAAATCCTAAATCTGACAGCGTGAGGAGACACAAAGAGATAGACATATAAAACTGTCTTTTTTGAACGGTAAGGACTTTTAGTAATTTCAATTATTTTCAAAAAGCGGGGCACCATTAAAATTGTCAAATTATGTGGCACATATTGTGCCACATTACCGCCAGCTGAGAGACACTCTCAACTGTCAGCTGATATACATTTTTCTGTATATATATATATATATATATATATATATATATATATATATATATATATATATATATATATATATATATATATTCCTTCTTAAAAGATGATCTAAAGATAATCTGGCTCCAAACTAAAAATTGAAAAACACCTAGAGGGGGGGGTGAATAGGTGTAAGTGCTAATCTAGAATACAAATGCAAACTAAGTGCGCTAAATGCGGAAGCTAATGCAAATTATGCACAAACTAATACAATACAACAAGTGTAGACGAATTCCCCTTGCGAGGCTCTGGACTAACTCCCCTTGATTCCCCTTGAAATGGGTTGAGGTGCTATGTGAAGCTCTTGTTGGATGAGTATAAGTTAGGCACACACACACAAGAAATCCAAGCAATATGAAATACACACAATCAAGCCAAGCATATAAGAATGAATTGCAATATAAAAGATGCAAGACAACACAAGCAATGTATAAGATATGAATGAATCAATGCTCAACACAAGCAAGTATGATATGATGATGAGTATGATGCTTTGCACAATAATAAGAGAGAGTTAGAGAGACAATGGATCAAAACACAAACACCAAGATTTGTTTCGTGGTTCGAGCACCTTGCTCTACATCCCCGCCTACACCACCGTGTAGGATTTCCACTATCTCAACTCCCACCGAGGGAACCTCTACCAAAGAGGATTTCTTACAACTCTAGGAGTACCGAACTCCTCTCTCAAACAACAACCTCCACCGAGGCCCAACAACCAACAACAACAATAACCACCTCTACCGAAGAGGTTTACAACCAAACTCAATCACCTCTACCGAAGAGGGATCCAAACCAACAACCCAATACAACAATCTCCACCTCTACCAAAGAGGGAGCAACTCAAGAAATTAAGGGTTTACAACAAGTGGTATATTTCAACCACAAACCTCTTTCCTTTTTCTTTTTCCACAAAACAAAGATCCTAATAGTTTAGGATAGAAGATATAGCTCAAGTGTGGAATCAAAGTGTTTTTGGAAACAAGCAACAAAGAAAAACTACTTGGGAAATCTCTTGTATATGATAGAAAATGAAATACCAAATCAAAATCCTAAAACCTAGTTTTCTTTGATTTTCCAAAAACCCAAAACAAATAAAGATGAGAAGTTTTTAAAACCCAAAAACTCTTTTTTTAAAACTCTTTTAAACACTTCAGAAAACTGAAAATTTTTCTCTTAAAAAACTTGGCCAAAATCCCCAAAGAGATGGGGTTTATATAGCCCCTATACAAAACTAGCCGTTAGGCTGATGTGGCAGCCTGACAGGCCACCGGTCGACCGGTCCGGTCGACCGCCAACTGTCAGAATTATGACCGTTGGGCAACTGCGGTCGACCGGCCCGGTCGACCCAGAAAACCCGAGAGCAGAGCTCTCAACTCGGTCGACCGTCACGGTCGACCGTGTCTGTGCCTTACAGACGTGCACGTCTGTGCACGTCGGTCGACCCGAACGGTCGACCGGCCCTTGGTGCGGTCGACCGTCAGGGTCGACCGACCAGCCTGTCAGCACAAAAACAAGGTCAGAAAATTTGGAAAAATATTTTATAAAAATCTTTTATCTCTTTTAAAAATACCATAAAAATTGTTTTATCATTTTATATTGAAACTCAAACATGTGATAAAAATTTCATGACAATATATCAACATATCAATTCATTTTTGTGTCTTGCCAATTTTATCAAAAAAACAATACTTGTATTTTTATCAAACTTGATTTTTCAAAACATGAATAGGATAGTCAAAATAAGTTTGTCTAGCAACTTTAAAGCATGTATGTATATCTAGAACATATCTAATATACATAGAAATAAAGTAAACTTGTTTTGATCTACTATCCATGAAAACCAAAATCCAAATCATGAAACGTGTGTGTTGTGCACTTGAGCATATCAACTATACTAAGCTTTACAAATGGATCTAAAACACACTAAACTAAACTAGGATACCTAAGTCTTCTTGTCGATCTTCCATCTTCAAGTAGACTCGATCCCAAACGCGTGATCCTCCAAGTGCAAAGGTATGATCTTAAAGCTTTGGCACCGGAATCATCATGAAAAGCTTCTAAACTCCTTGTTGAAGCTAATCACCAACTAATATCCTGTTAATGATCTGAAACTTAGAAACACAAGAATATTAGTAAACATAACTACATGAGTTGATCATCATCAAAACTAGAGTGGAAGGCCATTGGGCCAACAATCTCCCCCTTTTTGATGATGACAAAACTCATGGAGTTATATATGCATGGATTAAAGATAAGCTTCAAGGAAGCTCCCCCTTAACTCATGCATAGGGATAAACAATAAATATATGCAATGAATATTAAACATGAAACATGCATATGCATAAACAATAAATGGTTCTAGATATCAAATGGAATATTCAAAACAAAATAAGCTCTAGATACCAATTACAAAGCAAACTCTATAAATCAATTAAACTTAGTATTCTTGAGATTCTTGAGATTAAAACATAATATATGCATAAACATAAGCATGCATATAAAACTTCATAAATCTTTCTCCCCCTTTTTGTCAATCATCAACAAAGGGGTAATCAAAACCATAAATAAAACGAGGGGTAAAAATCTTTCTTCCCTTTTATGTCAAACAAAACAATAAAAGACAATGTTCTCCCCCTTTTTCTCTAAAACAAAAACAAAGTCAATAAGGGGTGACTTTAAAACATGATATCAATTGAAAATATGTCAATGAAGCATCTTGATACCAAAAGAAAATAAACAAGGATAATAAGTGTTATATGCTATATACATTCATGAAGAGGAAGACGCTAAGTTAGCTTCCCTACACATATGCATTACATGAAGGAGGGAAGTTAAGCCCTAATTCACATAACACACATTATGTAATGAATAAGAGGAGATGTGAAGCTCCCCCTACACACGTTTACCACATAAAGAAGAGATGTGAAGCTCTTCAATACACAATACACTCAACATGAATCTATATGAAGAGATGTTAAGCTCTCCTTGCATATAAGGAATACAAATCAAAACTTTGAATATTTTCTTTAAACAAAATTTTGGAAATACCAATTGTAATTAAACATAAGTCTTGAATTCTTAAACATGAATCTTGAAACCAAAACAAATTTTGAATTTCTTAAATATGATACCAATTGTAAATATTTTACCAATTGAAAAGATTTTACATAGAAACATTGATACCAATTGTAAGAATTGTTCATTTTAAAACATATAAACAAATTTGATGTTGATATCATATGTTTAAAATAACACTTTTAATCATAAAGTGTGGGAGTACAAATACCAATTGAAATACAAAATCAAATTTTCTCCCCTTTTATGAATTACAAACTAAAATGATGCATAGTCTTGATACCAATTTAAAAGTAGTCAATTGAAACAAAAGTGAAACTCAAGGTGTTGGGTCATGCTAGAGCTTGAGTAAACAAAAACTAAGATTTGTGATTTTTTTTTTGAACACAAATAAAACATATATGTATGAAAATTTAGATACCAATAGAAATTGATACCATTAAAATTGAAGCATACATACATAAACAAATATATGAGTATACCAAAAATGTCAAAATTGATACCAATTGAAAGAGTTCAATGATACCAATTGAATCAACAATAATAATCAAGTGTATATCTCATATAATCTACCACCCTTCATATGCACAAGATAGAAGATTTTCAATGAAGCATACAAGGCATAATCGCCCATCCATCCTCCCATAGAAGGTAGGGGTTTTCAAAAATAGATTTGAAAATTTAGTTTTGTTTGAAAATCTCTACCATATGAAGAATATCGCAACTAGTTAAATGGAAAAATTTGTTAACTAGTACGAAATCCTTCAAGCAAGGAATAAAACAAAATTATTTTTCATAACATGGAATCCACATCATATCAAACACTCAAATTCAATTAGGCATAAATAAGACTCATGAAAACAAAACATGAGTAAGCAATAAATGTGAGTGTAAAAATAAAATATGAAGATCATAATCATGAAAATTAGGCAATAAGCTCAATTATTCCTTAAAACACGAAATCATCAAAACTATCTAATCTTCAAGGCATATGTATGTCTAATACAAACTAAAGTATACATACATATCCAAAACATAACGAGTCCACAAAGGTATATGCATGAAGGCACGTGGCTCAAAAAGGATACTCATGTATAGTCAATAGTTTGTATAAGATGGACATATACATGAATTTAAACACAAATACATGAAAACATGAAAAACTAAATCTTTCATTAAAACAAATGTCATTTCAAGGTATATGTATGAATTGTCAACACAATAATTATACATACATATCCCTAAACACAATTGAGTCCATATATATATATTTGCATGAAAGGCAAATGACTCAAGGGGTATACATGTATATCTTAAAGTTTGGCAATACAAACATATACATGAAGTGAAACACACAATCATAAAACTAATTCAAAAATGGAATACAAGTTTGAAATGTATGAATCATCAAAACTAGACTATACTAGCACATCTAATGGGAACAAACAAGCATTCAATCCCAAACATATATAGATTTATTTGTAGCCCACTCTATGTACAAGTATATAACTAGTCTTAATGAAAACTAACATCTAAACATATATTCAAAACATGAAGCATTAAAACACAATATAAAAATCATCATGATAAAACAAATACATGATTATTATGTGAATTCACATGTATTAGATTCATGATGTACATTATAGCTTAAACAAAGGTGAGAACACTAAGTATGGGTTCACATAAGCATGTGTGTCTCAAATACTATACATGTATGTCAAGGACCTAATAAACATGGAATGAACATACTAATCCATAGACATCAAAGACATGCTATAAACAATGAATATTAAAAGCATGTAGACAATAAATGGGAGTAAAGGATTGTTACCAAAACCGAAGAAGCAACTTTTCTTGTCTCCAAAACATGGTGGTCATCTCCACCAAATCTTCCCTTGAAAGTGATGCATCCAATTGATTTCCTTTAAGTCCGGAACGCATCCACTCCAAGGTGCTATCACTCTCACGTCATGTGAGAGCCCACACCTACATCAAAAATAGGAGGGGTGATCTTTGGTACCCATACTCTTTTGGGTCCATGGGGGTTAGTCCCTTCTCTAACCCAAACAAAGTTCTTTGCTAAATTTGGAGTATGTAATCTATCATAGCAAAATTTAGCAAGGTGGCCCTTACGTCCACAATGTGTACATGTGTACACATGAGCATACATATGGTGATGGGTGTGTCCGTGAGGAGCATGTGTATACCGTGAAGGGTGTGCATGCATAAAGGATGGAACTTGTTTCTTTCGAACCAAAGTTTCCAACCGAGTATGGTTCATGGCACATTGGCTCATAGTGGAGCCCAAACAATCTACTCTCTTCTTTAACATACAAAAATCATCAATAATTTTAGAAGAAGAGGTACATGCATTAGGTAGACTAGATGAAGAAGCTACACTAGCATGGCAAACATGTGCATCAATTTTATTTTGCAAAACAATATTCTTATCTAAACAAACATTCAACTCATTTGAAATAGAAATGATTTTGTTTTACAAAGCAACATTCTCTTTTAAAACAAAATCAACTTTAGAAGACAAATTTTCATTTTTCTTCAAAAGAGTTTCACAATCATTTTTAGACTTTAAAAATTTATTTTCTTTTAAAGCAAGTTCCAATTGAGATCTCAATGAATCCCTTTCATTATAGACCTCAACCTTTTCTTGCAAAACACAATCAAGTCTAGAATGCAAACACTTATTTTCTTTTTCAATTTCTAGACTTTTCTTTTTCAAAATCTTATATTTTTCAATTAGTTTTTCACAAACAATAGATAGTTCTTCATTCAAAGCATGGGGATCAACAATATCATCATATGAAGAACTAGCATCATAATCACTATCTAGGTGGGATTCCGAATGTACCTCAAGGGAGTCATTCCCTTGGACCATGAAGCATTGTGGATCGGATTCTCCACTAGATTCCTCTTCTTGAATTTGAACTTGAAGCTCCGAGGTGATGGTGGTTATCAATTTGTTCCACACTGCAAAGGCGGAATCAAAGTTAGAAACACATAAGAGATAATCTTTAGGAAGAGTGCTTCTAATGGCCTCTAGGGCTTGTGCATTGGCCCCTATATGATTGCAATCACCAAGATAACATCTCTTGGTGGCCGCAAGGAAAATATGCAAACCTAGGGTCTTTAGGTACATGGACATCCTATACTTCCAAACATCAATGTTGGAAGGGTCAAAGCTAGGTGGGGTCATGAAGTCCATGGTATAAACTAACTATGTGCAAACAATCAAATGCAAATATAGATTAGCAAGCAAATGGATCACTCCTAGGATGTTAAGCCTAAGTATCAGGAGCACTAGCTCTGATACCAATTGAAAAACACTTAGAGGGGGGGTGAATAGGTGTAAGTGCTAATCTAGAATACAAATGCAAACTAAGTGCGCTAAATACGGAAGCTAATGCAAATTATGCACAAACTAATACAATACAACAAGTGTAGCCGAATTCCCCTTGCGAGGCTCTGGACTAACTCCCCTTGATTCCCCTTGAAATGGGTTGAGGTGCTATGTGAAGCTCTTGTTGGATGAGTATAAGTTAGGCACACACACAAGCAATCCAAGCAATATGAAATACACACAATCAAGCCAAGCATATAAGAATGAATTGCAATATAAAAGATGCAAGACAACACAAGCAATGTATAAGATATGAATGAATCAATGCTCAACACAAGCAAGTATGATATGATGATGAGTATGATGCTTTGCACAATAATAAGAGAGAGAGTTAGAGAGACAATAGATCAAAACGCAAACACCAAGATTTGTTTCGAGGTTCGAGCACCTTGCTCTACATCCCCGCCTACACCACCGTGTAGGATTTCCACTATCTCAACTCCCACCGAGGGAACCTCTACCAAAGAGGATTTCTTACAACTCTAGGAGTACCGAACTCCTCTCTCAAACAACAACCTCCACCGAGGCCCAACAACCAACAACAACAACAACCACCTCTACCGAAGAGGTTTACAACCAAACTCAATCACCTCTACCGAAGAGGGATCCAAACCAACAACCCAATACAACAATCTCCACCTCTACCAAAGAGGGAGCAACTCAAGAAATTAAGGGTTTACAACAAGTGGTATATTTCAACCACAAACCTCTTTCCTTTTTCTTTTTCCACAAAACAAAGATCCTAATAGTTTAGGATAGAAGATATAGCTCAAGTGTGGAATCAAAGTGTTTTTGGAAACAAGCAACAAAGAAAAACTACTTGGGAAATCTCTTATATATGATAGAAAATGAAATACCAAATCAAAATCCCAAAACCTAGTTTTCTTTGATTTTCCAAAAACCCAAAACAAATAAAGATGAGAAGTTTTTAAAACCCAAAAACTCTTTTTTTAAAACTCTTTTAAACACTTCAGAAAACTGAAAATTTTTCTCTTAAAAAACTTGGCCAAAATCCCCAAAGAGATGGGGTTTACATAGCCCCTATACAAAACTAGCCGTTAGGCTGATGTGGCAGCCTGACAGGCCACCGGTCGACCGGTCCGGTCGACCGCCAACGGTCAGAATTATGACCGTTGGGCAACTGCGGTCGACCGGCCCGGTCGACCCAGAAAACCCGAGAGCAGAGCTCTCAACTCGGTCGACCGTCACGGTCGACCGTGTCTGTGCCTTACAGACGTGCACGTCTGTGCACGTCGGTCGACCCGAACGGTCGACCGGCCCTTGGTGCGGTCGACCGTCAGGGTCGACCGACCAGCCTGTCAGCACAAAACAAGGTCAGAAATTTGAAAAAATATTTTATACAAATCTTTTATCTCTTTTAAAAATACCATAAAAATTGTTTTATCATTTTATATTGAAACTCAAATATGTGATAAAAATTTCAAGACAATATATCAACATATCAATTCATTTTTGTGTCTTGCCAATTTTATCAAAAAAGCAAAACTTATATTTTTATCAAACTTGATTTTTCAAAACATGAATAGGATAGTCAAAATAAGTTTGTCTAGCAACTTTAAAGCATGTATGTATATCTAGAACATATCTAATATACATAGAAATAAAGTAAACTTGTTTTGATCTACTATCCATGAAAACCAAAATCCAAATCATTAAACGTGTGTGTTGTGCACTTGAGCATATCAACTATACTGAGCTTTACAAATGGATCTAAAACACACTAAACTAAACTAGGATACCTAAGTCTTCTTGTCGATCTTCCATCTTCAAGTAGACTCGATCCCAAACGCGTGATCCTCCAAGTGCAAAGGTATGATCTTAAAGCTTTGGCACCGGAATCATCATGAAAAGCTTCTAAACTCCTTGTTGAAGCTAATCACCAACTAATATCCTGTTAATGATCTGAAACTTAGAAACACAAGAATATTAGTAAACATAACTACATGAGTTGATCATCATCAAAACTAGAGTGGAAGGCCATTGGGCCAACAAAAATATGATAGAAAAGGAAGATATATACTAAAATGATATTCTTTAAATTTTGTAATATATTAGGTTTCTTTTTCATTATGGAGACTATAATTATTATGTTTTCCATTGATTTGCAAAGGGGAAAACTTATAGAAAAGAAAAGGGTCGAGAAGCTAAATTAAAAGTAACACAAAAGATTACAAGTAGATCTCCTCGGAGATTCTGGAGAAGTGTGCCGGTAGGAGTCTAGTCAGCGCACGACCACTTTGTCCCTTTGACGATGCGAGCGATGAGATTCCCTTCTCGCTTGGTTCGGGGAATCGGAGAACAGAAGGTTGGTAGAACCCTCTTGTTACTTCTCAAAACCGCCTTCACTTAGGAATTCCTTCTCGCCTAGTTTCAGAGATTCCTTGGGAGGAAGGAAGGTATTAGGGTATCAGCACCCTGATTAGAGAAGCAGTTCTCTAAAGTCTCTGAATTCTTGGAAGTAAGAGAATAGATCTCTGTTTAGCCTCTCTCTCTCTGTGCGCGCGGTCGTCTGTACGTCCTTGCATGTGCGTCTCTTCTTCTTGAGATCTCTCTCCTTGTGCCCCTGGTGGGCTATTTATAGGGAGAACAGGGGTATAATCGTCTCTTGAAAATCTAAAAACAGATTGAGTCAAATCTGTTTAAATCTGGAAAGTAGCCTTGCTGTGAGGCTAGAATCAGCTTCCGCGAAGTTAGAAGTAGCAGGTAGATCGGTCTCCTGATCTGTTTTGACCCTTCCATATAATTAGAAGATCTCCCTTGATCCTCTTACTCGTTTTAGGAGAGTCAAGAGATTATGGCAAGCAACTGCCAAATTTGATCTCAGATTTGATCTTGATCTTGAATTGATATGATCTCATCTAGAGATTTAATTGGTCAAAGGTTGATCATGACAGACCCACAGCGGAGCTGCCTGCGTCGAGCTCGCAGCGGAGCTGGAAGGCGCATGTGGCGAAGTCAGAAGAAAGCTCTTCAACGGAGCTAGATAACCTCTGTGGCGAAGCTACCGAATATCCTTCTACGCGATTGCGTGTGGCTTCAAGCGAAGCTAACTCTCTGCGGAGTTAACTGAGCACTTCAGGCGAAGCTATAAGTTAGCTTCCTGACGGAGCTGTGAATGGCTTCAAGGCGAAATTAGGTGATCTTAGCCTCTCAGGCGAGGCTATCCCTTTGGGCTCATGTGATGCTAAGTGCTAGCATCTTAGACCTGGTGAGGTCTATTCAGAGACAATCTGGGCTTACTGTCTGCTTCACTGGATCAGTAGAGTCCAAGTTGCTGCTTTGTCCCTTGGGGATGAGTGAAAACTGGTCGTCAGCTTATCTGTCACTTGTCTTTTGTAAATGTCAATAAGTACAGAACTGGTCGTCAGCTTGTCTATCGCTTGTCTTTTGTAAATGTCAACAAGTTTAGACATTGTTCAGGCCAGTCAGCTTATCTCTCACTTGTCTTTTGTAAATGTCAACAAGTTTAGATATTGTTCAGGCCAGTCAGAATCTTGTCTTTTTTAAAGTGTCAACATATTAGTCTGCCATTAGTGTCTCAAGCTGTGGGAGTGTTATGGAGTAAATATAAATATTAGATCCAATGAAGTTATTAGATTGGGTATGGTTTTTAGGTTTAAGCATGATAGATTAGTGAGTACAGTGAGGAGGAAATGATTAGATTTCTGGGCAATGGTTCTCAATGATCAGTATTTTATTTTCTCCAGATCAAGAAAAGTAATAAATATTTCCTCTAAGAAGCGGGGACTTTTTTTTTCCTTGTTCTTGAACAAAAGACGTAACCCGATCTTAAACCCGGGACTTCATATTTCCAAACCCTACCCTTTTACCATATGAGCCTGGTCTCAATGGTAAGCAAGAAAAAAATTAGTTGCAAATCAGGTATTTCAGATTAAGCCTGCTTCCTTTCAATCTTCTCATCTCATACCACCCCCATTACACATTACTCCACCTAGGCTCTGATACAATTTTATTAGGCATTAAACCGTTGCAAATACTCATGCACTTAATACACTAAGGAAGAATATCAAGAACACAGAGAATGGAGATATAGAGATAATTAGTTTTAATTTCTTCAAAGCCCACCCCTCCTTCTCTTAACTACACGACTGTAGCTATAAAACAGTGCAGCCGAATTTTCTTATACAGTGTATTTCAAAGATTACACAGTCCATACACAATTACCAAACTCCATAGTATACGTATTGGAAAAGACCTGATCCAAATACAATTAAAAAAAATATGATAACTGTATATTTACATGCAGAACTGATGCGATTCAGGGGATTCAGGGTCTTTCTCTCTTAAAATTCTTCATTTTCATTGTAATGGGTAGGGTCCAGGACCCCACCCATTTGCAGGATTACCCGACCCATTTGAGGAGGCAGAGAGGCAGAATATAAAAAACATAGTTGCTCTTACTTTCCTCTCTCAGTTCTGATTTTTTCCCTATTTGGTTGTAAAAAACCTAATTCAGAGCTCCTTTTGAAGAGAGAAATAAATCAATTTCTCTCTAACGTTCCTTAATTCCTTGAGCGCTGCCTGTTCTCCTTGTGATTTTCCATCTTGCAAGTTGAGATGCCGCCAAGGAATCGCCATCGCTACCAACTCATCATCGCTAACGCGCTAGCTGAAGGTGAAGATCTATCAATGGTATTAGAGTCATCTCTCGCCGACGAGCAAGGATGTGACGGCGACGATCTTGAACAGGAAGTAGAACCAAGAGGATCGGTTCCATTTGATGCCGGCTGGAATCCTAAGAAAGAGAAGAGGCAAATCTGAAAAAAACTACCAGTGAAGGCTCAATCTCTCAAAAAGAATATCAAATTGACTTCTGATTAAGAGCTATCGATGAGAGAACGACGCTTAGAACTTGAGTGCTTGAGGAGAGGGTGAGTGACAAGTTGAGATCCATTGATGATCGGTTCAGGTCTCTTGAAGAGAGAATGGATCTCCGACATGAAGAGCTAATTGGGATGATTGTAAGGATGTAACAGGAGCCTGGAGTTTTGAGTAAAGAAAAAGGAGAATCAGAGAGAGACGAAGCTCCTCTTACTAAGACACCCAGGGTCAGTCCCACATTTGTGGTGCCTCCTACAGTTCCACATTTGAGGCCTGCTGCTATGTTAGGAGGGAAACCAGATTACATCCTGAAACAGAACAAGAAATCTCCAACTTCTTTCGCTGCATCGGGTAAGCTTCCTCTTCCTAAAAGTCCTAAGGTGGAAATCCCTATGTTTAAAGGAGATGGGGACATCTTGAATTGGTTGTATCAGCTGGAGCATGTATTCACCATCCACCACACTCCAGTGGAAGACCGGGTGGAGTTCTGTGTTTTTTACTTGCAAGGTGAGGCTCTTTTATGGTGGAGATGGTTGGAGAAACAGAAGGGAGGGTTTGTGACATGGCCTGAATTCTATGATGAGATGATCCTGCAATATGGGCCTGATGATTTGGATGATCCACTAGCTGCTTTGGCAAACCTGAAGCAAACTGGATCAGTACAAGAGTACCATAAAGCATTCATTAGATTGGCTCATTTGATTGAGGAGACTGAGAAAAACTTGATAGTTTATTCTTGTCTGGCCTGCGTGAAGATTTGAGAGGGAAGGTCAAACTGGATAGGCCAATGACCATGGACTCAGCGTATAGAAGTGCAGTTGCCAGGGAGCCATTGCAGTGGCAGAAAAGAATCAAGCAAGGATTACTCCTTTTAAAGGGTCAGCCAGTATTCCTCTTTTGAGTACCAAAACCCAAATTGTTTCAGCTACCGGGAAGGATACTAATGCAGCAACCTCTGCACCAGTAAGAAGACTGTCTCCAGCTCAAGTGGAAGAATATAGGAGGAAGAGTTTATGCTTTAAATGTGATGAACCTTATAGTCCAGGCCATAAATGCAAGGGTAAAAGTTTAATGTTGATTGAGTGTGAGGATTCTGAAAATGAGTTGGAGGAAGAAATTTTGTTAAAACCCAGGGAGACAGTAGAAGAAAATTTGCCTAAACTATCTCTCCATGCTATGTATGGGAGTGTCTCACCCAAGACAATAAGGCTCCTTGGACAAGTAAACAGGAAACCTGTTAATGTATTGTTGGACACAGGTTCCACACACAATTTCATTAATCCGAGGGTTGACAAAGGACAGGCCTCATAGTCACTCCTGAATTGACTTTTAGTGTTATAGTAGCAGGTGATGATAGGTTATAGAGTGAAGGGTTATGTAAAGCAGTATGTTTTAAGTGTCAGGGGATGAAAATTGTGACTGATTTCCATGTATTACCAATAGGAGGCTGTCAAATGGTTTTGGGAGTGGATTGGTTGCAGACATTGGATGAGTTAACTATGAACTTCAAGGAGCAAAAAGTGAAAATCACTAAAGAGGGCCATGCTTGGGAGCTGAATGGGGTGCAACCTAATGACATGGAAGTAGTTTCAACAAAGTTATTGGAGAGGACATTGTACCAATCAGCTAAAGGGTGGGTTTTATATATTTGTTACAAAGCAGAAACCCAACCTACATTCTACAAACCCCCTGTATCCAGTCTTCAAATACAGGCTTTATGTGAGGAATATGCCATGATTTTTAAAGAAGTAATAGGTCTTCCACCTAAGAGAAGCCATGATCACCAAATATCTGTGGCACTTGGTACTGAAGCTATCAACTTGAGACCTTACAGGCACCCTTGGGAGCAAAAGAATATCATAGAAAAGATGGTGGATGAAATGTTGGAGACTAGAATTATCAGAAATAGTAGGAGTTCTTATGCATCTCCTGTTGTCTTGGTAAAGAAAACTGATGGTACTTGGCGTTTATGCGTGGATTACAGAGCATTGAACCAGAAAACAATCAAAGATAAGTACCTAATACCTTTAATTGATGAGCTACTTGATGAATTACATGGAGCTCATATTTTTTCTAAATTGGACTTAAGAAGTGGATATCATCAGATTAGAATGAAAGAGGAGGACATTCCTATAACAGCTTTTAAGACCCATGCGGGACACTATGAGTACTTGGTCATGCCATTTGGTCTGACTAATGCCCCTGCTACTTTTCAAGCATTGATGAACGAACTTTTTAAGCCTTATCTTAGAAAGTTTGTGTTGATTTTTTTTGATGATATACTCGTCTACAGCACTAACTTGCAGGATCATTTGGAGCATGTGAGAAAAGTATTTGATATCTTAAAAAAGAACAAGCTCTTTACTAAAAAAACAAATGTCAATTTGGGGTGTCAGAAGTAGCCTATTTGGGACATATTGTATCTGCCCAGGGGGTGGCAGTCGATCAGAGTAAAATACAAGTGGTGATTGAATGGCCAGTACCTAGAACGCTGAAGGCATTGAGAGGTTTTTTGGGATTGACTGGTTATTACAGAAAATTCATCAAGGGGTATAGCACTCTTCCTGCTCCTCTCACTGCTCTTACTAAGAAACATGCATTCAATTGGAATGAAGCAACTCAGATGGCATTTGAAGCATTGAATAAGGCTCTCACGAATCCACCAGTCTTAGCTCTTCCCAATTATTTTGCACCATTTGTGATAGAATGTGATGCTTTTGCAAGCAGAATTGGGACAGTCCTGATGCAAGATAATCATCCCATAGCTTTCATCAGTCAAGAACTCAAAAATCCTAGCAATTTTCTTCAGTATATGAAAGGGAAATGTTAGGATTGTTGTTGGCAACAAAGAAATGGAGGCAATATCTCTTGGGAATGGAATTCATTGTAAGAACAGATCACAAACCATTGAAGTACTTGCTGGAACAGAGGTTATATACTGAAGCACAACACACGTGGTTGTTGAAGTTGTGTGATTACAAGTATAAAGTGGAGTACAAGAAAGGGAGAAAGAATGTAGCTGCAGATAGCTTATCCAGGAGGGACGAAGTTCCTGATACTCCTGCCTTACTGGAGATCTCAGTGGTGGAAACTGATTAGATTGATCAAGTAAAGAAAATGGTAAGTACTGATGTTTTCTTCTCTGACCTGGAGAGCAGGTGGAATGAAGGGCTATTAGATACTACAAAATATCAGAAAAGGAATGGAATCTTTTACTATAAAGGAAGGATTCTCATAAATCCCTCTGCTTCTCTCACACAGTTCTTGTTATCTGAACATCATGATACACCCGTAGGGGGGTACTCAGGTATGAAAAAACCTATCAAAGACTAAAAAGGGTGGTGTACTGGCAGGGTGTGAAAAACAGTGTCAAAAAATATATCAGAGACTGTGACATTTGCCAAAGATCCAAATATGAGACCATCAGACCAGCAGGACTTCTGCAACCATACCAATCCCTGAGCATATACGGGAAGATATCTCTATGGATTTCATTGAAGGGTTGCCAAAGAGTTGGGGTAAGTCTGTCATATTTGTAATTGTTGACAGGTTAACAAAATTTGCCCACTTCCTACCCCTCACCCTTACACTGCTAGAACAGTAGCTGCTACCTTCATAGATAACATTTACAGTTTATATGGGATGCCTCAAAGCATAGCGTCTGATAGAGACACTGTATTCACCAGTGAGTTTTGAAAAGAGTTGTGGACCATATAGGGAACCAAATTGCTACTCAGTACCTCCTTCCATCCCCAAAATGATGGTCAGATAGAGGTGGTGAACAGGTGTTTGGAGACTTACTTGCGATGTTTTTGCTCTCACAAACCTCAAGATTGGTGCAAGTGGCTTCCTTGGGCACAATACTGGCACAACACAAATTGGCACTCATCTATAAAGATGACTCCATACCACGCATTGTATGGTAAAATCTCTCCAACTATATCCACTTACATTCCAAAAACTGCCAAGCTACAATCAGTGGAAGATGCTTTGTTGGAAAGGGATGCAACTCTACAATTGTTGAAAGATAATCTTGTCAGGGCACAAGACAGGATGAAGAAATGGGCTGATTTACACAGAAAAGAGAGATCATTTGAGGTTGGAGACTTGGTGTTTCTGAGATTGCAACCATAAATATCAGTAGGGGGTAGAAGATCTCATAAACTGTCTCCTTTATTCTATGGACCTTATAGAGTTTTAAAAAAAATAGGCTTTGTTGCTTACAAATTGGAGTTGCCTGATGAAGCTAAGATTCACCCATTTTTTCACATTTCACAGTTAAAGAGGAAACTAGGCCATACCATTCAGATACAGAACCAGGTGCCCTCCATATTGTTAAGGTTATACGGGAATCGGAATCCATTCTGGAGAGAAGAATGGTGAATAGAGCTGGAAAAGCAGTGACAGAGGTGTTAGTCAAGTGAAAGCAATTGCCAATGGAAGATGCAACATGGGAAACTATTGGGTGCTTGTGAAGAAATTTCCAGCCTTCGACCTTGAGTCAAGGTCGATTTCAAGGGATGAGCATTGATGCGATTCGGGGAATTTAGGGTCTTTCTCTCTTGAAATTCTTCATTTTCATTGTAATGGGTAGGGTCCAGGACCCCACCCATTTGCAGGATTACCCGACCCATTTGAGGAGGCAGAGAGGCAGAGTATAAAAAACATAGCTGTTCTTACTTTCCTCTCTCAGTTCTGATTTTTTCCCTATTTGGTTGTAAAAAACCTAATTCAGAGCTCCTTTTGAAGAGAGAAATAAATCAATTTCTCTCGAACGTTCCTTAATTCCTTGAGCGCTGCCTGTTCTCCTTGTGATTTTCCATCTTGCAGGTTGAGATGCCGCCAAGGAATCGCCATCGCTACCAACCCATCATCGCTAACGCGCTAGCTGAAGGTGAAGATCTATCAAGAACATAAGACGTATACCTCAACAGGAACCTTGACATCATATCTCTTTTATAGGTCGTGAATTACAAAGCAATGTCAAGGCTATACAAATGTGAAATGAGAAAGATGCAAAAAAAAAAAATTCCCAACATGCAAATTTACATACGATGGGAATGAGTGGAGAAAGCTGATTCATGTGCCAGATCCGGCGTAATTCTCTTTTGGTTCATGTAGCCTACCCCAAATACTTGGGACAAATGGTTTAGTTGTTGTTGTTGTATACAAATTTTACATAATAACTTCATAAATAATAATTAATTTTGCTTACTTTACTTAGAACTTCCTGTTGTTCTTTGAAAAGTATTAATCTTGTGCATATTACCTGTCAAAAGAAAATTCCCAACCGGGCAAAAATGTGAAAAGATTTATAACACATAAAAGCAATTTTATTTTTTAAAAATAGTGACATTTTAAGCTATGCTCTGTAAGCTCACATTTATGTGAGAAACTAGAGAGAAATCAGTTGCCTGTTAGAAGTCATGCATTCATAAAAAAGTTAGAAATGCCTCTCTCATAGTTTCATACAAAATGTATGAAACAATCCTTCATTTCAATGTTTAACAGTTTTTCTTATCTATTTTCCTGTTATTTCTTTTTTTTTTTGTTTTAATATTTGCCAATATGAGATCCATTTATACTCTAGTTCTTTTTATGGGATGTTGGAGGGAATTAAATATATTGAGAGTAAGACCTTACTTTACAATTTTGTTTGTATCCATCTGGCCGGTCTTGTTCTTGAAAATAGTAGGTGTGATAAAAGAAAGACATAAGAATCAATGGGAAATTATTTGGAATAGGATTAGACTTTGAGGTGCGTAATCTCTTTTTCTTAAAGTGCTTCTTATCCTCCACTCGATTAAGTTTGCTAAAAAGTCTCCGGCAATACACTTGCAGGATACAATAAAGCGTTTAGAAATGACAAGTAATAACTTTAACAAGCTCTCGATCTCACAAAAATTTGCAACTCAGATATAGGGGGGAGAGAGTTATTGAGCCTTGAATGAAGGCAAAACATATATGTAGAATTTGTTCCAAAGGGATGGAACTTGTCATCCAAACACAACTGTTGCTAGCAACACCCGGTGCAATGCATATGTTTCTAATTGCAATAATTAGAAACGGTTAGAAATCAAGTTCATTATTTTGGTGCAAACTTGGACCACAGGTTGGTGATTATCTAGAAGAACCATATATTAATCTGCATGATTCACAGGATAGTGATCAACTAAATCTGCATAATTATGTCACCACTAATAATTATAAAACCTATATATCATATATTTTAAATACCAGTACTTATTAATTTAAAATATGCGAACAAAATGGAAAAGCCGTGGGATTTATAACTTTCGCTGGAGATGAAGCAACAAATTAATGAAGAGGAGATAGCTGAAAAAACAAACACAAGTAGCAGCTTTGCTCCTCTTTGTTATGTTTCGAAGTGCTGAGAGAAGCTTGGCTTAATTCTAAGATATCTGGAAGTATAGGTTCAAAGGCGTTCATTGTCAATCAAACAAAGGTTGTAGTTTGAGAACTCTAGTTTCTTGTTTTTGTCTCATTAACTTTAGAGTTTCCCAAGTTTTGATGATGCACAGTAGATTTCTTTCACTAGATGAATATGCTTTCTTTCTATTAATTATTTAGAGTTATGTTTTTGTGATCCCAATAATAGTTAATCATTCATATATTTAGAATGGCATGACTCTTTCCCACCAAAGAAATAAAAATTAGGTTGTGCTCGACAAGTTTTACATTGATCACTTATTGATATAAACAATTGTACTAAAAAAAAGTGAAATATATTTTCTTGTGACAAAAAAGATTATCATAATAAGAATCGAGTATTTTATAAATGTCAGGCTAAAATTAGAAGTTTTTTTTCCCTTAACATTAAGTAGTAATCGAATTTAAACCTGAGACTTCTCATTATCGTCTCTCACTTCTTAACCAGTGAACCAAGTCTCATTGGCTACTAAAATTAAAAGTTAATCCTCCATCTTTATGATCTTTCTTAGATTCTTCTTATTTTTTCCTTAAGAGATGATCTCATATTATCTAGCTTCAAATTAAATATGATTCATTGTGTCTGCATTGGTTCGAAAGGAAAAGTTTCAAGTACTTTCTTCGGTACCATTTTTATATCCACACAAATTTCAAGATGGGCTTTAAGAGAGTGTCTGCCAAGCTAGATTCTCTTATTTCTTAGCTGAAATTAAGTGTGAATACTCAAATAAGTACTCAAAAAAGTGCATGTAACATTACTTTACTAATATTCTTTCCTTTTTAATTATGGAGACCATGGTGTATGTATCATGAGGAGCCATTCCCAGCTAGAATTATTAAGAGCATCTCCAACTGGGTTGCAAATCTTCAATTTGCAGTTGCAGCCTGGTGCAGCTCCAATAGTACTGCATTTTTGCTCCAAAATGGAGCAACCCGCTCCAAAAGGCTTCATATTTGGAGGCTTTCCTTCAAATAGAGAGGCCCCTCCATTTCACTATTCATCAAAATTTAAATATTATTCTACCCCTTCATCAACATACAATATTTTACTTACTCCACTTTTATCTTTTTTAATTGATATTTAGTTACTTAAAATCAATATAAATTTAAATCTATTAATTATTTTTTAATGAAAATTATAGTCTTAAAAAAGTCTCATCGATACCTTCAAAATGAGACTAATATTGAATAATATTGATTGAAATATAAAATTACAAGTCATGAAGTAATTAGAAATAATAATATTATTCAAAAATTAGAGAGAAAATAAACATACTACATTGAAATACATCGAAACTTTAATAAAAAGTTACATTACTTAATTGTCGTGTCTTTCCCACAAATATTCAATTAATGCATTACGAAATTCAAAGTGAGCTTCTCAGTCTTTGAACTTCTTATGTCGAGCAAGGAACCATCGAAACCGTTCGGTTTCGTTTATCACTATGTCTTCAAGATTCGAAATTTATGGTGGAGTAAAAATGACAACATCTTCTTACTCGTCGCGTTCATCCTCGATAATCATGTTGTGCATTTAACGCAAGTAGCCGTGATATCATGCAAAGTTCGTTTATCTAAAAAACGTGATGATTCTTTGATGATGGCAAATCGAGACTGAAGAACACCAAATGCCCACTCCACATCTTTTCCACATGGTTCTTGCATCATTGCAAAAATTATTTCTTTTTATCTTCGGTTTGGAAATGATTTGAATGTAAAAGAAATGTAAAAGAAGAAAAATTAAAATAGAGTCATAAATACAGGGATGTGATTAGAGTTCAACCCTCAATTTAAATTTAAGAATATTTAATGAAATATTCTCCTTGCCTGTTGGAGATGCTCTAAAGAGTATAAACTTCAGATCCAATAAATTTTTAGATTCGGAATGGTTTTATAGGATTGAGCACAATTGATTAAATAGTGCAACAGAGCGCAGAGAATTAAAAGGATAGGTTTTCCTCAATACAATACTCAAAGAATTAGGGTTCAATTTCATATAGATCCAAAAATCAATAAATAAAGAAAAAGGAAAGGTTTTTCTCAATTGAATTCGAAGTGGATTAAATTTCTATAAACTGTATATTTTCAACGCTTCAATTCAGTTTCCCACAATTTGCCTACAAAACATTGTAGAAGAACAGGAGGCACACCAAATATAAAAGCAATAACCAAACAATTGAGAGTCATTTTCGAAATAAAAGCAGCATCTCCTCAAGACACACACAAGAATTTGCTCAAGCTAAAACTCGAATTAAGCTAAAAGGATCTGTAACTATGTAAAGGTTTCAGCTTGACAGTTCTAAGTAAAGTTGGACCGAATACAATGAACTACAAAAATCTGTGATAGATGCAACGTAACCCACTTTTTTAAGTTCAGCCAGCAGCTTCTGGTACAAATTCTAGAGATATAGAGTGGTCTTATTAACTGAAAGATGGGGAAGTGATTCATAGAGGCAGCTCCCCACTGTCCACAATGACCACCTTGCTTTTGGGTGTCCCATTCTGCCGGCCTTCAGCTTCGACTTTGTACACAACATCCATTCCAGAGAGAACCTTGCCAAAGACAACATGCTTGCCATCCAACCTAGTGAAAAGAAACAACAGTCGAATTATTCCAGGACCGCAAACAAAATTGTTATAAAGATACGCGTGTTATAACAAACGAAGGATTACCAGCTAGTTGTTACAGTTGTGATGAAGAACTGCGATCCGTTAGTGTCAGGGCCAGCATTTGCCATCGACAGGATCCTGGACCAATCAAACAACATCAGCAATAGCGTAGACAATTGAGTTAAAGGGTATACAGGGAGTGAAATATCTCACGTATTTTACCTGGTCCTGTGTGCTTGAGTTTGAAGTTCTCATCGGCGAATTTTATGCCATAAATAGACTCTCCTCCCCTCCCATCACCAAGTGTGAAGTCACCTCCCTGAAGCATAAAGCTGGGAATGATCCGGTGGAATGTGCTCCCCTTGTAGTGAAGAGGCTTCCCGCTTTTACCTATACCTTTCTCACCTGTAAATAATAGCAGACATCCAATGTTTCAGACTTTCTTTCAGCCAGCATAAAATGGCATACTGAGTATGACTGTACGAGTATACTAGTGCTGCCAAGCTTCATGTGAAGAATTTAAGACAATAAATTGGAAGTAACATATGTGCAAAAAAAATAAAGAAGGAACCAGATGAAAAAAGATCTCCTGCTGAAGAATGGGCTGAATGAGTCACAAGGATATGAAAGGTCAAAAGATCATGAACAAATATACGACATTCTTTTACCTCGTTATTTTTACATATCAAGGATCTTTGCAACAAGGACAAAGGGCAAGGATGTGATATGAAAAAGAGACTGCAGAAACAGCAGAAACTCAAATAAACAAATTTTTACATAATAATCATGGATCAGCAGTATGTGTATTTGTTCATTTTACCGATAGGCTATAGCCACTAGTTGTTTGTCGGAAAATATTAATCTTGTACACATTACTCATCAAAAGCAAATCTTAACATGACATGCAAAAAAAAAAAAAAAACATAAAATGATTAATAGCACGCAAAGGCAGATTCTTTCTTCAAATATGGTGGAAAAAAGGATGCCTGGATAGGCCAGGCTTACAGATTATTAATCTGTATAGGCATGACTAATACACAACCCAACCAGCTAGCACCACATTTTCAAAACCCGGTACCCCCATGGCCCAGATGGTGATTTCAGTAGCCCTCAACCTTTTCAAATTTAATGAACCTCTAGGTTCTTTTCCATAAAACATGACATGGAAAAGATCACTGAAAAAGTTATTGATCATAATGCGTGCTGATAGTAACAGTAACCATACAACCATCAATCATCAATTCATGGGGATTCAACTCATAATACACCACCACCTTAACTTTGGACATGAGAACTTCAGCTAATACTCAACTGTGAAAGCAAAACTCCTAACCAATGCCTGCATTTTAGGGGGGGAGCTTTGGCTTGGATCAAAATTTGATACCCCTAACTGGTGACGAGATTGTTAATGCTAGCCGAGCCATACAAACAAATCTAGACAGACAGGCTAACACCACTCGATATTTATTTGTTTTGTATTATTATCTAGTAGTCTAATTTAAACATTACGCATTTACTCTACCATGTGTGTATGTGCATGCATTCATACACATATACACACATAGTAACAGTAACCATACAACCATCAATCATCAATTCATGGGGATTCAACTCATAATACACCACCACCTTAACTTTGGACATGAGAACTTCAGCTAATACTCAACTGTGAAAGCAAAACTCCTAACCAATGCCTGCATTTTAGGGGGGGAGCTTTGGCTTGGATCAAAATTTGATACCCCTAACTGGTGACGAGATTGTTAATGCTAGCCGAGCCATACAAACAAATCTAGACAGACAGGCTAACACCACTCGATATTTATTTGTTTTGTATTATTATCTAGTAGTCTAATTTAAACATTACGCATTTACTCTACCATGTGTGTATGTGCATGCATTCATACACATATACACACATAAGTGTACACGTGCAACTGTACTTTCACCTACACCAATTCTAGTGTTCTCTTCAGTAAGATCTTCCAAAAAAAAAAAAACCCATTTTTAGTTTCAACAAAGTCATCTTTATAAAAGTAGTCTGTCTAACCTTCGAGACTTGCATCTTGCAAAGTGGCAAGCAAGGTCAGCAGTAAACATTACTAGCACTAACCATTTGTCTGCATCTTTATTTATATTCTTCTATATAGGAGACTTAAGGGATCTTCACAGTGACGCTTCCAAGTACATGTCTCTGTCCGAAGTATTTTTGTCAGATAATCTCCATGAGCATGTGACTTTCTTAGAAAACGTCATTTGTGCCTTTGTGACATTGTTTTCCCTTGCCCCTAGCATACTCTTCTATTTGATGGACCAAGTAACTATTCCAACTTTCAAGGTAATTATCCTATACATTTCCCTATTCAAATTAAATCATGCAGATTTGTCGATCTAGAGGCTTCCCTGCTTTTTCTGCAGTTAACATCATACATTGAATTCCTCTACATAAGGTGAGTTGGAACAACAGTTTTATAAACATTATTTTTTTTCTAACTTCCTGAGCATATCTACATCAAGTAATTTGCCATATTCGAATAGTTGTTAGAAATAAAGTCCGGTTGCCTTGTAGTACCCTTTTCTTACCTGATTCCTCCTTCCCTACTCCCTTATTATAAATTTCTCTCTTTAAAGAAACTATATGATAAAATGATGAATGTGCTTTTCCACCATGTCGTTACAAGGGAAGACGTGACTAAAGTAGCCAACAAGAAAAGTCCATATGAAAAGAATATGACCGGAATACATGGAGCCTCTTATAGTTGGAAATACCTTTTTCCATTTGCTCATTCATGCAAAAATCAGCCAACATCCCCCCGGATTTTCTCTGCATACACTTTAGGGTATTAATGCAAACCACAAACAGCATGTCTTTACCTTTAAACAGAACTAACGTGAACCCTCCTAATGTTTCCTCTAAATTATTTGGTAGAACTTGTGTCCGTGTGATCTCCATTGGATGGACTATTTTGTCCTTGTCAATCAAAATACAGAGGTGAGCTTTTGTGGGGACAACCTACTTTGAAAAACGGTAAGTTAATGCATGTTCTCTAGCTTTCATAGTCAAACCTTATATAGTTAATACATGCACATGTATATTACAATGCCACATGCTAGTTAAAAATTAGACTTAGAATCGTCATCAGATCCCTTTCTCTAGAAGCACTACTTTAAAAGGTGTGGGGTTCAATGATTCCCATATGACAAATCAAAAGGAAAAAAAATACTTCGCAACCAAATCAGTTGAAAGCCATTGGTTCCATCACTTCTCAGCAGGGTTTAAAGTATCAGCCGCGTCAGTGTTGACTCGGTGATTCGTATCCGGAACATCGGCCTCCGTGACGAAAACAATACCCGGTTCGAAAGTATTGGCCCGGTTTCATCCGATTTTGGACTGACTCGGCTTGACTCGGCTGAGTCACAATACAACTTAGCTTGAATCGGCCGAGTCGACCGAGTCATGACGAGTTAGCCCCGAATCGGAGTTGTATAAAAGAAATGAGAAAGAAAAAAAGCAGCGAGAGAGAGAGAGAGAGATCTCTAGAGCTTCGTCGCCGCCGATCTCCGCCACCACTGTCGCCCGTGATACCGCCGTTGCCGATCTCTCTGCCGATACTGTCACTGTCTATCGCCGCTGATCGTTATTGCCTATGGTACCTCCCTCCCCCCGATCTTTCTCTATCTCTTCCTCTCTCGCTTACATATCTCCCCCCCCCCCCCTCCCAGAGAGGAGGGAGAGGAGGGAGTGGGAGGAAACAGAGAGATCGGAGGGAGAGAGGGCCTCTCCCCCTCTCTCTCCCCGATCTCTCTGTCTCTCTCTCCTTCCTCTAGTGATCTTTCTCTGCCTCTTAAGTAATTCTTTTTTTATTTTGGGTTTTTTGATATTTATCCCTCAAATATTTCATATTTCTAAATTTACCCCAAATCATCATATTTTCTCAATTACCCCTCAAAACAAACTTGTTTTGGACATGTGATACATGAATGTTGATGTCTACATTTTTTAAAGATTTGTCGTGATTTTTTCAAAAAAATTTTGAGCTTTCTATGTAGCATTTTACGTGATCGCCCGAGACCGATCCGAAACGCCGTGACCGATGCATCTCAGTGCCCGCGGAGACAGCAACTTTGAACCATGCTTCTCAGTTGTTGCACATGTGTATGTATGTACATGCATATACACATATACATATACATCAACACATACGAGGAATTTGGGACGTGCAATGGATGATCTGCAGCTAACAGTAACTATTGCACCCTAAAATGAGCAAAACTACATTATTTGTTTATTCATAACGAATTCATTTAGGTAGTTTCATTTGTTTTATTATTGATGAAATATGTAGGAGGCTGGGAACCACGAGTTGGTGATTTGGTGGAACAGACTTATGACAACTTGGGTATAAGTTGGTTTAACCCATTTAAGGTGGATTAGGACTCAAGTCAAGTTGGGGACTCAAGTTGAACAAGAAAAAGTAAAGTTTGCCGTACCAATATCCATTTCCTTATTCCAAGTGTGATATTTTGGAAGAGAGAAAGGAGAGAGGGGGAAAGCAAATAGGGTGCTCATTAAAACTCGCTGGGTTGATTTGTTCGGAAACTTTCACACAATGTGGCATTCTCTACATTGATGAGATTGTTCTAATTTGGTTGGGAGATGATTTTAAAACGTGTGTTTGTGGGTTTGGAGCTAGTGAAGTAACCTTGTAATTTTCCAAATCTATCATGTATGACCCTAATGTTTTTTAATGCTTTCAGTGGAGGTTGTATATCTTTTATCTTCTCATTTACAAATTGAATAGATGACTTGTATCTTCTCATTTACAAATTGAAAAGATGACTCCTTGCATGGTGGATGTAGACACAGGGTGTGGGTGACCCACATTAAGTTTTGGTATTTTATTGTAGTTGCTTGTTGCTTTACTTTATTCTGCATTTCTATTCCACTTTAATATCACAGAGATCTAGGATTGGGCTCTCTTTGACCCTAACAAATGATTCATTTAGCAACCATTTGATATGTGGGTGAAAGGAGTTTAGACTCCAATATCTTCACCATTGATGTCTTTTAGCATGGAAAACACGATAAAATGTGGGAATCATCCATAGGATCGTCCACCATGCAATTTTAGGATAAATACATGATTTTAGGGTAACTACTTAGATAAGGACCCATCCTATGTGTGTATGTGTGCTTGCATATGTTGAACCTGACATTGACTCTTCAAGTTAGTGACAGATTTATGCCAAGGAAATTATGGAAACAAAGGGCTTCAGAAAGACCATAGAAGGCCAGTTGGCTTGTAGGAAGTGCCACCAAGGAACAATACTCCACTGTACTAAATAGCCCAAAAAAAGGAGGGAAGAAACAAGAGCAGCTATAGGAGAATCTATATCCAAGGAATGATAAAGCCTAAGATCTAAATGGGAAAAAACATTAACAGACACCAAATTAAAATCAGAATCTGAAGTTCATCATTTACACATTCTCATGAAATGGGTTTTATGAGTTTGATTCTTATCCTACAAATGTTCTATAAGCAGATGAATAAATGGAAGTCATTTTTTCTGATGCTTCCACCAATCCAGGGTAGTGGGTTTTACGAGTGTTGTTCTTATACAACAAATGATGTATAAGCAGATGAATAAATGGAGGCCATTTTTTCTGATGATTCCACCAATCTAGGGTTTCAGGCTGCAGTTTTTACATTATTTCATCCATCAAAATATCAGTTGGATAATGCTCAGAGTATCACTCTTTTGTCAGAAAAGAAAAAATGCAGGTAAAAGTAACAATAGCAGAAGTGAAAGGGGAAAAAAATAAACAAAACATCTACCGGGATATACTTAGTAGGTAAAACTATTACAATTGCAAAAGTAGCAAGCATAAATTACAGTATAGTAGCTTCCTCAGAGTAAGAATGAGAACATACCAGTGCAGAGTGCTCGGAAGTTCTCTGTGTAACAACATAAAGAAAAAGTTTCAGATGGTTTCCAAGCTCCAAATAAACTTTATATGACAAACTATTTGATTAATATGAAAAAGGCAAAACATTAAAAATCCCCAATAGAACAAAGCAAAACAAAATGGATTGCACAACTCAGTACTTTCTACTTAAGCTAATAAAAATATACCTGCAGTTTTTGGCACAGCTTTCCCAAATAGGCCCATCACAACCCGACCTGTTTCCATATAAAATTTATCAGATAATGATGCTCAGCATTGAGTTCAATTATCAATTGACAATTTTTCAAATTAAATATCTCAACAAACCTAATTACAATTGAACATATGAGTTCAATACTGTAAATAAACTTGTAGCTAAAAATAAGAGATGCAACAAATAGATCAAGGTTAAAAAACACAGAGTACACCACCTATTCAACTAGAAAATAATCCCATGTCTGAAAAGCCACACATATATACTGCATAAAAAAGAAAAATCCACATAGTAAACAAGTATTCCGATAAACTTTCATCAAATTGAAAGTCAATCTCATCCTCCTTCCAAGACATACCACAGATATTCCTCCTATATGTGGGCAGAAACATCCATCCTATCCACCACAATACTCTTTGTATATGATAATCTAGCTTTTAAAAGTCTCAAGAAAATTACTTGAACTAATCAGTTCACAAGCTCAAATTCTTTGCAAAAAATTTTGTAAGAATCTTATAATGGTCTATAGGTCTCAAGGTCGTAATTAATGAACAAATGAGCTTATAATTCCCAAAGTAAAAACTCATTCTTATAAAAGAAGATCACTTCCAAGTTACGACGAAAAGTAGCATGTTCATTTAAGACTTACTCATGCAAAAGTTGTCATAGCACCTATTTGAAGAAGGTTAGAAATACTCTTGCAGTTTAAGTGCTAGAGAAAGACAGCCGGGAAGATAATGGCAATAAAAGTAGAAGTGAAAAGGATAATCGTGTTAGGTGTTTGGGTCAATCCACAGATATTAATGACAAAGGCTTATATACATCTGCAGACAACAAACATCATGGAAGAGCATCTGGATCAAATCACCAAACATAGTTGTAAAAGGAAATTTGAAATTGGTCCTACTAAATCTTAAAAATCCAAAGTAAATACCAAATGTTTGCCCAAGATGTGGGAAGACAAGTGTACAATTACAATCCCTTTGATATGACCAACAAAAACATATATAGAACAATTTCCAAGATAGACGGTAAATTTTCCACAGAAGAGACAATATGCAAGAATTGCTTGTTAAAGGATTTATTGAAAGGCTTGACAGACATCTTAGGAACGCTAAAATGAAGCCTAAATACAAAGAGAGATATAATTTTGACTCAACTGTCCTGTGATCATTAAGGCCTGAGTGTGAAAACAGCATTAATGTTTAAGCATGTGAAAAAGAAAAGCTAAGGACGAGCCAATAACCAAAGACATTACCAGACTTTTGAACGGTTAAGAGCCCATGACCATGTATTCATGATGGGTAAGAGAACTCCTAACTACATATGATGCTGTTGGAGGTTAGATGATCAACGATTACATGTGTTCCAAACGTGACTCGGTATTCTCTTACAAAACCAGACTACGATAAACTAGCAGAATGTATTGCACTTGGTAAACCTTCAGAATCCCTCTTTGTAAATGCCAGATACGGCAAACGACATATGCATTTCCCAATCATATGGGCCCGTATGCCTCATTCCATAACATTAAAACTTGCAAAGAAGCCTGCCTCTACGTGTGAAGCCATTCGGATTCAGAATTTGGCACATCAATGAAAAATTGCAGCCGCTGCCTATCTTGCTAAAATTGCTTTCTGTCACACATTATTATTAACTAGAAATAGGTATTCTAGGCCAATAACAAGGACATAAAAATGCATGTGAAAGAAATAAGCAAAACTAATCCCCTAAATTGTACAACTGAGCTTTTATATAATGTAAAGGCATGAGCTTTGACAGTCATACCAGCAGGTTTCCCATCGATCTCGATGTCAAAGTAAACCTTGCTTGTTACCTCCTTCAGATTCTCCTTGCTTGCTTTGGCCTGAACACATATCACAATGACTTATCATACAAAGATAAATCCAATCCATATTAAATTGAATTAAATTCTAACGGCAACAAGTTAAATTGATGGATGGTTTCGATAGGATGGAGATCTGTGATAATTACAGACAAATGAAGTAAAATTAGGGATAGTAAAATAGGGTAAAAGGAAGGAAATAAATGTATACATATCAATAAACCTGAATGAGGGCGAAGGATCCAAAGATCGCCAGCAGAAGCATCCATATCGAGACCGTACTATTCCTCGCCGTCGCCATTGCTGCCGCTTCTCTCTCTGAGGTGTCAACTCTATCCAAGATGCGATCTTTTCTTCTTCTTCTGTGTTTTGTGTTTCTTTTAACCCTACGCAAACTAACCTCTTGGTTATTGACGTGGTTACACACGTGTCGGAGTCTTATTCGCAGTAGCTCCGGCCACGTCAGAGGTCGAAGCGACAGTATTGTGTGGTCAGCCAGTGGTCAGAAACAATGCGGTTCAACAAGGCTTTTTCTTTGGCTAATGTTTTTGGGCCCAAGATTCATAACGGCCTGACCCAATTAGAAAAAGCCCAACTCGTTGAAAAAAGAAGAAAAAAGTCACAGGACTTCCAAATGAATGCGAACATTATAACAGATCAACAGTGTTGGGCCTTCATTGTTTCTTTTTCCTTCTTTTTCGTATCCCCCCTCTTCTGCCTGTTACAAAGTTTTTCAAGAAACAAAAGGACCATTTCTGAGTTAAAAAGGAACAAAAATTGCACAATGTTTATGAACAACCATATTAGGAAAGTGTTTGCGTTTCTTTCTTTCTTTTGCTCTGTTATGCTTGAAAACGGAAATACTCGGGTGGTAGATCTCCTTGATGACGTTAGAAACGACAGAGTACCTCTACGAGCGGTAGACGCAGCAGAATCGGGTGAAAATCCTCGTGTTGGCTCAGGCGCTCAAGGATCATCTTCCAGATGTTGAGAGGGAGATCGTCGACCCATGGAGACTGTTGATTAATGTTAGCACAAAGCAGGCAGGCAGGCACGCACGCATGCAAAAAATTGAGAATGAGAGATCCAAGGGATTCCAACCATGTCATGAATCTGATCATGGTGGTAGAAAAATATTTTAGGAGAAATATTAACTCTAAGATGAGCGGAAAGTCCCCAAATAACATGAGGAACTATTAAGAAAAGAAAAGAATGAAAAAAAAAAGAAATACGCAACGAGTGAGAATTATAAATACCAATCTATTATAATGGGAATTAAATTCTTATAAATTGAGATAATTTAATGCCCTCGAAAATTCTATGCTTCCGTGAATTCTAATAATTATTATGTCAAATGTGAAAATTTTAAGCGAGAATTTTAAATTTCAAACTGAATTCTCGCGTACCAAACGCACCCTCAATGTAAATAGTTTTTTAGAATTAAAAGAAACAGGAGATGCCAAAAGAACTCGGAACACGCAATCACAATGGATCTGATAGAAATGTGTAAATATTGTTGACATGAGAAAAAATATAAGACATAAGATCTAGAGTCGTGAGGGATGAGAAAGATAGATCAGAGAAAAATTAGGGTAAAAAAGAGGAACTCACTGCTCTTTTAATCTTAATTGTTAATATGTCAAGCACAAGGGCAATATATATGCCTTCTCTCTCTCTCTTTTTCTCTTCAACTTTTTGTTTTTGAAATTTGGAAGAACTCCTTTTCTCTTACTCTGTGGGTGCTTTTCTCTTACTCTGTGGGTGAGGATGTTATCTATTGGGTGACTCTGTTCTGTCACAAGCTTAATGGCTACTCAAAAAAAAAAAAAAAATGGAATATTATATCAAACTAGCGCCATTATTCCTACTTACTCCTTTCGTCCGCTTTTAATAGGCAGTTTTTGACGGAATATGAGGATTAAGGCAAGAGTATTGAGTGTGATATATTTAGAGAACTTACTTTTTTACCTTTGCATTGAGAATGATGTTATTGTTATAAAAAGAAAAGAAGAATGACATTTTTATTATAGAGAGAAAAAACAAGAGTATTACTTCATACTCTATATGGGAATTATAAAAATACTATTAAGAATGATAAAAATAGTATTGAAATTCAAAATGAACTACTAATTTTGGACAATTTTTTTTCAGAAAAAAGACACTACCATTTTCGAAGAGGAGAGTAATATTCTAATAATATTTTCATTAATTTCTGTCCAGTATGTAGAACTAATCATTGGCGTGCCGTACATCTTGTCTCCATGTGTTACACAAACTGGATAGAAATTAATGAAAATATGAGACAAAAGTACGAATCTATTCAGAGTCCCAACTCTCTTCATTATCAAACAGTGCATCTTGTCTCCATGTGTTACACATTATTGTTTCCAAAATGTCAAAGCCATGGCTGAAGTAGCCAATCAAGGAGATTTGCGACTGTGGATCAATTTTCCTCATTTTGAGTATTAAAAAGGACATTATTTTTATTTAATTTGGTAGATGACAAGGAAGGTCCATGACCTTCAACCTATCAAAATACAACCCACTCTAAGCTTCTAACTCTCTATTTACACTCTTCCTAGAGATGCAAACGGGTCGGGTAAACCTAGACATGGAGGACAGCAACATGTCACAAGTTTCACGTTTTTTTCCCTTTTCCCAAGAATAAATCGTAGCCTGACATAAATAGACTGGAATTCTGTATCTTTTATTGACTATAAAAAATATTTGTCACTGTGTTACAACTACGCTTGTAGAACACCATAAATCATGATACTTTGTCTCATTGAAAAATATAGGGGATGGTAATTTTGACAAGCGAATAGTACTAGGTAGAATATAATTAGGGTTACAATATTCTTAAGGTGATACACAAAAAATCAGCATATGTCAGATTCGAGTTGAGCAGAGATGCAGATTCATATCTTCATTTACCCTTAAAAGTTGTCTCAGAAACAAGTCTTGCATAAGAACCACACCTCTCTCATACCCCAACCAAACCTAGTTTGTAGAAGATTCGACTTCAACTTGGTTCAAAAAATATACGGGTCTTGAATTCTCATCTACCAAAACCCAACTTTAACCGGCCCGACCCGACCCGATCCGCTTACACTCCTATTCCCTCTTTTTAAGATAGGAACTAACTAATATTCTTCTAGACCTACGTGTCCCGTTACCCTAGAAAATGTCACACAGGCTAGTAGGTTAGCAAGAAATGAGGGCAACCTCACATAGCATCAACCAATCAGCGACCGACACGTCGTCACGAGTCGACACTAATCAAGAAACAAATCATGTTATTGGGATTGGTAATTAGGGTCTATTTTTAAGTGTTTCACAAACCCTTGACCACTCTTTCCTTCTCCTTCTCTCCTGCAATGAGCTCTGCTAGCTTTTATTCAGAGTCCTCTGATCTTTTGTTTAGAGATATTATTGTTATTAGCTGGCAGCCTGGCAACCACTGTAGAGATGGGTTGCCCCTTTGCCAATCATGGCTTTGTTTGCTCATGCAAAATATCTTATTGTTTCTTTTATTTTTTTGCATGACAGTTTCAGTGATTAGTAGTTAAGCTTTAAATCAAAGCTTACAATTGGAAATGAGTGTACTTGTGATATTAGTTTAACCTTTAATGGGTTTTAATCAAATTGATGTATTCGGCCACCTAACGTAAAAGAGTCGAATGATTCCCACACTAAAGTTTTATGAATTTTAAACCAAGTGCTATCAAGAGTTAGTGGCCTTGGCACATACAATTTAGCTTGCCTTGGCCACCATCTTTCTTTGCTTCTAAGGTCTCTATGTGAAGGTGTAAATCTCACATATATATTAATCATTAACAGCGAAAATTTACGGTGTAACTCTTTTGAGTGATTACACATACGAAGAACAAGAGGAGAGGAATAGGATTCTCGTATATGTAGAATCTTATCCTAACACGAGATATAAATGTATTAGAATATTCTGAGCAATCTTGATTCAAATTGCATCAGAAAACTTACGGCACGAATCAATTCTATGCTAGCTAGTTCAGATCAGATCAAGTCTGAACTCTCTGTGCATTTAATAAAACGAATTGATCTTGAAACAATTTTATTGAATTGGTTTTTAATATGATTTCTAATGTTAATATTAGAGAGGGGGAAAACTTTATTACTATATTGAAGTGACACTTTATTATCTATATAAATGTGTGGAAGGAGCAAACTTGTCTTAATATGTTTAAAAAAAAAACAAACATTTCATGAGCCAGCTCACCAATATAAAATCACATTAAATGAAATTCAAAAAGTAGGAGTAGCCCCAAAACTGACCACGGGGGCCCACAAGCGCACGTGCTATCACCAACCAAAGCGGGACCAGAAGACACCCGGCCCACCTAATCTGGGCCCACTTTGTATAGGCTTTAGCCCTTTACCAAAGAAGCTACCCATCACCGCCCGCCACCACAAAGAACAGCAAATAAACAAACTAATTAACTAATTAATTAATCAACGTTAATTAAACAATTAACTACTCTCTAACTCCTATAGTATCCCTAGTTTATTTTTTTTCTTAAAAAAATAATTAAAAGCAATAAAGATGGTGAGGGGGGTGGGTCCCACTCCGCGTAGTGGGCGGAGAGAGAGAGGAGGAGAGGAGCTCTCTTTTGTATGTCTCCATCTTTGTACCAAACCATCATGCTCAACAATTATTAAATTGGGAGTGTTTAGTGCTAATTGTTTCATAATCTCATCCATAATCCCACATGGTTTTGATATTTCACCTAAGTTCAGCTCTGGAGCATACACTGTGGCATGACAATATACCTCCAAAATCTGTTATATTGTAGAATCTTTTTAATTGAAGTGTTATACCTGTAAATACTCCGTGATAATACATCGGTGTTATCTGTAATATATTTTATAGAAAATAAAGGAAGGAAAAAAAAAATCCTTTAATCTTCAAAATGGAGGTAAAGAAAACAGGAGAATTAGACCCATATATTCAAAATTCTAATTGCACATTCAATACTGATTTAAAAATAAGGCAAGAGAAATGATTTGGTTTTGATAAAGCTATATAAATTATAAATTATGATTATGATTAGGTTTTTCTTGTGGAAGATGCCCTTTTATTACTGGTGGCCATCAAAACTTGAATAAAAATGCGTATAAAAAATAGTATCAAAAGTCTGGTGGGTTAGCACCATAGGCGGAGGGAGGGAGTCACGTGACCCCCCGACCCCATCCAAGAAAAGCTTTGGCCTCTGTAATTTGTGCCCCCTCCCATTCACTCTCGGCCTCAGTCTCTTTCATCACTATATCTCTCTCTTTCACTCTCAGCTCAGATCTGATCTCGGCCTCCCTCTCTCATCGCTCTGGGCCCCCCTCTCACTCTCTGATATGATCCGCCTTTCTTTCTATCATCGCTCTCTCTCATATCTGATCTTTGATCTCGACCTCTCTCTTCTCTCTCTTCTCTCTGATCTCTGAGTCTGATCCCGACCTCTCTCTCATATCTTTAATCTCAGCCTCTCTCTCTCTCTCTCTCATTGCTCTCAGCCTCTTTCTCTGATCTCTGTCTATATCTCTCAAATTCCTAAATGTCTAAATTCATCTCCCCTCTCTCAAATCTCAATTCATACTCAAATCCCTAAACCCTAAACCCCCAATTTTCATCTCCTTTCTCTCGATATCACTCTCAAATCCCTAAAATCCCTCTCTATAATACTTGAGCATTACAATAAGAAGCGAAGGACTTGGTAGCTTCCACCACAAGTAGCGATTAGGATTAGGCAGCTTCTATGTGACCATGGCTCAAGAGCCACACCCACCTCCTTTGTGGGAGAAGATCTAAAATCAAGGAGATAGAGTTATTTTAACAAAAACTCATTAGAATAGCAGAGCAAGAAGAAGAGCGGTCGACCGGGCGGTCGCATGTGCACAGAACTACACAGTTTGAAAGAAGGAAATAGGCGGTCGATCGCCTGATCGATCGGCCAAAAGCTTGGTAAAAATACACCTAGAAGAGGGGTGAATAGGTGTAGTGCTAATTTAGGACAAATAATGCAGAATTAAAACTAAATGTTAAACAAACACTATGTGTAACTAAGAGTGAGTCTGAATTCCCAGTGAAGGGCTCTGAAACTACTCACTACTCCTCCAAATTACGAGTTGAGGTGTGTAATAACTCTAATCTATAATACATGATTTAATATGTATAGCAGTATTTTAATATGTATATATGATTTGTATTAAGAGTTATTATTATTTTATGTGGGTTTTCATAGCTAATAGTTATAAATTTCTATTATTATTATTGGTGATTATTAGTAGTAGATGTCGTTACTATTATTTTGTTATGATTATTATTATTTATTATTATTGTTGTTATTACTAATATTGTTGTTGTTGTTGTTAATATTATTATTTACTATCATTATTGTTTAATTTAATTATTATTTATATGTAATCTTTATGGATTATTATTATTACTATTATTAGTATTGCTACTCTTTTTATTATTATTTTGTTGTTGTTCATCTTACTAATATTTCATGTTCTTTCTCTTAGTTCATGAATCCTAAACCCAAACTCAAAAACCAATAAAAATCAAATCAAAATTGAATTCCTCTTAATTCCTTTTCTCTTTAAATTCGTGAATACATAAAAATAAAAATTATTTTTAAAACGTGTAAAATTCTTCTCTATGCTAAAACATAATCAAATCAAATTCAAATTAGTAGATAAACATTTAAATTTGTGGGCATATCTAAATCCTAACTAAAAATCAATTTAAACCTAATCTAAACACTAGAAAAAAATGTTAAAACTCATCTTATATGACCATCTATAAACAAATCCAAAAATTAACCCATCAAGAAAAAGGGATCAATCTACCCTAGGGAGGAGGAGAAGGTCATTACCCATCAAGCTTTGGAGTTAATCATTAAAGGCAAGTACCTAATTTTCTTTCCCTTTCTTGATTTTAATCTGATAGAAATTAAACCTAGGACTTACATAAAGTTTCCTTCATGATTTTGTCTCCTAATGTAACCTTCTGGTTTCTTACATGCACTCGTCTATGCGATTTTGATAAAAAAAAGTAATTTGCTTCCAATCCTTGATAAACTAATTCCTACCTTGTGCATGTTCTCATCCATATCATATTCTGGTGTTTTATTAATATAGAAAATCAAAAATTGTGAGATCAACTATCATAATTATCACCTTTGTAATCACCATAAAACTTTATTAACGTAAAATCTGTACATATTTATGCAAACATATGGTAGGTCAGGGGTATCTATTTGTCAAGCTTTGATCAGTTACATAACGATGCAGGGGCTTCATAAGGAGATTAGAACTTATTTATCAATATTTATGCTAAAAAAAAAAGAAATAAAAACAACCTTTTCAAATAAAAATATCATATGATATAAAGCAACTTTTATAGAGATAATTCAATTTTACAAACAATCTGAACAAACTCAAAGCCAAAAACATAAGCAAGTGATTAGACTATGACTCTAAATGTTAAAACATGCAAGATGCAATTTTCACATAAAACTCACATGTGTCAAATTATGAAAAACTTAACAAATTTTAATCTTCATCTTTCCTTCTTTTAGTTGTATCATGTAGTCTAAATTTTCTTTATCAATTATTTGGTATTAGTGGATAAAAATTTTCCTGCAGTTAAGTTTTAAAAAATAAGATATTACAAAATTATTTTGATGTGTTTGCTATTCTGAAAATTCTGCTTAGTCCTAAATAAATATCTGATTAGTCCTTGACTATTCTGAAAATTCTATTTAGTCTCTATCTATTCTGAAAATTCTGTTTGGCCCGAGAATAACTGCTGTTTATTCCCTGTAATTTCTAAAAATTATTGTCAGACCTGAATAACTATTGTTTAGTCCCTGTAATTTTGAAAATTATTTTCAGACCTGAATAACTGTTGTTTAGTCCCTGTAATTTCTGAAAATTATTTTCAGACCTGAAATAAGTGAAATCACCTAAAGGGGGTGAATAGGTGATTATGCTAATCAATGCACTAATTTAAAAATGAGATGATGCAATGATCACTCAAAGTAAGATTAGAAGCCAAATACCCCGTGAAGCGCTCTGAACTCCTTCCTCGTAATTTCTCTAAATAAGAGTTTAAGGTGCGCAATGCAATCTTGTTGTGAGAGTATAGATCGACAATATAAGAATGAATGAATAGAAAGTAAACAACACAAGTAAACCAATCGCAAACACAGAGATTTGTTTCGAGGTTCGAGCACCTAGCTCTACGTCTCCGCCTTCACCCAGAAGGATTTCCGATCCAGTAGAATTTGTTGGCCCAAAGGCCTATCACCCTAGTTTTGATGATGATCAACTCATGAAGTTATGATTACTAATGATCTTGTGTTTAATTAGTGACAGATTCATTATCAAGATCTTAGTAGGTGCATAGCTCAACAAATGATAAAATGTCAAGATTTGGAGCTAGCACTGTGTGATCCAAGGAGCTTTTGGATCAAGCTTGGACCAAGTCAAGAGATGAGAAGACTTCAAGGGAAGACTTCAAGATCAAGACTTGTGTCTAGGTATAAGATTTTGTTTTTATTTTAGAGTAAAATGTAAAGGATAGATAGTTGGTGGATTGCTCAAGTTTATATCACACACACACTCTTGATTTACTTGTTTTTTCAGAAAAGAATTTTCAGATTTAGAAAAGACTTTCATTTTGGAAAAACATAGTTTTGATTTTTGGTATTCAAAGTTATATGTTTCAACCAAAGCCTTATTTAGAGCTTAATGTCAAAAACATAGATATTTCATCTTGATTGTGTAGTGGATCATATCCATACACACTATGCTTTAAAAGTATATCTTGTTTTTGTATTTGATGAAGATTTGGAAAAACATGTTTTGAAAAATATTGTTTTGGAAAAACAGTTTTTATCATGAGCCAAATATTTCCAAGTTACAAAAATAGTCCAATCTTTTATAACATGCCTTGATTTTGTGCAAGCATGTTTGTATATCAAAGTATATTGGTAAAACTATTTTTGTAGATTTTTAAGTATTTTATGGGATTTTATTTGAGCCAAAAAGACTAACTTTTTAATCCCAGAAAACTGTTTCAGGCTTCAGATAAGTCGACTTGCCAACTCTTATAGTCGACTAATCCTGAAGTCGGTCGACCGGCCTGATCGACCGACGTGCACAAACGTGCACGCCTTTGTGCACTGGAGGACGGCCGACCGTGCGGGTCGACCGCTCCAGAGAGCAGAGCTCTCTGGAAATCGCGGCCGACCGCACGGGTCGACCGACAGAGAGTTCAACTCTCCTCCAGTTGCTCGGTCGACCTGGACGGTCGACCGGAGCCTCCAACGGTCGGATTTTTGACCGTTGGCGGTCGACCGGCCCGGTCAACCGGCAGCTCTGACAGACCCCAACGGCTATATTTTTCTGGCCTATAAATTTGGGGGTTTGGTCATTGTTTTGAGCCAAGATTTTGGAGACCCTTAGAGCCAGTTTTTCCTATTCTTTCAGAAGAGTTTTTCTCCACAAAATAGAGAGCTAATACTTTCAATCTAAAGGGAGTTTTATTTAGAGTGTGTTAAAAGAGATTTCTTGAGTTTTCACCATAGCTTTCAATCCTTGTTTTTCTCACACCACACTTGAGCTATCCATTGATTATTCATCCTATAGGTGTGTTGTAGTGAGATTGTTTTTAGGTGATCAAAGTGTTGTGATCACCAAAGACTTCATTTGTTCTTTGAGGAGACGGGCAAGTGTGCTCGTGGTGGTTTGGAGTTCGGTTGTGAACTCTTTGGTTCGAG
Source organism: Agave tequilana (assembly GCA_038442645.1). NCBI lineage: Eukaryota > Viridiplantae > Streptophyta > Magnoliopsida > Asparagales > Asparagaceae > Agave > Agave tequilana. The sequence continues at coordinate 248,191 of JAVJIF010030487.1, read as the reverse complement.
GTGCGGCCTCGGCAAGCTTGTGGGACTTGCGTGTGTACGGGACTAGGGAGTCCGAGGGCTTGTAGGTGTTGCGGCACCGAGGAGAGATCCATTAGGATCTTGCATAGTGGAAATCCTTCGTGTGTCGAAGGCGGGGATGTAGAGCAAGTGTGCTCGAACCTCGAAACATACCCTTGTGTTTGCGATTGCTCACACTCTCTCTCTTTTTCTCTTTTATATCTTGCATTTAATTATTGTCTATCTTTATATGCTTGATATATTCATTTGTGCTTAATTGATATACTTGCGTGGGATTGTTGCTAACACTTGTATTCAACCAAGAGAGCCAACGCGGCACCTCAACCCATTCAAGGGGAATCTAGAGGAGTTTGTCCAGAGCCCTTCACGGGAAATTCGGCAACACTCTTGTGTTATACGTGGTGTTTAGTGTAAAAGATTTACTTAGGTCATAATTAGTTTTATCTTCCGCATCATTTGGCATTAAGTGACCATTAGATTAGCCATCACCTATTCACCCCCCCTCTAGGTGAAATTACAATTGGTATCAGAGCTTGGTACTCTGATTTGGGTCTAACAACCTAGAGTTAAAGATCCTCATTTTAGGCTAATCACAATATTTGTACACACACCATGGACTTTATGTCACCACCCACCTTTGACATTCTTAACATCCAAATTTGGAAGGTTAAGATGTCTTTGTACCTCAAAGCCTTAGGTTTTCATGTATATCTTGCCACTACTAATAATGCATATTCTTTAAATGGTAAGAATTTTGAGGCTAATGCAAAAGCCCTTAATGCTTTAAAGTCTACCCTAGATGATGTTTATTTATCTAGAGTTGCTAATATTGATTCGGCTTTTGTAGTATGGAACACCCTCACCTCCCTTGGCGAAAAGGATCTATACTATGCGGGGAGCGATTCAGACGTTGGAAGCGACACCTCCAACAAGTGCTACATGGTCCAAGGGGATAACCCCCTTGAGGTAAACTCCGAATCCGATGATGAGGACATGTCATATGATGAGCTCACTTCATTTTGCCAAACAATTCTTGAAAAATATGACATGTTTAAAAAGGAAAATAAAAATTTGAAAAAGAACATTGCTTGCATGCATATAGAACAAGATTCATTTAAATCTAACATTGCATGTTTAGAAAAAGAAAATAACAATTTGAAAAAGGATTTTGATGCCATGCTTAATGAAAAAGATTCATTAGAAAATAAAATGGCATGCTTAGAAAAAGAGAATAAAGATTTGAAAAATGAGAATGTTTCCTTGATTGCAAAATTGAATGATTTATGTGAAGGGAATACTATTTTGAAAAATAAGATTGATTTGGTGAAAAAACAAAAGGAAGATGTTTTTCAAGAAAATAAATCTTTGAAAAGAAAAATTTGTGAAAAAGAAAAAGATTTTGTTTCACAAAAGAGAAAGAAAAGTGATTCTATATCTCACCATGCTTTACATGCTACCACTAGTGAGATTAATGGTTTGAAAAATAAAATTAATGATTTGAGTTCAACTTTGAACTCTTGTGCATTCAACCACACTAGATTGGAGTCTATATTTTCAAAAAAACAAACTCCATCCATTCATGCACATCATCATGCTTATGTTGCACAACATGATTACACACCTATACATAAGCATACTAAGGTGTACGTATGTACACATTGTGGCCGCAAAGGCCATTTAGCAAAGTTTTGTTATGATAATGTTAATTCTCTAAATTTTGCTAATTATAAAAATGTTTGGGTTCCTTACAAGACTAACCCCAAAGGACCCAAGAAAATATGGGTACCAAAACCCCCACCTTTTGCTTTTGATGTAGGTGAGAGCTCTCACAAGACGTGAGAGGATTGGTGCCTTGGTAGTGGATGCAATGGACTTGATGGACATACATTTGGATGCATCACTATCAAGGAGCTTTGGTGGGACAACCACCATGTTAGGAGCTTTGGAGTTGGTAACAATTTCTAAACTCTCACCTTTTATGTTCATGCTTGCTCATTCATAATATTCATAGCATGTTCATGTTTTATGATTTATTGTGCTTCATGTGGTATGAACTAGTTTAAATGTAGATTTTATCAAAACTTGCATGTATACATGTACAAATAGTGAATTACAATTGATTCATATATAATTGAACTTCATGCTCATTTGTATCCACTATATGCATATGTATAATCTAGTTTTGATGATTCTTGTTTATACATGTTTTACCTACTTTATGCTTTACTTCATGTATATGTATTTTTAATTCAAATCTAATAAATATACATGTATACCCGTGAGTCTCTTGCCTTCATGCAAACATCATTAATAGACTCTTTTAGATTTGGGATATGTATGTGTATTGTTAGGATTGGATTAATCATACATATACCATGAAGATTAGTGTTTTGATGAAAAATGATTTTTCGTATTTTTGTTAAAAATGTGACTTATGATCTTTTTGAGCTTCATTGACTATTTTCATAAAAATGCTATTTACATGATCGTTTAACACTCACACTTTTGTTAAAAATATTTTGAGCTTTATAGACCATGAGTGCTTAAATTTTTATGTATCTAGTTATGTTTTATGAAAAACATATGATTTGATGTTACTTGAAGGATATTTAACTAGTTATTTAAAATCAATTTAAACTAGTTATCTATTATTCTAAGATTATCCACATGATCCTACTTTATTTCAATTATATGGATAAATTCTTTTGTGATCTAAAATATTTGATGCTTCATGATTTGAATATTAGTTTATATGTTAGTTTTTGTCAACACTAGGATTTATACTTGTACATATCGTGGGCCACAAATAAATCTATTTATATTTGTGCTTGAATGCTTATTTGAACCCATGAAATGTGCTTGTATTGCTTGGTTTTGATGATACATACATTTTTAAACTTGTATTCTCACTTTTGGATTTGATTTATGATCATGTGTTTTCATTTCATGTATATGTGTATTTTGCCAAACTTTAAGATATACATGTATACCTCTTGAGTCATTTGCCTTTAATGCAAATCTATTTATATGGACTCAATTGTGTTTAAGAGATATGTATGTATTCTTATTGTGTTGTCAAAACATACATATATCTTGAAATATAAATTTTGTTTTAAATATAAAAAAATGTATGATGATTTAAAGGAATATTGAGATTTATTGACATTTTTGCTTTATTCCTTACTTGAAGGATTTCGTACTAGTTTTAAAACATTTTCATATTAACTAGTGCAAATTCTTCATATGGTAGAGTATATGATAAGCTTACTTTTTCAATTGGTATCATTGGATATTTTCAATTGGTATCAATATGATTTTTTATATACTCGTATTTTGATTGTATGTATGAATGCTTTCAAATTTAAATTATATCAATTTCTATTGGTATTATCTTTTCATACATGTGATCTTTTGTGTTTTAAGAGAGTGAATCAATTGTTCTTAAAACACAATGTATATGCTAAGCTTAATTTAAACTTTCAATTGTTCTTAAAGCTTATGCAATATGTTTTCAAGATTGATATCAAAATAAAAATATGTTTACTTGATATCTCAAAATGTGTTTTATTAAGAAAGTTAAAAATTTTTATTTTGTACTTCCTATATGCAAGGAGAGCTTAACATCTCTCTTCCATATAGATTCATGTTGAGTATATTATAAATTGAGGAGCTTGATAACTCTTCTTTATATGATATACGTGTGTAGGAGGAGCTTCACATCTCCTCTTATGCATTACATAATATGTGTTATGTGAGTTAGGGCTTGTCATCCCTTCTTCATGTAATGCATATGTGTAGGGAAGCTAACTTAGCGTCTTCCTCTTCATGAATGTATATCGCATATAAATCTTTATTGATTGATTTGTATTACCCCTTCTTGATCTCTTTGCTTTTGACAAAAAGGGGGAGAAAAATTTGTTTGATTTCACTTTGAACCCTTTGTTGATGATTGACAAAAAGGGGGAGAAATATTTTGAGTTTATATGCATACTTGTGTTTAGTTTTCTCATGCATAACAAATAAACAATAGATATACATAATAAGATTTTATGTTTATGCATATATGTTTTGATTTGCAAATAGGAGAAAAAGAATTTGATATGTTTTATCTCCATACATTTGCATACATATTTATGAGCTTCATTGCCATATATTATTATTTATGTCTATGCATGAGTTAAGGGGGAGCTTCTTTGAAGCTTTACTTTAATCCATGCATATATAACTTCACGAGTTTTGTCATCATCAAAAAGGGGGAGATTGTTGGCCCAAAGGCCTATCACCCTAGTTTTGATGATGATCAACTCATGAAGTTATGATTACTAATAATCTTGTGTTTAATTAGTGACAGATTCATTATCAAGATCTTAGTAGGTGCATAGCTCAACAAATGATAAAATGTCAAGATTTGGAGCTAGCACGGTGTGATCCAAGGAGCTTTTGGATCAAGCTTGGACCAAGTCAAGAAGATGAGAAGACTTCAAGGGAAGACTTCAAGATCAAGACTTGTGTCTAGGTATAAGATTTTATTTTTGTTTTAGAGTAAAATGTAAAGGATAGATAGTTGGTGGATTGCTCAAGTTTATATCACACACACACACTCTTGATTTACTTGTTTTTTCATAAAAGAATTTTCAGATTTAGAAAAGACTTTCATTTTGGAAAAACATAGTTTTGGTTTTTGGTATTCAAAGTTATATGTTTCAATCAAAACCTTATTTAGAGCTTAATGTCAAAAACATAGATATTTCATCTTGATTGTGTAGTGGATCATATCCATACACACTATGCTTTAAAAGTATATCTTGTTTTTGTATTTGATGAAGATTTGAAAAAACATGTTTTGAAAAATATTATTCTGGAAAAACAGTTTTTATCATGAGCCAAATATTTTCAAGTTACAAAAATAGTCCAATCTTTTATAACATGCCTTGATTTTGTGCAAGCATGTTTGTATATCAAAGTATATTGGTAAAACTATTTTTGTAGATTTTTAAGTATTTTATGGGATTTTATTTGAGCCAAAAAGACTAACTTTTTAATCCCAGAAAACTGTTTCAGGCTTCAGATAAGTCGACTTGCCAACTCTTATAGTCGACTAATCCTGAAGTCGGTCGACCGGCCTGGTCGACCGACGTGCACAAACGTGCACGCCTTTGTGCACTGGAGGACGGCCAACCGTGCGGGTCGACCGCTCCAGAGAGCAGAGCTCTCTGGAAATCGCGGCCGACCGCACGGGTCGACCGACAGAGAGTTCAACTCTCCTCCAGTTGCTCGGTCGACCCGGACGGTCGACCGGAGGCTCCAACGGTCGGATTTTTGACCGTTGGCGGTCGACCAGCCCGGTCGACCGGCAGCTCTGACAGACCCCAACGGCTATATTTTTCTGGCCTATAAATTTGGGGGTTTGGTCATTGTTTTGAGCCAAGATTTTGGAGACCCTTACAGCCAGTTTTTCCTATTCTTTCAGAAGAGTTTTTCTCCACAAAATAGAGAGCTAATACTTCCAATCTAAAGGGAGTTTTATTTAGAGTGTGTTAAAAGAGATTTCTTGAGTTTTCACCATAGCTTTCAATCCTTGTTTTTCTCACACCACACTTGAGCTATCCATTGATTATTCATCCTATAGGTGTGTTGTAGTAAGATTGTTTTTAGGTGATCAAAGTGTTGTGATCACCAAAGACTTCATTTGTTCTTTGAGGAGACGGGCAAGTGTGCACGTGGTGGTTTGGAGTTTGGTTGTGAACTCTTTGGTTCGAGGTGCGGCCTCGGCAAGCTTGTGGGACTTGCGTGTGTACGGGACTAGGGAGTACGAGGGCTTGTAGGTGTTGCGGCACCGAAGAGAGATCCATTGGGATCTTGCATAGTGGAAATCCTTCGTGTGTCGAAGGCGGGGATGTAGAGCAAGTGTGCTCGAACCTCGAAACATACCCTTATGTTTGCGATTGCTCACTCTCTCTCTCTTTGTCTCTTTATATCTTGCATTCAATTATTGTCTATCTTTATATGCTTGATATATTCATTTGTGCTTAATTGATATACTTGCGTGGGATTGTTGCTAACACTTGTATTCAACCAAGAGAGCCAACGCGGCACCTCAACCCATTCAAGGGGAATCTAGAGGAGTTTGTCCAGAGCCCTTCACGGGGAATTCGGCAACACTCTTGTGTTATACGTGGTGTTTAGTGTAAAAGATTTAATTAGGTCATAATTAGTTTTAGCTTCCGCATTATTTGGCATTAAGTGACCATTAGATTAGCCATCACCTATTCACCCCCCTCTAGGTGAAATTACAGAATTTTCACAAAGGATTACAACCACTAGAGAGTACCCAACTCCTCAATCACACTCCTCTAATCCAGAGGTAGTGGAGCCACAAATACAATAATCACTTAGTGATCAAAAGACCACAAACTCTCTTTTGAAAAACTTTTCTTTACAAAACCCTAGAGAATAATATATAAGATTGAAGCTCAAGATTTTGTGAGTGATATAAAAATAGAAGAGAGATTTTAAGAACCAAAAACTTTTAGAAAATTTTTGAAAATAATAGCCCAAAACTTAAACAAAAACTCTTTCTCAAGAAAACTCAAAACTTTTGATTTTTGAATTTGTTGTTGTGAAAACCTCTACCCTAATGACCCCTTTATATAGGATTTAGGAAGAGTAAACATAGAAAACTTTTACCTGAATAAAAGAGGAAGAAATTGACCCTCTAATCAGCTAACCACATTTTTTTAAAAATTTAAACACGTTTTAAAAACATGTTAAAAATCAGCCTCCAGAAAATTAGCCATTACTGCCAATCTGGCAGATTAGTCAACTTTGAGCAATTTTTCAGGCTGCAAAAGTCTAAACTCAGAATTAGGTATATAGGAATAATTTGTAGATTTTTAAGTCTTCTTTTTAATGCAACTAAAATCAACTCATTATCATTTTGTATTAGAAAGTTATCAATAAAACACTGACAGGTGTCAAATCAAAAACTGTAAGCTATTTTCAGAACAAGAACAGAGTTCAACCAAATATTTGACATCTTTAAAATTTGAATCTAAGAATGATTATTGAATAAGAAATTTAGATCTGAAAGTTATCTTTGAAATAAAAGTTAAATCATGTTATTTGAATATAAGAATAAAAAGTTATGATAACAAATATAAAAGGGTGTTAAGCAGATCAGTAGAACTAAAACTGGTTCAAATATAAAACCCGATATATGTACTTGAAATTCAAAACCGGTTAAACCAAAACCAAACATATTAAATTTCTGTGTGTGTATTTGAGCTTCAAACGTATATACTATTCTTTAACAAAATAAACTATATGAGTCTACAAGCAGGAGTCTCTGATAGTTGATGTTGAGTAACATTTGATCTAGACCCTAATAACCCATGCTTGAGAACTCTTGAGCCATCAATACCTGTATCAACTTGAAATTAATTCTTTAATTTCTATTAGTACCAAATAGCTTTTATATGATTTGTTATCATCAAAACACATAACCCGGGGATTGTAACCTTTGGGCCAACAATCTCCCCCTTTTTGATGATGACAAAACATATAAGCTGTAAAATAAAATATAGGAGGGAGGTAAAAGCTCCCCCTCAAATGATACTCTATTTTATCAAGTATAAAATATGAAAACATATACATATATGAACATGTACAAAACATGAAACCTACATATATGAGATAAACATGTACAAAACATGAACATGTACAAAACATGAAAACATATACATATATGAACATGTATAAAACATGAAACCTACATATATGAGATAAACATGTACAAAACATGAACATGTACAAAACATGAAATCAAAATATGAAACCACCAATACTTCTTCCCCCTTTTGTCATACATCAAAAAGGGTTAGGAAACAACCAATAAACAATATATGCATAAACAAGATATAAACATGCATATATGATCCCTTTTTTTTTACACCAATTTAAAATTTTTGATAAACATATTGATACCAATTGAAAAATATTGATACCAATTAAAGGTAAAAATCAAATTTTTAGATAAACACTAAAATCATTTTGCAATAAGGATACTAAATAGAGAACAATACCAATTTAAGATCATTGATACTAATATTGAAAATGTTAGCATATATCAACCAAAGTATTTTACGTCATAAATGGTGGGAGTAAGATACCAATTTAAAATAAAAACTGATACAAATTGAAAATACAAACAATACCAATTTTACATAAAACTAATTTAAAAACAAGAATTTTCTCCCCCTTCATGAAATACTAAAAGAAACAATGCATAAGTTTGTAATAGATACTAATTAAAAATAATTGACATGATGAACTAAAATCAAGCTTAGTAAACATAATTTGTGCTTTTTCAAAAAATTTGTAAAGACATGTGAAACAAGCACAATCAAATCATATATATGTATGTATGGATATACCAATTGAAATATGAGGCATATATAGAAAATACATATGAGTATACAAATATATGAAATATCAATTTTGATATTAATAGAAATATAATGAGGATCAAGTGTATAACTCAAACCTACCACCCTTATCATGCACAAGTTTAAAAGATATTCAAGAAGGGTATGCAAGGAATGGTCTGTAATCACCTAGAGGGAGGGTGAATAGGTGATGAGCTAATCTAAAGGTCAATAATGCGGAATTAAAACTTATTTAATGCAAACTAAAACTTCTTAAACTAAACACCACGTATAACACAAGAGTGTAGCCGGATTCCCCGTGAAGGGCTCTAGACTAACTCCTCAAGATTCCTCTAAATAAGAGTTGAGGTGCCGCGTTGGCTCTCTTGGTTGAATACAAGTGTTAGCAAACAATCCCCAATCATATAATAATAAGCACACAATATATCAAGCATATAAAGATAAAGACAATATTAGCATGCAAGATATAAAGACAAGTAAGAGATAGAGAGAGCAATCGCAAACACGGGATATTTGTTTCGAGGTTCGAGCACACTTACTCTACGTCCCCGCCTTCAACACTATGAAGGATTTCCACTAAAATCGATCCCACCGGATCACTTGGTGTCGCAACACCTACAAGGCGAGTTCACACTTGAACTCCTTGGACTCTCTAGTCCCTTTAGTCGTTCCCACAAGAACACACCGCAAGCCTACTAACTCGCCGAGGCCGCACCTTAAACAAAGAGTTCACACAAGAACTCGAAACACCGCGAACCCGCAAGTCCGCCTCCTCAAAGTACAAGAAAAGAACTCTTGGTGATCTAAATACTTTGATCACCAATAAACACTCTCACAATAACACTCCTATAGGATGAATATGTCAATGGATAGCACAAGTGTTGTGTGAGAAAACTAGGATTGAAATGGTGGAGGAAAACACAAGAAAATCACTTTTGAAAAACTCTTGATAAACTCTCCTTTTGAATGGAAGTATTAGGCTCTAATACAAGTGGAGAAAACCTCTTGAAAGAGTAAGAGAAACTGGTGCAAAAATTCACTTCAAATCTTAGCTAAAACAGCCCCCAAAAGCCCCCTTTAAATAGGCTCCAAAAACTAGCCGTTGGGAGACAGGATGACCTGTCGGTCGACCGCCCGGTCGACCGGCCAACGGTCAGAATTCTGACCGTTGTGCCAGCGGTCGACCGGCCGATCGACCGTGGCAAGGATACAGAGAGCTGAGCTCTCTGCCGGTCGACCGCCCGGTCGACCGGGGCCGTTTCCAGAGAGCAGACACTCTCTGGCGGTCGACCGGCCCATCCTGTGCACGTCGGTCGACCGGCTCCTGGTCCGGTCGACCGGTCGGTCGACTGCCAGAGCCTGGCAGGCTATTTATAGGATTTAAAACTTGAGTTTTTTATTTAAAATAAAATCGCATAAATTCACGAAAAATCTACAAAAATAGTTTCAGTATTATACTTTGATATACAAACATGTTTGAGCAAAATCAAAATATGTTACAAACATTTTGAACTATTTTTGTAACTTAGAAATTTTGGCTAAAAACAAAAAACAGTATTTTCTAGAAACCAAACTTCTAAAGGAAAATACGATTTTTCTATAAACTTGTATAAATACAAAAACAAGATATTTTAAACACTTTTAAAGCATAGAGTGTATGGATATGATCCACTACACATACATGATGAAATATCTATGTTTTTGACATTAAGCTCTAAAACGGTTTTGGTTAAAAACACATGTATATAATAAACTCCAAAAACCAAACCAGTATTTTCAAAATGAAAACTCTTTTGTATTTTTTCAAAATAAAAACTCTTTTATGAAAACTCATCTAAATCAAGAGTGTGTGTATGGTATACTTGAGCAATCCACCAACTATTCTATCCTTTACATTTTAACTAAAAATAAAATCTTAACTAAAACAAACCTAGATAGTCTTCACTTGAAGTCTTCACATCTTCTTGACTTGGTCCAAACTTGATCCAAAGAGTTAGACTCCTCTTGAGTACTTGATGTGGTCTTGATGCATAGGCTCTTGAATCAAACCGTGCTAGCTCCAAAACTTGACTTTAAATCCTTTGTTGAAGCTACACACCTACTAAGATCTTGATCACAAATCTGAGACTAAATAAACACAAGATCATTAGTACTATAACTACATGAGTTGATCATCATCAAAACTAGAGTGATGGGCCTTTGGGCCAACAATCTCCCCCTATTTGATGATGACAAAACTCATGGAGTTATATATGCATGGATTAAAGTAAAGCTTCTAAGAAGCTCCCCCTTAACTCATGCATCACAATAAACAGATAGATATGACAATTAAGCACAGGAAACATGTATGCAAACATAAGGAGATAAACATGCCAATCAAGCATATAACTCATCAAATTCTTTTCTCCTTTTTGCAAAACAAAGTAATATGCATAAACAAAAATTCTTCTCCCCCTTTATGTATAAAGCAAGGAAAAACATGCATATATACTCAAATACTTCTCCCCCTTTTTGTCAATTATCAACAAAGGGGTTAAAGTAAACACAAAATAATGTTTTTCCCTTTTTGTTAGAAACAAAAAATCAACAAAGGGGTGAACTCAAATCAATCAATAAAAGATATATGCGATATACATTCATGAAGAGGAAGACGCTAAGTTAACTTCCCTACATATACGCATTACGTGAAGAAGGGATGATAAGCCCTAACTCACATAACACATAATATGCAATGCATAAGAGGAGATGTGAAGCTCCCCCTACACACGTGTACCGCATAAAGAAGAGTTGTCAAGCTCTTCAATATAAGATACACTCAACATGAATCTATATGTAGGAGAGATGTTAAGCTTCCCTTGCATATAGGCAATATAAATCAAAACATTTTTAATATTTCTTATTAAAACAACATTTTGAATTTTCTTAATAAAACAAATTTTGAGATATTTTAGTAAATCAAATTTTAAGATACCAATTGTAAATAAACATTACAAATTTTGAATTTTAATTGTAATTGAAACATTTATTAATTGAAATAATAATGAAATTTTGATACGAATTGTGATCTTGATACCAATGAAAGAAAGTATTTTATATTTTGATACCAATATAAATTTTCATGGATACCAATTGAAATAAATAGATCAATAGATACCAATTGAAACATATTGTACATTTTGATATCAATAAAAATACTAATTGTAAAAAAAATACTAATTGAAGATAATGCATAAGCTTATATAAAAAATACCAATTGAGAAATCAATTGAAAATTAAGATTTGAATTAATTTTAGCATAAACGTACTTTGTGCTTTTAACATATAAATATCTTGAAAATCAAGCACAAACAAATCATATATATGTATGGAAAGAGAATACTAATAGAAATTGATATTATTTGAAATGAAGCATACATATATAGAAATCAAAATATGAGTATATACAAAATAAATATCAATTGAGATACCAATTGAAAATAACAATGTAAATCAAGTATATAACTCATAATTATCACCCTTTTTATGCACAAGATAAAAGATTTTCAATAAGGCTTACTCGCCCATCCGTCCTCCCTTAAAAGGGGTTGGTAGGGGTTTTCAAAAATAGGTGTTTGAAAATATTTTAGTATAGTGAAAATACTACCAAATGAAGAATACATAACTAGTTAAAATAATTTTTGAAAAACTAGTTAAAGATCCTTCAAAAACATGAAACCAAATCATATGTATATCATGAAGCATACTAAATACATAAAGTTTGACACTCAAAATCTATAAGGCTCATAAAGACTCATGAAAACATAGTCATGAGAAAACAAATTAAATATGAGTGTACAAACAACATGTGAATAGCATATTCATGAAAATAATCAATAAAGCTCAAAATAAACATGAATATTATTTTATCAAAAAAATCATGAAAATTCATTTTTCATTTAAACATAACTTCTAGGTATATGTATGTTCTTATCCAAAACTAATAATATGCATACATATCCCAAACATAAAAAGAGTCCATAATATAAATTGCATGAAGGCAAATGACTCAGGGGGCATACATGTATATTTATTAGTTTTGACTAAAAATACCATATACATGAAGTAAAACATAAAAATAGGCAAAACAAGTGTAAATGAGAAAATCATCAAAACTAGGCTATACATGTGCATATAGTGAGTACAAATGAACAATGAAGTGCAAACGTATATGAATCAAATTGTTACTCACTACTTGTACACGTATATATCCAAGTTTTAATAAAAACTACATTTAAACTAGTATTTACCACATGAAGCACAAAACAAATAAAACATGAACATGCTAAAAATATCATATATGAACAAGCATGTAAATAAATTAGAAGTTTAGAGATAGTTACCAAACCAAAGAACTATGCTCTAATTCTCCAAAACATGGTGGTTGTCCCACCAAACCTCCTTGATAGCGGTGCATCAAATGTGTGTCCATCAAGTCCATGTGCATCCACCATCAAGGCACCAACTCTCTCACGTTTTGTGAGAGCCCGCACCTACATCAAATACACAAGGTGGAGATTTTGGTACCCTTTTTCTTTTGGGTCCACGGGGTTAGCATCTAATGGAACCCAAACATTTTTCTTAGCAAAATTAATATGATGTATCTTATCAAAACAAAACTTTGCTAAATGGCCTTTGCGGCCACAATGTGTACACTTGTACATTCTAGGTTGCATATGTGTATGAGTGTGATCGTGGCGTGCAAAATGTGCATATGCATGATGAGGGTGATGTACATGAACATGGGGAACTTGTTTCTTTTGAAACAAGGATTCCAATCTTTTATGATTAAATGCACAATTACTCAAAGTTGAGCTCAAACAATCAATTTTATTTTTCAAAAATTTAACTTCATTTTTATCAATGGTTGTGGCATGAAGAGCATGATCAACAATCTTTTTCTTTTTAGAAACATTACTTTTTCTTTTTCAACAATTTTTCTTTTTAAAGAGTTATTTTCAATCAAATCAACTTCTTTTTGTTTGTCCACCAAAACAATTTTATTTTTCAAAGTAGTATTTCCTTCACAAAGATCATTCAATTTAGAAAGCAAGGAAATATTTTCATTTTTCAAATTTTCATTTTCTTTTGAAAAACATTCCAATTTTTCTTGTAAAGAATCTTTTTCATTTAACATGGCATCAAATTTGTTTTTCATTTTCTTATTATCCTTTTTAAGTAATTCAAATTTTTCTAAGAGTTGTTGACAAAATGATGCTAGTTCATTATAAGGCATATCAACATCCTCATCTACCTCGGATTCGGTATTTATCTTAAGGGGGTTATCCCCTTGGACCATGTAGCACACGTTGGAAGCCTCACTTCCAACATCCGAGTCGCTCCCCGCATAGTATTGTTCTTTTTCGCCAAGGAAGAGTATGGTATTCCAAACTACAAAAGCCAAATCAAGATTAGCAACCCTAGATAAGTAATCATCATTTAGGGTAGATCTTAAAGCATGTAGGGCTTTTGCATTAGCCTCAATATTTTTGTCATTTGAACAATAAGAATTTTTAATAGTGGCAAAATAAACATGAATGCCTAAGCCTTTGAGGTACAAGGACATCTTAACCTTCCAAGTTTGGATGTTAAGAATGTCAAAGGTGGGAGGTGACATGAAATCCATGGTGTCTGTACAAATATTGTGATTAGTTATAAATGAGGATCTTTAACTCTATGTTGTAAGACCCAAATCAAGAGCACTTGACTCTAATACCAATTGTAATCACCTAGAGGGGGGTGAATAGGTGATGAGCTAATCTAAAGGTCAATAATGCGGAATTAAAACTTATTTAATGCAAACTAAAACTTCTTAAACTAAACACCACGTATAACACAAGAGTGTAGCCGGATTCCCCGTGAAGGGCTCTGGACTAACTCCTCAAGATTCCTCTAAATAAGAGTTGAGGTGCCGCATTGGCTCTCTTGATTGAATACAAGTGTTAGCAAATAATCCCCAATCATATAACAATAAGCACACAATACATCAAGCATATAAAGATAAAGATAATATTAGCATGCAAGATATAAAGACAAGTAAGAGATAGAGAGAGAGCAATCGCAAATACGGGATATTTGTTTTGAGGTTCGGGCACACTTGCTCTACGTCCCCGCCTTCAACACTATGAAGGATTTCCATTAAAATCGATCCCACCGGATCACTTGGTGCCACAACACCTACAAGGCGAGTTCACACTTGAACTCCTTGGACTCTCTAGTCCCTTTACTCGTTCCCACAAGAACACACCGCAAGCCCACTAGCTCGCCGAGGCCGCACCTCAAACAAAGAGTTCACACACGAACTCGAAACACCGCGAACCCGCAAGTCCGCCTCCTCAAAGTACAAGAAAAGAACTCTTGGTGATCTAAACACTTTGATCACCAATAAACACTCTCACAATAACACTCCTATAGGATGAATATGTCAATGGATAGCACAAGTGTTGTGTGAGAAAACTAGGATTGAAATGGTGGAGGAAAACACAAGAAAATTACTTTTGAAAAACTCTTGATAAACTCTCCTTTTGAATGAAAGTATTAGGCTCTAATACAAGTGGAGAAAACCTCTTGAAAGAGTAAGAAAAACTGGTGCAAAAATCCACTTCAAATCTTAGCTAAAACAGCCCCCAAAAGCCCCCTTTAAATAGGCTCCAAAAACTAGCCGTTGGGAGCCAGGATGACCTGTCGGTCGACCGCCCGGTCGACCGGCCAACGGTCAAAATTCTGACCGTTGTGCCAGCGGTCGACCGGTCGGTCGACCGTGGCAAGGATATAGAGAGCTGAGCTCTCTGCCGGTCGACCGCCCGGTCGACCGAGGCCGTTCCAGAGAGCAGACACTCTCTGGCGGTAGACCGTGCGGTTAACCGGCCCATCCTGTGCACGTCTGTGCACGTCGGTCGACCGTTCCGGTCGACCGGCTCCTGGTCCGGTCGACCGGTCGGTCGACCGCCAGAGCCTGGCAGGCCATTTATAGGATTTAAAACTTGAGTTTTTTATTCAAAATAAAATCCCATAAATTCACGAAAAGTCTACAAAAATAGTTTCAGTATTATACTTTGATATACAAATATGTTTGAGCAAAATCAAAACATGTTACAAACATTTTGAACTATTTTTGTAACTTAAAAATTTTGGCTAAAAACAAAAAACGGTATTTTCTAGAAACCAAACTTCTAAAGGAAAATACGGTTTTTCTATAAACTTGTATAAATACAAAAATAAGATATTTTAAACACTTTTAAAGCATAGAGTGTATGGATATGATCCACTACACATACATGATGAAATATCTATGTTTTTGACATTAAGCTCTAAAACGGTTTTGGTTAAAAACACATGTATATAATAAACTCCAAAAATCAAATCGGTATTTTTCAAAATGAAAACTATTTTGTATTTTTCCAAAATAAAAACTCTTTTATGAAAACTCATCTAAATCAAGAGTGGTGTGTATGGTATACTTGAGCAATCCACCAACTATTCTATCCTTTATATTTTAACTAAAAATAAAATCTTAACTAAAACAAACCTAGATACAAGTCTTGATCTTGAAGGTCTTCACTTGAAGTCTTCACATCTTCTTGACTTGGTCCAAACTTGATCCAAAGAGCTAGACTCCTCTTGAGTACTTGATGTGGTCTTGATGCATAGGCTCTTGAATCAAACCGTGCTAGCTCCAAAACTTGACTTTAAATCCTTTGTTGAAGCTACACACCTACTAAGATCTTGATCACAAATCTGAGACTAAATAAACACAAGATCATTAGTACTATAACTATATGAGTTGATCATCATCAAAACTAGAGTGATGGGCCTTTGGGCCAACATGGTCGCCCATCCAACCGCCCTTAGAAGGTAGGGGTTTTTAAAAATCATGATTTGAAAGTAAATAGGTATAGTTTGAAAACTCTACCATTTGAAGAATAGAAACTAGTTTTAAAGATATTTTTTAAAAACCAGTAAGAAATCCTTTAAAATATGAAACCAAATCATATATACCATGAGACATGAAAATCACATAATAATTGACACTCAAAGTTTATAAAGCACATATATGCTCAAGAAATAAAAATCATGAGTAAATAAGAATAATGTGAGTGTAAGAATCATGTAATCACAAAATCATGAGAATAGGCAATAAAGCTCAATATGAAATTTCTTTATAAACATGAAAAACATGAATCTTTAATTTTTACCAAAATAATTCCAACTTCAAGGCATATGTATGTTTTGTCTAAATTTAAAGGTATACATACACATCCGTAAATATAAATGAGTCCATAATAAAGATTTGCATGAAAAGCAAATGACTCAAGAGTATACATGTATATCAAAAGTTTTAAACAAAATTAACATTTACATGAAAAACATGTAAAAAATGGGGAATACAAGTTAAAATGCACTAATCATCAAAACTAGGCTATACTAGTACATCTAATGGGTACAAATGAGCATTTAAATACAAACATATAAGAATCAATTATGGCTCATTAGTTGTACAAGTATATACACAAGTTTTAATGAAGGTTACATTTAAACATTTAATCAAAACATGAATCATAAAACAAAATATAAATCAATATGATCATTAGGCTAAATGTACAAATCTTAGAGCAAGGATATACACAATAGTTAAAATAAAGTGAGAACATAAAATATGGATCCATATGAACATGGGTGTATCTCAATTACTATACGTGTATGTCACAAGTCTAATAAACATGGCATTTAACATAATAATTATTAAAATATGACATGCTAAAAATTACTTATATGAAAGCATGTAAACTAAATGAGGAGTTAGAGATCATTACTAAAATCAAGAGGGCATATCTCTATATCTCCAAACCATGGTGATCCTCCCACCAAACTCCCCTTAAAAGTGATGCATCCAAAAGTGTCACCGTTTAGCTCGGAACGCATTCACCTCAAGACACCAACAACTCTCACGTCATGTGAGAGCCCACACCCACATCAAATAGACTAGGAGTAGACTTTGGTACCCATATTTTCTTGGGTCCTAATACGTTAGTGTTTCGAACTCAAACATGATTATTCATACTATTTATATGATCATAATAAAATTTGGCTAAATGACCATTCCGGCCACAATAAGTACATTTATAAATTCTTTCATATTTAAAAGCATAATGAGCATGTAGTTTATGAACATGTGATTTGTGAGCATGGGGTGTTTTAGCATGATTGACATGTGATGTGTTGGCATGATGAACATATGGAGTTTTAGTATGAGATGATTTATCATGTTTAACATGTGAAGTGTGCATGTGTTTCTTTGAAAACATTTCTTCTAATTTAGTATTATTAAATGCACATTCTTTTAAAATATTTTCCAAATCAATTATTCTAGTTTTTAACATAGAAATCTCATTTTCATCAATTTTATGGTATTTAGCTTTGCATGCAACTCTATAGGCATCAAAATCTCTTTGTGTTGAAATAATAGTGGAAGATAATTCATCCTTTTCTTTTGAACAAATAGCGATTTAATTTTTAAGCATCTCATTTTCCTTTTTCAATCTTAAACAATCTTCCTTCTTAGAATCAAAACTTTCTGAAAGTTCAATGAAAGCTTGTAATAACACTTCTTTGCTTATCTCAATATCATCATAAGATGGTTTGAGAGTTACCTTAGGTATGTTTGCCATGAAACATATGTTAGCCGTGTCAACTTCATCTTCGGATTCACTTTCCGAATTCCAAGTGGCTTTGAACGCCTTCTTTACAAATGGCTTCTTTGGCTTCATGGAGGAAGATATCTTTGTTCTTGAAATCTGGACAATCGGTCATGATGTGTCCAGGTTTCCGACTGTTGTAGCATGTGATCTTCTTCTCCTTCTTCCCTTCCCATCGCCTTCTATGGTTGAGCTTATTCTTGTGGTACATTTTTTTTATATTTCTCACAAGAAGAGATAGCTCTTCATCATCTTCTTCATCTTCTTCATCATCGTAGATGGTGGAGGTAGACTTGAAAGCAATAGACTTTTTCTTTTGAGGCGCCGGTTCTTCTCTAGCCATTTTCTCCATCTCATGAGTCTTAAGGTTACCAATAAGACTGATGAGCTCCATCTCGTCTTTGTCGTTCAATTCCTTCAAGGTGGTAGCTTTAATTTCCCACGATGAAGGGAGTGCACGAATCACCTTACACACCTTTTGGTCATTGTTGATTTCATCACCTAGAGAAGTAAGAGCATTTGTGATTTTAGTAAACTTAGTAATCATATCATCAATAGATTCATTTTCTTGCATTTTAAAGCATTCATATTGGGAACGCAAGAGATCAATATTAGCTCTCTTGACTTGTGATGTTCCCGCATGAGTGACCAATAATTGTTGCCAAATCTCATAGGCGGACTTGCAATGGATAACCCGTGTTAAGTCATCCTCATTTAATTCTAAAAGTAAGGCATTTTGAGCCTTCCAATTAGCATCAACTTCCTTGGAGGTAAGATCGGACCAAGTGTCCTCCTCACCTACGGGTTCACTAAAAGGTTTGGTCAAAGACTTAGCAACTCGGCTACCTAGAGATTGCAAAAAAATGTTCATCCTAACTTTTCATATGGGAAAGTTGAGTCCATCAAATTTGAGAGGGGTCTTAATGTTATCGGCCATCTTTACTAGTATATAAATGAAGATATGAAAATAGTGATTAGCAATTTATAGGATCTCTCTAAGGATGTGAAGCCAAAAACTAGAGTCCTAACTCTGATACCAATTGAAATCACCTAGGGGGTGAATAGGTGAATATGCTAATCAATGCACAAATTTAAAAATGAGATAATGTAACGATCACTCAAAGTAAGATTAGAAGCCGAATACCGCGTGAAGGGCTCTGAACTCCTTCCTCGTGATTCCTCTAAATAAGAGTTTGAGGTGCGCAATGCAATCTTGTTGTGAGAGTATAGATCGACAATATAAGAATGAATGAATAAAAAGTAAACAACACAAGTAAACCAATCGCAAACATAGAGATTTGTTTCGATGTTCGAGCACCCAGCTCTACGTCCCCGCCTTCACCCAGAAGGATTTTCGATCCACTAGAATTTTCACAAAGGACTACAACCACTAGGGAGTACCCAACTCCTCAATCACACTCCTCTAGTCTAGAGGTAGTAGAGCCACAAATATAATATCACTTGGTGATCAAAAGACCACAAACTCTCTTTTGAAAAACTTTTCAAAACAAGAACAAAATGATTATTGAATAAGAAATTTAGATCTGAAAGTTATCTTTGAAAAACAAGTTAAATCATGTTATTTGAATATAAGAATAAAAAGTTTTGATAACAAATATAAAAGGGTGTTAAGCAGATCAGTAGAACTAAAACTGGTTCAAATCTAAAACCCGATATATGTACTTGAAATCCAAAATCGGTTAAACCAAAAACCAAACGTATTGAATTTGTGTGTGTGTATTTGAGCTTCAAACATATATACTATTCTTTAACAAAACAAACTATATGAGTCTACAAGCAGGAGTCTCTGATAGTTGATGTTGAGTAACATTTGAGCTAGACCCTAATATCCCATGCTTGAGAACTCTTGAGTCATCAATACCTGTATCAACCTGAAATTCATTCTTTAACTTCTATTAGTACCAAATAGCTTTTATATGATTTGTTATCATCAAAACACATAACCCGGGGATTGTAACCTTTGGGCCAACAATAATCACTGTTTAGTCCCTGTAATTTTTGAAAACTTTTCCAGACCTGAAATATTACTAATTACCCCTGTAACTTCTAAAAATCATTTCAGCACTAAAATATCAACGTTTAGCTCCCACAAGTTTTCTAAAAAAAGAAAAATAATTCGATCTAGCATGCTAAAATAGTTTAGCTTTCATAAAATAGTCTAAGAATTTATAATAATTTATGTTTTCTCCCTGTTGAACCCTTTAATGAAATTTTAACAAACTTTAACGAAATTTAACTTAAAATCAAAATCTTAACCCTAATGGATGTCAAGTTTTTAAGTTTAAATTCGAAATTTGATAATGGACGAATTGAGACATGTTGTTATTATTTGATACTGGTTTTCATGCATGCTATTGATAATACCTCGAGTTAATTACTCATATGAATAGTGCTTGAATAAATTGCTACATGATGACAAATAACTAACATGATTGATCTTATTCACGTAGAAAGACACTATGATACATGAATTACAACATGAACATCTTGGACATGAACACATGAATATGGCTATGAACATGAACGCAAAAATTTAAATGATAAACGCTTGCATAAAACATATACATGGAATTACTTGGCAAAGTGGTACATGGTGATTATATGAGTTTGGCAAGATCATGATGGCATGGTTATTTTTGGCACTTGGTTCACGCAAAGATATTCATGTTGTATAATAAATTTGGTTGTAAAAACAATAAGACACGAGGCTACTATAGGGGAAATTGATAGTGAAAACTGAGAAAGTGTACATTGAGTACCCCTACCTAAGTACAAGGTATGGTGATGTTTATTTTACATGATTCATGTCACTTTGTGACATCGGTTATTAATGAACTCATTCTATTACATAATACTATATTATATTACTCCTGGCATGGTTTTCCGCTGGGATACATCGACACTTTTTTTACTAGCAATTTTCAAACAACGATAACTATTGATTGATATGCGAAAATAAGTTAAGGTATGTGACACAGACGTTTCCGTGTCTTAGGACCCAATTGACATGCGTAGTAGGCGTAGGACGGGATACGTTCTACTGCATATAACAGTTGGGGTAGTCTCACAATTAGTAACCCATAGGGACATCTTCATAATTAATTTATAGCTGTGCGTTGTTTAGCTATACTTGTTATACTTGACTTACTCTATGCAATGGCTATTCTTATGCTTCAGTGAATGCCTACTTATCATCATGACTTGAATGTTGAATGACTAGTTTCAATAATAAATATGCTACAAATACATATCTGTGTAACGAAAATAAGTATCATTAATTGCATATTGCAAGTTTTTTCCTTGTTCATGCATATCTTCATGCTCTGCACACACTCGAATACTTTCTTTCCTTTGTTTGTACTTGTCGGGAGTTTTCTGACTCCCCGGAATTTACTTGCTCTAAATAGCAAAGAATATATAGAGATATCGACTGAGGACAAGGAGTACTACGAAGAGCCAGCTAGACCTCAGTAGAAGACTTGGAGATTTTTTTAATTATTTACTTCTTTCATAGATGTATGTATTAGAGAATTTGGACTTATTTCTCAGTATATGCATTTGTACCAGTAATTTAGTTTTGTTTCATGTATGTGTACTCCATTTGGACTTGAAATATATATATATATATATATATATATATATATATATATATATATATATATATATATATATATATATATATATATATATATATATAATATATATATATGTAGCAGATTAAAAAAATGACATAATTTACAGGTTAGAGGCTTAACAATGCTCTTTTGAGTGTGTCACCGACCCCAGTCACGTGCTTATCTCACTTAAGTGTGAAGCGGAGCGTGACAATGTGCTTCAATAGCTATCTTGGTTGAACACAAGTGTGAGCGCACATACAGTATCTAGTGTGAGCAAGAATAACAATGCAATATATAAAGAGAGAGTTAAGAGAGAAAGATCTAAACACAAACATAAGGACATGTTTCGAGGTTCGAACCACTGCTCTACGTCTCCGCCTTCATACAGAAGGATTTTCACTATCCACTAAGGATCTTCCACAAATGAACCTCTACCGAGGAATTACAACTTACAAAATAAGGAGTACACAACTCCAACTCTCATACCTCTACACAAGAGGGTAGGCATAAAGCCAAGCACAAAGCAAAGAGAAAAAGATTATAACTTGATGATCATAATAATCACAAACAACTACTTAGTGATCTCAAAAGATCACAAACAAAAACCTCTTACAATACAAGATCCTAGAGGATAGATTTTGAATGAAAAGCTCAAGTATATTAGTGAACAAAGTTTTTGAAAAAGAAACACAAAGAAAAAAACTTGGGAAAACTTCTTGATAGATGAGGAAATTGAAGAACAAAACTAGATTTCCTAAAACTTGAGTTTCTTTGATTTTTCAAAACTTTGAAAACAAATATAGATTTTGATTTTGAAGCTCTAAAACTTGTTTAAAAACTTGTTGAAAAACTCTTAAGAAGATGAAAAGTTTGCTCTTTAAAATTTTTATAGAAAACTGACCCCAAGAACCCATTTATATAGGGGTTCAGAATTATAGCCGTTGGAGGCAGAACCCAGGCCAGAATGGCCTGTCGGTCGACTGACCGATTGACCGGCCAACGGTCAAATTTTTGACCATTGAGGTTGCTGGTCGACCGTCCGTTCGACCATCCTCAAGGCCACAGAGAGGAGTAACTCTCTGTTGGTCAACCGTTCGGTCAACTGTTACCCAACCGAGAGTTGGGTGAGCCAGTCGGTCGACCGTTCGGTCGACCACGCCTTGCTACGGTCGACCGGTCGGTCGACCGAGCTAAAATGCTGGGCATGTGCACATATCTGTGCACGTCGGACGACCGAGCCATGCTTCGGTCGATCGATCAGTCGGCCGACAGCAGCCAAAGACCTGGGTTATATGGTTTTAAACTAACTTGTTTAAATCTATAAAAATTCATTTAAATTACAATAAATTTCATAAAAATAAGTTCATGTAAATAATTTAAAGTACAAACATGTGTGATAAAAAATCAATACATATTACAAACATGTGAACTGTTTTGACGCATAGAAATTTAGGCATAAACCAAAAACTGTATTTTCCAAAATCAAACTTTGAAATAGAAAATCGATTTCTCTAAAACTTGTATAGATACAAAAATAAGATATTGAAATACATTTTAAGTATAGTGTGTATGAATAAAATCCAATATACATAATAAGTGATATATTCTTATTTTTTGACAATAAATATCAAAATAAGTTTTGATAAAAATAAAACTTAAAAGCATGAACTAGAAACATCAAAATAAGTTTTTATAAACATATTTGAACCATCAATGTATATGGATGAAATCCAATATACATATAAACTATGTAAAACTTCTTTTGATAAAATCTATTCATGAAACTAAAAGATGTATACTTGATATATTAAAGAATTAAAATCATATATATCATAAACCAAAACATAAATAAAGCTTTAATATGAGTATATAGAGTCTAACACATATAAATCATGAAACTTATTCTATGTAAATATAAACATGTAAACTTAAACTTTTAAAACGAAACGGTTAAACCGAAACCCAAAACTATAAACTTATGTGTGTACACTTGAGCAACAATTCAAAACTATTCTATCTTTACACAAGATCTAAACTAATCAACATCTAAACAAACAAACCTAGATCAACATCTTCTTGTCGATCTTCTTCTCCAAGACGACTCAATCCAAACACAATCCATAGAGCTTGACTCCATCTTGAGTACTTGATGCAATATTTAGTCATGAGCTCTTGAATCAACTTGTAATAGCTTTGAAACTTGACTTCACGTCTTTGTTGAAGCTAAACACCAACTATGATCTTGACCTATATATGAAACTTAGTAAATACAAGATCATTAGTAACATAACTTCATAAGTTAGTCATCATCAAAGTTAGGATGAAAGGTCTCCGGGCCAACACTTGAAAGATAGAGATGCAGTCGGTGACCTGAGAGTTCTGCACATGCCAGTTGGGTTAGCGGTCAACTGACAATCGACCGCTACATGGAGCCGATCGACCGCCTGGTCGACCGCGAGTCGAGTTCTGGCAGTTTGATTTGGTTTTAGGTTTTGTTTTGAAGTGAATTTCGATGCGAATTTTAGTTTTCTTCTATTGATTGTTTCTCTGGCTATATAAGGAGGATCTCTGCACCTCAAATTTTATCGATTGCTTGACAATTATATTGAAGAGTTCTAGGATTCGGTTGTTTAAAAGAATTCTACGACTTAGTGCGTAGTTTCCATTAGAATCTTTGGATCAATTTATAACCTTTGTAACTCTATTGAATAAGATCTTCTCCCTTCTTTCCCAGGACATAGGCAAGTTGTCGAACCTCGTTAAATTGTTTGTTCTCTATTTCTCTCTTTGGTTTGTGATCGTGCTATAATTGTTTCACCATTGATTCGGTGTTGGAACACTGATCTTAGTGATTGGCATGTTGGACTCCTCCAGAGAGCGCAACAGTAGTATTAGAGCATCTCAGCTTCAGATAGGGATTGTGTGTCAATCCTAAGAATATCGTAGTCTGTTCGACAGAGATCATATGTCGATTTCTGAGAGGCATTGGACTATTCGTGGATCATGTGTCGATCTCAGAACAACACTAGATTATTCTCTGGGATCATTTTGGGTGGAGTAGATCATTTGGAAACTCTACTAGTTTCACTTTGAGGTAAAGTTTCAAGCTTTATCTATTTGGATCTATTTTCGTTGGTTATCGGCATTGTATTTGGTGCTTTCTGGAGGAGATGATTGAGTTACGGTGAAGATCGTGGACATCCACCAATCTAAGATCAATGTGGTGAAGTTTGATGGCTCAAAAAACTATGGTATGTGAAAATGTGAGATGATGGATGCGCTGAACGCGTAAAATTTGAAAGACACGCTGCTTTTGTAAGAGAAACCAGTGGAGACATCAGAGAAAGATTGGAACAAGATGAATCGGACAGCGTGTCACTTCATTAGGTCTTTTTTGATATAAGACATCAAGTATAATATGATGAATGAGACTTTCGCAAGGAAGATTTAGGAGATTCTTGAAAATAAGTATTTGACGAAGAGCATCGAGAATCGGTTGCATCTGAAGAGGAGATTTTGTCACTTCCATTTGAAAAAAAATCTCCATTAGTGAGCACATGAATAACTACATGAAGCTTCTTGCAGACTTAAGTAATGTGGATGAGGTGATTAAGGAAGAGGAAAAGACATTGATTTCTATTGAGTTCTCTTTCGGATGAAGAGTATGAGACCTTTGTTCTAACCTTGACCAATGGTAAGGCTTCACTTAGCTACAATGATGTGTCAGCTGCTCTTGTGAATCACGAGGCGATAAAGAAGGACAAGGAGTTTTCTTCCAGTAGCACAACAAAAGAGGCGTTAACTACAAGAGGAATTGGTTCCAATCATAGGAAGGGCAATGGAGACGTTGATAATCCAAGACTAATAATCACAAATTGGAAAAGAACCAGTGTGCTTTCTATAAGAAAGAATGACATTGGAAGATTGATTGTCCAAGACTCAAGAAGGAGAAGGGATCAGAGGCAAACATCACACTGGCAAATGATGGTATTGATTCTGACTCTTCAATGTTGTCTCTCTCTATTACTTCTACATTTTACTCTTCAGAGAAATCTGAGTGAATTTTGGATGCGGGAGATACCTATCACGTTTGTCCCACACGGGAGTGATTTGATAGTTTTGAAAAACTAGATAGAGGCTTTGTGTCATTCGGCGACAGACACACATGCCATATTGAAGGGATAGCTACAATTTGCATCAAGTTATCTGATGAGATGGTGAGAGAGTTGAAGGATGTGAGATACGTTCCTCAGTTGAAGAACTTTATCTCAGTTGGAGATTTGGAGGTGTATGGCCTGAGAGGGACTCTTGGAGAAGGTACTCTCAAGATGTCCAGTGGCTCATTGGTTGTTCTGAAAGACATTTGACACAACAACTTGTATTACTTGAAAGGTAGTGCAATTTTTAAAAATTTGGCAGCCTCGGAACATTTAAATCGAGATTCTATCAGTTATGGCAGATAAGGCTCATACATGTTAGTATGAATTCTTTGCAAGCTTTGGTGAGTAAGGATTATTGGAAGGTGCACTGACCTGCAATTTGAAATTTAGTGAACATTGTGTTCTAGATAAGAAGACGAAGGTGAAATTTGACACTGTTATTCATTGCTCGAAAGAACTTCTTAATTGTGGTTACATTGATGTTTTGGGTCCTACCAAGACTACATTGTTTGAAAGCAACCGGTACTTTATCTCTTTTGTTGACGAATTATCTAGGCGTTATTGGATATACGCTATAAGACAAAAGTTTGAAGTCCTGATTTGTTCGTAAAGTAGAAGAAGCTAATGGAGAATCAGATTTGTAGCAAGGTCAAGTTACTCCAATTTGATCATATTAGAGAGTTGGAGAGTACAAGGATCGATTCCTGCAATTTGACCAGAACAAAAGTATTGGTATTCACTTCAAAGTTGAAAAACATGGGGTGGCTAAAGAGATGAACTATTCTTTGATGGAGAAGGTTCGGATTTGTAAATGTATCATTAGATAATTTATTTTGGAATGAGGCTTTGGTGTATGCTAGCCATCTTATGAATAGATTGTTGTCGTCTACGATAGGAGGTAAAACTCCGTTGGGTATTTGATCAGGTGGAGCTGCTCAAAACTATAGTTTGCTGTAGGTATTTGAATATTTGACATACTTTGGAGTCAAACATGACAAGTTGAATCCACGAGCAAAAGATTTGTACTTTTGGGAAAGACATTTGAAAGGTTAAAAGCTATGGGACTCCGAAAACAAGAAGATCGTGTTGATCGGTATGTCACATTTTATGAGGCTTCATTTTTAAGACTAATGTCTCTCAGCAGGTAAGATGATGAAGACCAAAGATGTATCGCAGCGGGTGGAGGTTATTGCTACTCCACCATCTCTAGTTGGTTCAATATCAGTTTGGATCTTATCGGATGTGACACTAGATGGAAATCATATCGCCATTTTGAATGCTAAACAAGTTAAACATGTTGATTTCATTACAACGAAAAGAACCAAGATGAATTCACAAAAGTGGGTTGTGAAGAAGCGTAGATCTCAAGTTGGTGAGCTAGATCAGCTCAAGATGAAGATAGTTGTTCTCTATGGTGATCGAGATGAAGAGGTTCATATGACTCAGCCGGTTGGGTTTGCTGCTGCAAAATCGGTTTCAATTGGTTGAGCTCGGTAGAGCTTGTTTTGATGAACTACATGTGACTTAATCCCTTGGGCTGGGATACATAGGCAGCCGTAAAGGCGCAACCAGTTGATGAGCTGAACTTGGCAATTCATGGTGTTTGACTCAGATTTAGGAAATTTTCACCGAGGTGGAAATTGTGGAAGATCTAAAATCAAGGAGACAAAGTTTTTTTTTTAAACAAAAACTCATTGGAATAGGAGAGGAAGAAGTAGAGCAGTTGACTGTATGTGCACAAAAGTGGACGTTTGGAAAGAAGGAAACGGGTGATCGACCGTCCGATCAGCCGACCAGAAACTTGGAAGATGGAGACTGCAGTCGGTCGACTGGCAGTCGGTTGACCAACCGGTCGACCGACCTGAAAGTTCTTCACATGCCAATTGGGTTAGCAGTCGACCGATGGTCGACCGCCCAGTTGACCGTAAGTCAGGTTCTGGCAGTTTGAGTTGGTTCCAGATTTTTGTTTTGAAGCGGATTGAACCGAATTTGTGTTTTTTTTCTATTGATTGCTCTTCTGGTTATATAAAGAGGGTCTCTGCACCTCAAATTGTGTCGATTGTTTGAGAATTGTATTGAAGAGTTTTAGGGTTTGTTTAAGAGAATTCTACGACCTACTGCATAATTTCTCTATTTAGATATTCAGATCAATTTGTAACCCTTATAATTCTATTTTAATAAGATCTTCTCCCTTCTGCCCCGAGGATTAGGCAAGTTGCTGAACCTCGTTAAATTATTTGTTTTTCTTTCTTTGTATTTCTGTTCGTGTGATTGGTCGCTAATGTTACATATTTAATATCATATTTCCTTACTTATTATAGAATAAAATTTGCATTGTTCTAATTAAATGCTTAATTTATTTGCAGGCCCATTCCTTAAGGAGATGAAGAGAAATGAGCCCAAAAGCCCACCAAAATTCTGAGTTAAATCAGAATTAATTCGAGCTCAGTAAATCAGGACAAAATCAAGAGGTTGAAAACTGGTTGAGAAGAATCCTCTCAGAATCGATCGGTTGAAGTAAAGATCAACGGCCATTTCTTCAAAATCTCGGAGCTAAACTGCAAATCCAATCAAACATAACGACAGAACGAGAACCCGGGGAGACCCACCAACAGGGTGTGGCCACCTGGCCACACCCTGGCTACGAAAACGCGGCCAAAGCCGCATTTCCGCGGCTTGGTTGGGGAGTTAGGGGGAGCGTTTGCTCCCCCGATCTCCCCGGGATCCTCTTCGTGTGGGTTATGCCTATAAAAATCCAGTATTTGCACTGAAAATCGGACGACCATGCAGAGATAGGATTTAGACTAGTTTTCCATTTTTTAGTTTAGGTTTTTTTTTCTCTTTTTCATGTAATTTTAGTTTTAATTTATGTAATTCAGAGGAGATCAGACTTTCATCGAAGAACAAGAATGAAGCTTGAGCTGAGAGTGACACCGGTGTAAGGTTTCTTTCATTTCTTTGATCGTTATGAAATCAAATCTATGTTCTTTATTTGTATGTACTTCTTTTTAGTTTTCTTCTTCTTCTTCTTTTCTACTTCACTTTTCTTTTGGTACAATTGTCTTCCAAGTGAGTCTAAAAGCATCGAAAGAGCCTTGCCATTGCGAGTGCCACCGATAGCTCATGACGATGGAATTGAGTCTCTCTCTGTATCATTTCATGCTTGAGTTGTCTTGATGATGTAATGTGGAAGAGACCAATAATCAACTCTTATGGGTTATGCACTGATTGCCTCCAATTCAAGGTAACATCGTAGTTAAAGATTCAAGGTAAGATTTTGGTGAAAAGAAGGTAAGTAATTGTTTTTATTTCTTTTCTTTTATTTCTGTAAATTAAATCACCAACACTACCTCTTTCAAATCATTCTTTTTCAACTCATTTGTACATAGTCGCTTTCTGATTCTCTCCACTTTCTCATTCTACTGTTTTCTTTCTAACTTTAACATAACTCGTTTTTTATTTTTCTTTCTTAAAAACAAAGAAGAACTTTCGTTTTATCTTCATTAAGATTTCAATACAAAACTTTGAACGCTTCTATCGCAAACCCTCCTTGTGGATCACGACCCGCATAGCCACTTGCTATAGCGGAAGAATTGAGCACTTGCACATCTCTATTTCTAAATCTAAAATTCTGTATTTTGTGTGCAGTTTACCTCAATCAAATTTTGGCGCCGTTGCCGGGGAGGATAACGTTTTTATTGAAATCTGATTTTTATTGAAAATTTTTTAGAACTAAAACGAACTTTCTTCTCTGTTGCAGGTTATAGGGCAAGCAAAGCAGGAAAATAAGATTGCAGTAACATATAAGTGGTCTTGGGCCTCTACTCTAGAAAGTAGAGACCAAGTGCCCTCTGATTTGCCGGGTTTTCGCGGCCAAAGCTACGGATCCGCGACAAAAAGGAGTTGACTACTAAACAGGTTTTTTGCAGGGCTGCTTGTTTTGCAAAAATATTGTCTTCTGCAAACTTTATTTTTTATATGCCATCACATGAGCCTGCTAATAAACCAATAGTAAAATACTTGTTGAAAAAGATAAAAAATTGATTAGACGTTTGCATTTTAGGCACGTGTTTTTTCAATTCATTTATTTTTACTGTTGAAGAGTGCTGGAGCAAGGTACGTTCGCATTGCATCTAGAATAGGACTCATCTCTTGGTTGATTTACATCGCTTTGAGTGAATCTTATTTACATATCTTGTACACTTGCACAAATAGATTTTAAGGGCACCACCCATTAACAAGATAAGGTGGGGATTTAATCACCCTTCCTTGGCCTAAAAATCAGATTTCAAGCACTCACTAACCCAAGCCTAACTAAAAATGAGTAGACGTTGGCCCTAGGGACATCTCGGACTCAATTAGGAGATTATCCTAAGGGGGAAAGGTGTTGGAATTTGACTCCTACAAAATCAGTGTCTAGGAAAGGGATTAAGGGCCGAAAACCCGAAGATTGGTGGTTATTTAATTAAGGAACGTCTTTGACGGAAAGCCTCCCACCAATCTTGCCTTGACCTGGTTGATTAGCTTATGGTCAAAGTCTGCATTAAACCTCTCGTGGACAGTTTAACCAGTTAGGAGTCGTCTAGGTCATAGGTCTACCCTAACTTAGGTTAGAATTTTTTCTTTTTTGTTTGTTTATTTGTTTGTTTTTCTTTCTTTTTGTTTGTATTCCATTGTGTGATATGGCTTATAATAATAATTTTTCAATTTTAATAGTAATCCATATTACACACCGACTTCATTTTCGGATATTACCAACCCGGCATATCATAACTTTAACCAACCTAATGTGCCGGATTGGTCTTATCCGAATCAATATAACCCATGTCCCCAATCTTATAACCATAATTTCCATAATGATTTCAACTCTTCACAGAGTCAGTGGGGATTCACCTCCCCCGAGTCCAATTTTCAACCAACTTGTCCTCCTTCTCCACCTAGTCCACAATATTTTCAAGATTCATACTCAGTTCCACCAGTCCAAAATAGAAAACTATCGATTTTGGAAATGAGTATGCGTGAGTCCAAACGCAAATCCCAAAATCTAATGGACTCACAATTTCACCACCAATTCTAAGACAATACTTCATCTTTTCATCAAACTAATGAACCTATCAACTATGAAAAGATGCTTGAAGCCATGACTCAGGCTCAAAACGCTCGGAATCGTGACATAAATATGATGGTCCAATCTCTACGTTCCCACCGTTTGACCAGTTCTGATGTTACTAACCATCCTGTTAGAGCCGATGAGTCATGTTATTTTGGAAAACAAGGTTCCATTTCAGAACCATCATTTGAACTTGCCCAAACTCAAAATTTTGAAAAAGATATTGACAGTTTGACAAGTTATTCCTTTCCTGAAATAGAACTTGAAAATGAATATGATCATGAACTTTAACTTAGTGATTCAATTTTACTTCCTGATTCAATAATGACTCCGGTATCTTTACCTCTGATTTTAATCTTTTTCCCGAGTCAACATTGGATCCTGTGCCAATTCATTATGAAATTGAATCACCTATTTTTGATGATCATATTGAACTTGACCAAACACTTTTGAAAATCCTATTGACAAATTGGCAAGTTCTCCTTTTTTGATATTGAACTCAATGAGATATGTGACCTAGATTCTCAAATCTGTGATCCAGTTCAACTTTCTGAATCAATATTGACTCCTGTTTTGTTACCAAACTTGAGTAATATTTTAGAATCAGTTTTGATTCCCCCACCTATCATTCCTGAACTTGAATCACCAATATTAAGTCACATTCCATTGTTGGAAAATAAATGTGGACTTGAGTTTTAACTTCTTGACTTGGACCCACTTCTTGAACCAATCTCGACTCCTGAACCTTTACTTGACTTAAGTCACCTTTCTGAGTCGGTATTAGTTCCTGTACTTCCTGAGTCCAAGTCAATCATTCTATCTTTTCACACTCCATTCTGGGACGAGGTGGTTGGCAAATTTGACTCCGAAATCAATTATGGAATTTAGAAATTAGATGGGGTCAAATATTTAATAAAAATCCTTTATGGATTCATAATTTTAATGGGTTATATTAGTGAAATTTCTGGTGGGTTCCTCCGAACCCAACGAAAAGTCGATTGTGCCGCATTTCGTGGACCAATCAGACCACCACCGGAACCACCACCTTAAGGTAACATTTTCCTTCCCTTTCGTCTTTTTCATGCATCTATGCATTAATTCATACATTGAGGACAATGCATGAGATAGGTGTGGGGGAGGGTTCTAACATAACTTTTGTTTTTCTTTTTATTAAAAAAAGAAAAATTTTAACATTTTCTTTACTTTTAAAAACTTTTTGAAAATAGAAATAATATTTTGACATATTTTTTGTAAGAAATTAAGTTAATTTTAAGGAATAGGAAAATCTAAATTAGGATTTCTTATACTTGGTCAAAATAAGATTATTTGTTTGATTTTTAGGGTTAGGAAGAAAATTTGTCAAAGTAATTTAGTCTTGATCTTTATCTTGATGAAATATGCACACTTCATACACTTACACACTTAGTGTTCAAAAACAAATATTCTTATGCCTTATAAAAAAAAAAGAGAAAAAAATATGAACAAGTCTAATTATTGATTAGCTAGGTGCTTGGCCTAAGCAAGCCTTAGTATTTATGCGAAAGATGATTAGATAAGTTTAAGAAAAAATATAAAATCCTCTGATTAAGCTGGGTATTTGTGCCTAATAAAGCATAAGTATTCACGCCTAAAAGGGGTTCATATAATAAAATCCTTAGTTTTGTGGTCTTATTTGCTCGAGTCCTTAAGTCCTTGGGGTGTTTTCTCACCCGGTGCCCTAAGACCGTTTGGTTTGGGAGTCATCGATTAAAGGCTCGTTACATGGGCAGATTAGAAAGCCTAATAGAACTAAGGAATAATACCACCAAAAAAGAAAAAAACATATATATATATAAATAAATAAGGCATAAGAGTTAGAGTTAATGAACCCTTAGTCAAAATTTTCACAGTCACAAGGTGCATATGACTTAGGGTAAATTAATAGACTAGATGAGAAGTACAATTTGACTCCTTACTTTGATTGATAACAAATTTTTGAATAGAGATTAAGTTTAGGAATGAAAAATTCAGTTTTTCTATAACTTATAGATTGCTTAAATCTTACAATTATATTTCAAATATTTTTCCCTTTCAAAATGCTTTTTGAAAATACTAACTCTTTATTTTCCTTTCTTTATGGATTTTGTGGGTGTAATCCGCTGAAAACCCTCACGAGACAAAACTCGTCCTCTAGGGGAAACCTAGAGGTTTAACGGCTTGTTGCACATGCTCAGTGCAATCGCGTGACCTGCGAAAGTGGTCTAATAATCCTTAGTATAGTTTAGTTGTTTTGCTCGAGGACGAGCAAAAGATAAGTATGGGGGTGTGATTGGTCGCTAATGTTACATATTTAATATCATATTTTCATACTTAATATAGAATAAAATTTGCATTGTTCTAATTAAATGCTTAATTTATTTGTAGGCCCATTCCTTAAGGAAATGAAGAGAAATGAGCCCAAAAGCCCACCAAAATTCTGAGTTAAATCAGAATTAATTTGAGCTCAGTAAATCAGGGCAAAATCAAGAGGTTGAAAACCGGTTGAGAAGAATCCTCTCAGAATCGATCGGTTGAAGTAAAGATCAACGGCCATTTCTTCAAAATCTCGGAGCTAAACTGCAAATCCAATCAAACATAAAGACAGAACGAGAACCCGGGGAGACCCACCAACAGGGTGTGGCCACCTGGCCACACCTTGGCCACGGAAACGCGGCCAAAGCCGCATTTTCGCGGCTTGGTTGGGGAGTTAGGGGGAGCGTTTGCTCCCCCGATCTCCCCGGGATCTCTTCGTGTGGGTTATGCCTATAAAAAGCCAGTATTTGCACTGAAAATCGGACGACCATGCAGAGATAGGATTTAGACTAGTTTTCCATTTTTTAGTTTAGGTTTTTGTTTCTCTTTTTCATGTAATTTTAGTTTTAATTTATGTAATTCAGAGGAGATCAGACTTTCATCGTAGAACAAGAATGAAGCTTGAGCTGAGAGTGACACCGGTGTAAGGTTTCTTTCATTTCTTTGATCGTTATGAAATCGAATCTATGTTCTTTATTTGTATGTACTTCTTTTTAGTTTTCTTCTTCTTCTTCTTTTCTACTTCACTTTTCTTTTTGGTACAATTGTCTTCCAAGTGAGTCTAAAAGCATCGAAAGAGCCTTGCCTTTGCGAGTGCCGCCGATAGCTCATGACGATGGAATTGAGTCTCTCTCTGTATCATTTCATGCTTGAGTTGTCTTGATGATGTAATGTGAAAGAGACCAATAATCAACTCTTATGGGCTATGCGCTGATTGCCTCCAATTCAAGGTAACATCGTAGTTGAAGATTCAAGGTAAGCTTTTGGTGAAAAGAAGGTAAGTAATTGTTTTTATTTCTTTTCTTTTATTTCTATAAATTAAATCACCAACACTACCTCTTCCAAATCATTCTCTTTCAACTCATTTGTACATAGTCGCTTTCTGATTCTCTCCACTTTCTCATTCTACCGTTTTCTTTCTAACTTTAACATAACTCGTTTTTCATTTTTCTTTCTTAAAAACAAAGAAGAACTTTCGTTTTATCTTCATTAAGATTTCAATACAAAACTTTGAATGCTTCTATCGCAAACCCTCCTTGTGGATCACGACCCGCATAGCCACTTGCTATAGCAGAAGAATTGAGCACTTGCACATCTCTATTTCTAAATCTGAAATTCTGTATTTTGTGTGCAGGTTTACCTTAATCATCGTGCTATATTGGTTTATAATTGACTCAGCGTCGGAATGCTGATCTTGGTGATTGGCGTACGTGTGGGTTCCTCTGGAGGATGCAATATCCTCATCGTCGTTAATTTTTTTTTTTTTAATTTGAAGTACTTATTGATTTTTGTTTATCTTGCCATTATGATAAATTTCTAAAATTTTTATTGTTCATGGCATAATTTATTAAATTAGTGACAATATAAAAAAATATAAAAATCTTTAAAATAAAATTAGTTAATTAATGATTAATGTGTTATGCTTTATACTTTTGTTATAGTTTTATTTGAGTTTGAGATCCTTTCCTTCTATTAGTCTTTGTTGGAAATATGAAGAATATATGTGAATCTTTGAGTTGAATTATGACGAGATCCGTTGATAGAATCAATTGGATAATGGTTGGAGTGTGTTCTCCTTCCATTGGGGATGAACGTGGTATATTCACATGTTCAATTCTGACTTCGAATGAATAAGATATTTAAGTCTAAAGTTTGCCTAATTCAAAGCCAAAATGGGACTAAAGGTAGCTAAAAATATTTAGTCCCACATTGGCCATGGGATGGACGTTTGAAGTATTTAAATAGAGAAAAATGGGAACAAAGGGTGTGCCCTTTGGGTACTTTGAGTTTTCGCGCGCAATTCGGGGGAAACCATGCCCGCACATGCGCACGCACGCGCCGCCGCTGGCGGCGGGCGGTCGGGCCGGGCTCGGGCACGGGCTCAGGCTCCCTACCTGGTGCGGTTCTTTTTGAACCGGGTCTCACGGGTATGCGGATCATATCCGCTCCTCCATCCGGATCCGAACCGCCCAACGCAACGGCTGTCAGCAAACCGCCGCGCGAACAGTTGGGCGGTTGCTGCGGTTGAAACGAACTGTTGCAACGGTTCAGACCAAACTGTTGCAACTGTTCAGTTGGGTTCGGACACCTTTACCCCTCCAGAGAGCTATAAATAGCGCTTCATTTTTTCAAACTAAGACACACAACAACACAGAGAAAACAAAAGCGACTGAAGTGGGCTGAAGTGGGCTTTCTGTAACTCAAGTTCAACTGAAGTGGGTTTTCTGCAACTCAAGTTCGAAGTGACTTCCAACAGGAAGTGAGAATTCTGCAACTCGGATTCCGAAGCGACTTCCAAGAGATTCTGAAAAATTCGTTCTGAAAGAGGGCTCAGAAAATTCAACAGATTCTTTAATAGAATTATTGTCTGAATCTGGGACTTCCAAAGAAGAATATTCTTCTACATTCCTCCTTTCTCTACAGTGGGTGCTCCCCCAAAGTAAAGACAAATATTCTCCTTGAAATTTGTCTTGGTCCTGCTGCTTCAATAATCCTGTGAAGGTACTGCTTAACTATGGTTCGACCGTACGGTGATTTGGTAGTGCTATCCAAATACTGTGAAGGAGTGTTGTATCTTGGGAGACCAGCGTCCAGTAACCCGTTAGCACCGGTGCGGGGGACGTAATTGTCTTAAGGAGATTCACTTTAAGCGTACCTCACTCCAAGTACTGTATAAGTAAATTAATTTTTTTATACAGGGGTTATACTGATATTCAGTATATTGAGACTGACTTATACCAGTCTAATTGATGTTTAACCAAGGAAGGTAATTGAAAGGTGGTTTTTTAATTAAGGAACATTCTATTGAACGAAAAACCTCCCACTTGATATTAACCGACCTGACCAATTAGATCGGTGATATTTTAGTGATATTGATTAGCTGTCAGATTGATCCTAGAAACTAACAATCTTAAGACAATTATTGAAGTTTCTTACTTCTGTTCTGCTTGAACTTGCAGAAAATGTCTGAGACTAATCAAGACAGCTCAAGCAAGGCACCAAACATGCAGATACAAGCTTTGATGCCTACTCCACTTCCTAACCCGAAGCCAGAGAAGCCAGAAAAATTTGATGGCACAAAATTTGAAAAACACCTAGAGGGGGGGTGAATAGGTGTAAGTGCTAATCTAAGAAACTAAATGCAAACTAAGTGCGCTAAATGCGGAAGCTAATGCAAATGTTGCAACACACTTAATACAATACAACAAGTGTAGCCGAATTCCCCTTGCGAGGCTCTGGACTAACTCCCCTTGATTCCCCTTGAAATGGGTTGAGGTGCTATGTGAAGCTCTTGTTGGATGAGTATAAGTTAGGCACACACACACAAGCAATCCAAGCAATATAAAATACACACAATCAAGCCAAGCATATAAGAATGAATAGCAATATGAATAAATGCAAGGCAATATGAAAAATGCACAACACAAGCAATGTATAAGGTATGTATGCAATGAATGAATGATGCTTGCACAAAGTAAAGAGAGTAAGGGTTAGAGAGACAATAGATCAAACGCTAACACAAAGATTTGTTTCGAGGTTCGAGCACCTTGCTCTACATCCCCGCCTACACCACCGTGTAGGATTTCCACTAACTCAACTCCCACCGAGGGAACCTCTACCGAAGAGGATTTCTTACAACTCTAGGAGTACCTAACTCCTCTCTCAATACAAAGCCACCGAGGCTACAACAACCACAATCCACAACACCTCTACCGAAGAGGCTCACAACCAACACTATCACCTCACACTTGAGGGATACAACTCAATCACCCGATCACCTCTACCGAAGAGGGATTCACAAATAAAAGGGTGTACAACTTAGAGGTTACAAACAACAACCTCAAAACTCTCTCTTTCTTTCTTTTTCCACAAAACAAAGATCCTAATAGTTTAGGATAGAAGATATAGCTCAAGTGTGGAAAACAAGTGTTTTTGGAAACAAGCAACAAAGAAAAATCCTTGGGAAAATACTTGCAATATGATAGAATTGAAGATCTAAGCAAAAATCCCAAAAACCTATTTTTCTTTGTTTTTCCAAAAACCCAAAAACAAATAAGATGAAATCTTTTTGACTTAAAAACTCTTTTAAAACTCTTTTAAACTCTTCAGAAAACTGAAAATTTTTAGCTCAAAAATTCTTATCTAAAACAATGGAGAAAAGGGGTATATATAGCCCCTAGGAAAAACTAGCCGTTAGGCTGATGTGGCAGTCTGACCAACTGCCGGTCGACCGGCCCGGTCGACCGCCAACGGTCAAAAATGTGACCGTTGGGCAGCAGCGGTCGACCGGTCCGGTCGACCGAAAATTCCCGAGAGCAGAGCTCTCAACTCGGTCGACCGGTCCGGTCGACCGACTACATGTGTCGCCAGCGTGCACGATTGTGCACATCGGTCGACCGACCCGGTCGACCGGCCACTTGGTGCGGTCGACCGGCCCGGTCGACCGAACTGGCCTGGCAGGCACAGTGCAGGGTCAGAAAAACAGTGTAAAATATTTTCTAAAAATCTTTTAACACTTCTAAAAAATTCACAAAATTTGTTTTATCATTTTATATTAAAACATACACCTGTGATAAAAATTTCAAGACAATATATCAACATATCAATTTATTTTTGTGTCTTGCAAATTTTATCAAAAACAAAACTTGTATTTTTATCAAAGAGATGTTAAGCTCAAAATCAAGTTTGATAAAAGTTAAGCATGCATGTATAGAGTGAAACAACTATACATTTATCAATTAAACTTGTTTTGATAAACTATTCATGAAAACCAAAAACCAAATCATGAAGCGTGTGTTTTGTGCACTTGAGCATATCAACTAAACTAAGCTTTACAAATGGATCTAAAATACTATCTAAACTAGGATACCTAAGTCTTCTTGACGATCTTCATCTTCAAGTAGACTTGCTCCAAAACTCCGTGATTCTCCAAGTGCAAAGGTATGATCTTTAAGCTTTGGCACCGGAATCACCATGATAAGCTTCTAATCATCTTGTTGAAGCTAATCACCAACTAATATCCTGTTAATGATCTGAAACTTAGAAACACAAGAATATTAGTAAACATAACTACATGAGTGTTGATCATCATCAAAACTAGAGTGGAAGGCCATTGGGCCAACAAAATTTATGAGGTAGCAACAGAAGATGCTCTTCTACTTGACCACTCTGTATCTAGCCAAATTCCTACAAGAAGATCCACCAGAACCCGGAACTGATCGGGACTCAGTCCTTGCAGTCGATGCGTGGACTCAAGGTGAGTTTCTTTGTCGAAATTATATTTTAAATGAATTGGATGACTCTCTTTACAATGTCTACAGTCCTATCACAACGGCAAAGAAGTTATGGGTCAGTCTTGATAAGAAGTACAAGACTGAGGATGTCGGCACCAAGAAGTTCGTCGTAGGACGATTTTCTGGAGTACAAGATGGTGGACAACAAGACTATGATCAGTCAGGTGCAAGAGTTCCAACTTATCTTGCATGAGATAGAGGTCGAAGGTATGATTCTACCTGAAACTTTTCAGGTTGCTACTATCGTGAAGAAACTCCCATCTGCGTGGAGAGATTTCAAGAACTACCTGAAGTACAAGCGCAAGGAGCTGAAGTTAGAAGATCTTATTGTAAGGCTTCGAATTGAGGAGGACAACAGAAAGTCTGAGAAAAGGAGCAGTAAGAACTCCTATGAAGCCAAGGCCAATGTGATCGAAGACTCAAAGGGAAAAACGTCTACTTTCAAAGGCTTAAAGCAGAAGAAGACTGCCCAAGGGAACAAAGGCAAGATCCAAGAAGGCAAGATCATGCGCTTCAAGGGAACCTGCTACATCTGCAACAAAGAAGAGCATAAGGCGAATGAATGTCGCAGCCATCTCAAAAAGAATAAGAAGAACCATCCACATGCAAACCTGACCGACCATGCGTCGCCAAGCCTTTCAACTATGGTGTCAGAAGTGAACTTGACGACCAACAATAAGGAGTGGGTAGACACTAGGGCTACTCGGCACATCTGCTCTGTAATACCCCGTTCCCGGAATACGTACTTAGTTACGTATTCAGATTTTCGATCGTATTTTTTCGATTTGTTTCCTGTATTTATTCTGTATTATGAATTCCTTTTATGACTGTTTTGTCTTGGATTTGGATTCGTGGATTCGGAGTCAGCCCTAGTCTGAACCGAAGGCCCGATCCTAGAGTATTACTCGATTTAGACATTCTGATAATTAGAATTGACCGATTTTAGTTTTAAATATCATTTTTCAATATTATATATTTTCTATGATTTTCTAGATTTTTCTGGAATTAAAATGAAAGTCTTCAAAACCGGTGTCGGCCAGTGCCGCTGACCGATTCCTAGATTTTTAATTCTCAAACAGTTTGGAATTTCATGATGGTCCTTTAGGCTTTATTCCTTAGAATCATATTTTCTACCTACATTCTTTTTCTGAGGATTTTATGAATTTATGAAAATTCCATCGGAGTCAGTAGATAACTGATTCCGGGATTTTTAGTTTTAAAACTATAAAGTATTTCTTCAAACGGATTTCACTATTGGTCTTTATATATTATTATTGATTTTTGATAATTATTTCGGGTCGTTCCGAGATATTTGAATTTCGGACGATTCCCGTATTTTTCCCGAAAGGTTTCCGCATCTGCAACTGAATCCCGGGAATCCGCCACTTCCATTATTTTCATCTTCCTTCCCAAGAAAACATCTTCTCATTATAATTTATTTTCCTTTTTCCTTTTCCTTTATTTCTTTCCTTCCTCCACTAACCAAAGCCTTTCCCAATTTTCCAATAATTCCAATTTTCCACATAATCCCACTCACTTTCACCTAATCCTTTTTAAATCCCACTCATTCTCTCTCTCCCCCATGGCCGCCAAGTGGCCAAGTGAAGGACACTCACCTCACCTCCCCACTTTACAAAAATCCCCCCTCTCTTCTATCATATTTGCACCTCCTTCACAAAAGTCAAAACCTATATAAACTTTTCCTTTACATTCTATTTCATTTTTCTTCACTTCTCTTTTTCTCTTCTTCACTTCTCAAAAGAGAAGCCTTCACCTTCACCAAAACCCTAACCTCCATCTCCCCCTTCATCTCCACCACCTCAACAACTACTCCAACACTTTAGCTTCATCTTCTTCCTCCTTCATCACCATGGAAGCAACCACAAGGGCATCAACAACACCAAAGGACTCCACCATCTTCTTCATCATCAACTTCAATCACCACCACCATCACTCCATCACCTTGTGCTTCTCTTAGGTAAGTGTTCTTCATCACCAAGACTTGATTTATTTCCTAGTATACCTAAGTTTACATATCATGTTCACTTGTGTCTTCAATTTATAATTTTTGGATCATCAAACACAAACCCTAGAAAATCTGTTCTGTTTGCTGTTTCCAGTCGATTAGTCGACTAGACCTAGACATTAGTCGACTAACTTATTCTGTCCTGTGAAACACAATTCTAGGAAACACAGTATTAGTCGACTTAGCCTAACTATCAGTCGACTTGTCATGTCTGTTAGTCGACTACCCCTCACATAATAGCTTCATTCAGAACCAGCCACTACCTTTCTAGTCTAGTCATATCTTAAGTTAGCATAAAGGCTTCATAAAACCAAAACAGGGAAGGGATAGGAGGAATTAGGAATCAAAGGAAAGATAGTCAAGAATAGATAACTCTGCACTTGTAGTTGGAATGTATAACCAAGACTCATGTATTCCAGTTGCAAATTTCATTACCATTAATTTGCCCTCTGGACGTACTGAGGAAGTTAGAGCCTAAGCTCTGATACCATCCTGTAACGCCCCGATCCCGGCGATACGGGGACGTCACTGCGACGTATATACGTAGGTCAGAACTACCCTCCCGTATATACGCTAAGCATCAGTACAGACAAGAATCAGAGTACGGAAGCAAATGGTGCATTATACATTCCAACACATATATATATACAATCACAGAGTTATCACCAGAGGTGATGAATATTACAATAATAATACATCACAGATATGCGCAAATGCGAGAGTACAAGAGATATACATATGTGAATGGTACAAAAGGGAGCTCACATACAGGTATACAAGGAAAAGTATAAGTGTAAATAGAAATAGGGCACTCACGAGTTTGCTAAGAGGAAACTCGGAAGGCATACAGGGAGCCTGGAAGGATGGAGCTCTGAAAGGTCGGCTGGAGGTCCACGCCACCGCTGCGCTACTCTGAGCAGCAAAGGGGGAAATCCACACGCTCCGGGCTCCAGGACCTGGACATGAGAATCCAGGGGAGTCAGTGAAACTCCCCAGGCGAGTATGATATGATGCCAGGTTGCGAGCCAGGATGAGTACAAGTGTCAAGTACAGAAGACAGGAGGGTTAGAACACAAGTGAAATATATATAAGAACGGGTATATAACGTAACAATCGTAAAACAGGAAATCCGAAGTAAAACTGATCACAAGCAAAATTGATTGTATACGCTTAGGTTACGGTCCCATGAGACTAGTACATCGAAGGAATAATCCAAACAAGGAAACCCTCATCTATATACCGTTATCTCATGCCACCGAATATCTAAGCGTATAGAATCAGAGTTGCAAGGTAGTCATAACAAGAATACATAACAGATGTGACAAGAGTGCATAACAGGTATCAAAACAGGAATCATAACGGTAATCATAACTGGGGTCACAGGAAACACCTATTATTATTATTACTCGTCTGACCCATATATCTCGGTATGTGACCTGGTGTACGGCCAACCCACATACATCTATATATAAGCAAGTCGAGGGTTGTTAACGGAAGTAGATGGAGAACTGATAGAACTTCTTATAGTGGTTTCCATACACCTGGAACCGGCTTTGGAGGCCCAAAGTCCCCCTATTCAGTAATTCAGATTCACTACCGCCAGTACATATATATATATATGTATATACATACTTTTATACCCCACCACTATAAGCAAGATATCATTCCGGCATCCATCACTTCCTCCCATACCCATACAAGTTGTCCTTTTTTATGGTTTATTAACAGAATTATCAGGTTACGGGAATAACTGGACATAACAGTAATAATTGGATTCTAGAGGTGGCCCCCACGGATTCAAGAGGTGGCCCCCACCGAGTAGGTGTGGCACTTTGTTCCGTGTGGCACTTAGTTCCATAAAACAAGACAGGATTCCCGTAAACATGACAATTACAAAGTCAGGTGTATCATGCTTGGTTTTAAAAGATAGCATGACAAGGTGGTGGTATATCAAGTAACATGCATAACAATGGATTGATAATAAGTCTGGGTAAGTCATGACATAACAAGATGGTCTTGCCAGATAGTGACATGTCAGGTGGTCAGGTGATAACATACTAGATGTCAGGTGATATGCATGTGTTAAAAGGAAGCATACAACTAACAAGTCTGAAGCAATGACAAGTAGTAACATGAAGTGACTCAAAGCCCAACGACCACGAAGGGTCGGCCACGCATGGTATACGATAAAGAAGCAAGCATATCATAAGCATGGTACAAGCACAAGATGAAGCTACCATAATACAAGCAATGTAGTGCAATACATGAATATGGAAATAAGAAGCGAAAT
Organism: Agave tequilana; assembly: GCA_038442645.1. NCBI lineage: Eukaryota > Viridiplantae > Streptophyta > Magnoliopsida > Asparagales > Asparagaceae > Agave > Agave tequilana. The sequence continues at coordinate 204,930 of JAVJIF010030487.1, read as the reverse complement.
ACTTATCGACCGATGAAACGGGAAACTCAAATAGAGAAGAGCGAGACTACTCGCATACAAGAAAGTAGCGAGTGAGAATACTCGCCTAAACCTCAAAGCGCCGAAAGATCCGAAATCCACGAAATCCGGGGCACGCCATAAACTATGATATATATATATGTAGAGTGAAGAGGAGAGGGAAAGAGAGAAGTGAAGATGATGTTAGTCAAGATACAAGTCAAGAAGTATAATATACAACATATAAACCAAGTATAAGATCCAAGTTTGAGAAGGTAAATAACTGTAACAAACAGACAGAATTAGTCGACTAGGGTAGGATGAGTAGTCGACTAATAAAGGGGTTAGTCGACTAACAGTCTGGTATAGTCGACTAATACTGGGTTCCAGAGAGTTGATATTCTGATTCAGGAAAAGTTAGTCGACTAGGGTCATAGGGGTAGTCGACTAACAGACATGACAAGTCGACTGATAGTTAGGCTAAGTCGACTAATACTGTGTTTCCTAGAATTGTGTTTCACAGGACAGAATAAGTTAGTCGACTAATGTCTAGGTCTAGTCGACTAATCGACTGGAAACAACAAACAGAACAGATTTTCTAGGGTTTGTGTTTGATGATCCAAAAATCATAAATTGAAGACACAAGTGAACATGATATGTAAACTTAGGTATACTAGGAAATAAATCAAGTCTTGGTGATGAAGAACACTTACCTAAGAGAAGCACAAGGTGATGGAGTGATGGTGGTGGTGATTGAAGTTGATGATGAAGAAGATGGTGGAGTCCTTTGGTGTTGTTGATGCCCTTGTGGTTGCTTCCATGGTGATGAAGGAGGAAGAAGATGAAGCTAAAGTGTTGGAGTAGTTGTTGAGGTGGTGGAGATGAAGGGGGAGATGGAGGTTAGGGTTTTGGTGAAGGTGAAGGCTTCTCTTTTGAGAAGTGAAGAAGAGAAAAAGAGAAGTGAAGAAAAATGAAATAGAATGTAAAGGAAAAGTTTATATAGGTTTTGACTTTTGTGAAGGAGGTGCAAATATGATAGAAGAGAGGGGGGATTTTTGTAAAGTGGGGAGGTGAGGTGAGTGTCCTTCACTTGGCCACTTGGCCGGCCATGGGGGAGAGAGAGAATGAGTGGGATTTAAAAAGGATTAGGTGAAAGTGAGTGGGATTATGTGGAAAATTGGAATTATTGGAAAATTGGGAAAGGCTTTGGTTAGTGGAGGAAGGAAAGAAATAAAGGAAAAGGAAAAAGGAAAATAAATTATAATGAGAAGATGTTTTCTTGGGAAGGAAGATGAAAATAATGGAAGTGGCGGATTCCCGGGATTCAGTTGCAGATGCGGAAACCTTTCGGGAAAAAATACCGGAATCGTCCGAAATTCAAATATCTCGGAACGACCCGAAATAATTACCAAAAATCAATAATAATATATAAAGACCAATAGTGAAATCCGTTTGAAGAAATACTTTATAGTTTTAAAACTAAAAATCCCGGAATCAGTTATCTACCGACTCCGATGGAATTTTCATAAATTCATAAAATCCTCAGAAAAAGAATGTAGGTAGAAAATATGATTCTAAGGAATAAAGCCTAAAGGACCATCATGAAATTCCAAACTGTTTGAGAATTAAAAATCCAGGAATCGGTCAGCGGCACTGGCCGACACCGGTTTTGAAGACTTTCATTTTAATTCCAGAAAAATCTAGAAAATCATAGAAAATATATAATATTGAAAAATGATATTTAAAACTAAAATCGGTCAATTCTAATTATCAGAATGTCTAAATCGAGTAATACTCTAGGATCGGGCCTTCGGTTCAGACTAGGGCTGACTCCGAATCCACGAATCCAAATCCAAGACAAAACAGTCATAAAAGGAATTCATAATACAGAATAAATACAGGAAACAAATCGAAAAAATACGATCAAAATCTGAATACGCAACTAAGTACGTATTCCGGGAACGGGGTATTACAATCCACCCACCTTACAAAAATTGCGTCCTCGCAATTTCGTTAAGGGGCAAATTGAATACAAGGGGACAGCGGTGGAATCTATACCAATTAAGATATGAAGCACTAGAGGTAGGGCTCTCAAGTCGACTGAACAAAAATCATCCTCCGCACTTCCGGCTGTATAAATCTTCGAATAATGCTGAATAATACCGTTGACGTCGTGGCTGTGAAATAAATAAGCCAGAATACCGAAGACAAAGAAAACCCTGATAGTCCTGAGTATAATAATAAAGAAGACCGATAATTAAGAATCCCGAATACCAAGCATCAATCACTCTGAACGATATAGTAGAGAATGTAGAATATCCGTAGAGAATTCCGACTGCTGTCTTCTGAAAGATAGCCAGATCAAGATCGATCTGGAGAATACCAAGCTTCATAGAATTCACCGAAGAGATCACATAATAGCTTCATTCAGAACCAGCCACTACCTTTCTAGTCTAGTCATATCTTAAGTTAGCATAAAGGCTTCATAAAACCAAAACAGGGAAGGGATAGGAGGAATTAGGAATCAAAGGAAAGATAGTCAAGAATAGATAACTCTGCACTTGTAGCTGGAATGTATAACCAAGACTCATGTATTCCAGTTGCAAATTTCATTACCATTAATTTGCCCTCTGGACGTACTGAGGAAGTTAGAGCCTAAGCTCTGATACCATCCTGTAACGCCCCGATCCCGGCGATACGGGGACGTCACTGCGACGTATATACGTAGGTCAGAACTACCCTCCCGTATATACGCTAAGCATCAGTACAGACAAGAATCAGAGTACGGAAGCAAATGGTGCATTATACATTCCAACACATATATATATACAATCACAGAGTTATCACCAGAGGTGATGAATATTACAATAATAATACATCACAGATATGCGCAAATGCGAGAGTACAAGAGATATACATATGTGAATGGTACAAAAGGGAGCTCACATACAGGTATACAAGGAAAAGTATAAGTGTAAATAGAAATAAGGCACTCACGAGTTTGCTTAGAGGAAACTCGGGAGGCATACAGGGAGCCTGGAAGGATGGAGCTCTGAAAGGTCGGCTGGAGGTCCACGCCACCGCTGCGCTACTCTGAGCAGCAAAGGGGGAAATCCACACGCTCCGGGCTCCAGGACCTGGACATGAGAATCCAGGGGAGTCAGTGAAACTAGTTTTAAAACTATAAAGTATTTCTAGACCATGGAAGAGAGAGAAAAAGAGATGCATTTAATGGAGGAAGTAGGTGGAAGTGTGTGGTGTTGGAATTTTGGAGGAAGTGGGATTTTTGGAAAATAGAAAAGCTTGTGGTTGTGGAGGAAGGAAAGAAATAAAGGAAAAGGAAAAAGGAAAAATAAATTGGAATAAGGAAAGATATTCCCTTGGAAGTAAAAGTGAAAATAATGAAAGTGGCGGATTCCCGGAACTGAGTCGTGGATGCTGAAATCTTTCGGGAAAATACCGGAATCGCCCGAAATTCAAGTATCTCGGAACGACCCGAAATAATTATCAAAAATCAAGAATATTATATTAAGTATCATAGTGAAATCCGTTTTAAGAAATACTTTATAGTTTTAAAACTAAAAATCCCGGAACCAATTATCTACCGACTTCGGTGGAATTTTCATAAAATCATAAAATCCTCAGAAAAAGAATGTAGGTAGAAAATATGATTCTAAGGAATAAAGCCTAAAGGACCATCATGGAATTCCAAACTGTTTGAGAATTAAAAATCCAGGAATCGGTCAGCGGAACTGGCCGACGCCGGTTTTGAAAACTTTCATTTTAATTCCAGAAAAATCTAAAAAATCATAGAAAATATATAATATTGGAAAATGATATTTAAAACTAAAATCGGTCAATTCTAATTATCAGAATGTCTAAATCGAGTAATACTCTAGGATCGGGCCTTCGGTTCAGACTAGGGCTGACTCCGAATCCACGAATCCAAATCCAAGACAAAACAGTCATATAAGGAATTCATAATACAGAATAAATACAGGAAACAAATCGAAAAAATACGACTGAAAATCTGAATACGCAACTAAGTACGTATTCCGGGAACGGGGTATTACAATCCACCCACCTTACAAAAAATTGCGTCCTCGCAATTTCGTTAAGGGGTAAATTGAATACAAAGGGGACAAGGGTGGAATCTATACTAATTAAGATATGAAGCACTATAGGTAGGGCTCTCAAGCTGGCTGAATAATAATCATACTCTGCACTGCCGGCTGATGATGTCGTTGCTGTGTAGTAAATCTTTAGAATAATGCTGAATAATACTGATGATGTCGTGGCTGTGTAATAAATGAGCCAGAATACCGAAGATAAAGAAAACCCTGATAGTCCTGAGCATCATAATAAAGAAGACCGATAATTAAGAATCCCGATTGCTGTCCTCTGAAAGATAGCCAGATCAAGACCGATCTGGAGAATACCAAGCTTCATAGAATTGGCCGAAGAGATCATATAATAGCTTCATTCTGAACCAGCCACTACCTCTCTAGTCTAGTCATATCTTAAAATAGTATAAGGCTTCATAAAACCAAAACAGGGAAGGGATAGGAGGAATTAGGAATCAAAGGAAAGATAGTCAAGAATAGATAACTCTGCACTTGTAGTTGGAATGTATAACCAAGACTCATGTATTCCAGTTGCAAATTTCATTACCATTAATTTGCCTTCTGGACGTACTGAGGAAGTTAGAGCCTAAGCTCTGATACCATCCTGTAACTAGTTGGAATGTATAACCAAGACTCATGTATTCCAGTTGCAAATCTCCACGCCACCGCTGCGCTACTAGTTTCACTGACTCCCCTGGATTCTCATGTCCAGGTCCTGGAGCCCGGAGCGTGTGGATTTCCCCCTTTGCTGCTCAGAGTAGCGCAGCGGTGGCGTGGACCTCCAGCCGACCTTTCAGAGCTCCATCCTTCCAGGCTCCCTGTATGCCTCCCGAGTTTCCTCTTAGCAAACTCGTGAGTGCCCTATTTCTATTTACACTTATACTTTTCCTTGTATACCTGTATGTGAGCTCCCTTTTGTACCATTCACATATGTATATCTCTTGTACTCTCGCATTTGCGCATATCTGTGATGTATTATTATTGTAATATTCATCACCTCTGGTGATAACTCTGTGATTGTATATATATATATGTGTTGGAATGTATAATGCACCATTTGCTTCCGTACTCTGATTCTTGTCTGTACTGATGCTTAGCGTATATACGGGAGGGTAGTTCTGACCTACGTATATACGTCGCAGTGACGTCCCCGTATCGCCGGGATCGGGGCGTTACAGGATGGTATCAGAGCTTAGGCTCTAACTTCCTCAGTACGTCCAGAGGGCAAATTAATGGTAATGAAATTTGCAACTGGAATACATGAGTCTTGGTTATACATTCCAACTACAAGTGCAGAGTTATCTATTCTTGACTATCTTTCCTTTGATTCCTAATTCCTCCTATCCCTTCCCTGTTTTGGTTTTATGAAGCCTTTATGCTAACTTAAGATATGACTAGACTAGAAAGGTAGTGGCTGGTTCTGAATGAAGCTATTATGTGATCTCTTCGGTGAATTCTATGAAGCTTGGTATTCTCCAGATCGATCTTGATCTGGCTATCTTTCAGAAGACAGCAGTCGGAATTCTCTACGGATATTCTACATTCTCTACTATATCGTTCAGAGTGATTGATGCTTGGTATTCGGGATTCTTAATTATCGGTCTTCTTTATTATTATACTCAGGACTATCAGGGTTTTCTTTGTCTTCGGTATTCTGGCTTATTTATTTCACAGCCACGACATCAGCAGTATTATTCAGCATTATTCGAAGATTTATACAGCCGGAAGTGCGGAGGATGATTTTTGTTCAGTCGACTTGAGAGCCCTACCTCTAGTGCTTCATATCTTAATTGGTATAGATTCCACCGCTGTCCCCTTGTATTCAATTTGCCCCTTAACGAAATTGCGAGGACGCAATTTTTGTAAGGTGGGTGGATTGTAATACCCCGTTCCCGGAATACGTACTTAGTTGCGTATTCAAATTTTCGATCGTATTTTTTCGATTTGTTTCCTGTATTTATTCTGTATTATGAATTCCTTTTATGACTGTTTTGTCTTGGATTTGGATTCGTGGATTCGGAGTCAGCCCTAGTCTGAACCGAAGGCCCGATCCTAGAGTATTACTCGATTTAGACATTCTGATAATTAGAATTGACCGATTTTAGTTTTAAATATCATTTTTCAATATTATATATTTTCTATGATTTTCTAGATTTTTCTGGAATTAAAATGAAAGTCTTCAAAACCGGTGTCGGCCAGTGCCGCTGACCGATTCCTGGATTTTTAATTCTCAAACAGTTTAGAATTTCATGATGGTCCTTTAGGCTTTATTCCTTAGAATCATATTTTCTACCTACATTCTTTTTCTGAGGATTTTATGAATTTATGAAAATTCCATCGGAGTCGGTAGATAACTGATTCCGGGATTTTTAGTTTTAAAACTATAAAGTATTTCTTCAAACGGATTTCACTATTGGTCTTTATATATTATTATTGATTTTTGGTAATTATTTCGGGTCGTTCCGAGATATTTGAATTTCGGACGATTCCGGTATTTTTTCCCGAAAGGTTTCCGCATCTGCAACTGAATCCCGGGAATCCGCCACTTCCATTATTTTCATCTTCCTTCCCAAGAAAACATCTTCTCATTATAATTTATTTTCCTTTTTCCTTTTCCTTTATTTCTTTCCTTCCTCCACTAACCAAAGCCTTTCCCAATTTTCCAATAATTCCAATTTTCCACATAATCCCACTCACTTTCACCTAATCCTTTTTAAATCCCACTCATTCTCTCTCTCCCCCATGGCCGGCCAAGTGGCCAAGTGAAGGACACTCACCTCACCTCCCCACTTTACAAAAATCCCCCCTCTCTTCTATCATATTTGCACCTCCTTCACAAAAGTCAAAACCTATATAAACTTTTCCTTTACATTCTATTTCATTTTTCTTCACTTCTCTTTTTCTCTTCTTCACTTCTCAAAAGAGAAGCCTTCACCTTCACCAAAACCCTAACCTCCATCTCCCCCTTCATCTCCACCACCTCAACAACTACTCCAACACTTTAGCTTCATCTTCTTCCTCCTTCATCACCATGGAAGCAACCACAAGGGCATCAACAACACCAAAGGACTCCACCATCTTCTTCATCATCAACTTCAATCACCACCACCATCACTCCATCACCTTGTGCTTCTCTTAGGTAAGTGTTCTTCATCACCAAGACTTGATTTATTTCCTAGTATACCTAAGTTTACATATCATGTTCACTTGTGTCTTCAATTTATGATTTTTGGATCATCAAACACAAACCCTAGAAAATCTGTTCTGTTTGCTGTTTCCAGTCGATTAGTCGACTAGACCTAGACATTAGTCGACTAACTTATTCTGTCCTGTGAAACACAATTCTAGGAAACACAGTATTAGTCGACTTAGCCTAACTATCAGTCGACTTGTCATGTCTGTTAGTCGACTACCCCTATGACCCTAGTCGACTAACTTTTCCTGAATCAGAATATCAACTCTCTGGAACCCAGTATTAGTCGACTATACCAGACTGTTAGTCGACTAACCCCTTTATTAGTCGACTACTCATCCTACCCTAGTCGACTAATTCTGTCTGTTTGTTACAGTTATTTACCTTCTCAAACTTGGATCTTATACTTGGTTTATATGTTGTATATTATACTTCTTGACTTGTATCTTGACTAACATCATCTTCACTTCTCTCTTTCCCTCTCCTCTTCACTCTACATATATATATCATAGTTTATGGCGTGCCCCGGATTTCGTGGATTTCGGATCTTTCGGCGCTTTGAGGTTTAGGCGAGTATTCTCACTCGCTACTTTCTTGTATGCGAGTAGTCTCGCTCTTCTCTATTTGAGTTTCCCGTTTCATCGGTCGATAAGTATTTCGCTTCTTATTTCCATATTCATGTATTGCACTACATTGCTTGTATTATGGTAGCTTCATCTTGTGCTTGTACCATGCTTATGATATGCTTGCTTCTTTATCGTATACCATGCGTGGCCGACCCTTCGTGGTCGTTGGGCTTTGAGTCACTTCATGTTACTACTTGTCATTGCTTCAGACTTGTTAGTTGTATGCTTCCTTTTAACACATGCATATCACCTGACATCTAGTATGTTATCACCTGACCACCTGACATGCCACTATCTGGCAAGACCATCTTGTTATGTCATGACTTACCCAGACTTATTATCAATCCATTGTTATGCATGTTACTTGATATACCACCACCTTGTCATGCTATCTTTTAAAACCAAGCATGATACACCTGACTTTGTAATTGTCATGTTTACGGGAATCCTGTCTTGTTTTATGGAACTAAGTGCCACACGGAACAAAGTGCCACACCTACTCGGTGGGGGCCACCTCTTGAATCCGTGGGGGCCACCTCTAGAATCCAATTATTACTGTTATGTCCAGTTATTCCCGTAACCTGATAATTCTGTTAATAAACCATAAAAAAGGACAACTTGTATGGGTATGGGAGGAAGTGATGGATGCCGGAATGATATCTTGCTTATAGTGGTGGGGTATAAAAGTATGTATATACATATATATATGTACTGGCGGTAGTGAATCTGAATTACTGAATAGGGGGACTTTGGGCCTCCAAAGCCGGTTCCAGGTGTATGGAAACCACTATAAGAAGTTCTATCAGTTCTCCATCTACTTCCGTTAACAACCCTCGACTTGCTTATATATGGATGTATGTGGGTTGGCCGTACACCAGGTCACATACCGAGATATATGGGTCAGACGAGTAATAATAATAATAGGTGTTTCCTGTGACCCCAGTTATGATTACCGTTATGATTCCTGTTTTGATACCTGTTATGCACTCTTGTCACATCTGTTATGTATTCTTGTTATGACTACCTTGCAACTCTGATTCTATACGCTTAGATATTCGGTGGCATGAGATAACGGTATATAGATGAGGGTTTCCTTGTTTGGATTATTCCTTCGATGTACTAGTCTCATGGGACCGTAACCTAAGCGTATACAATCAATTTTGCTTGTGATCAGTTTTACTTCGGATTTCCTGTTTTACGATTGTTACGTTATATACCCGTTCTTATATATATTTCACTTGTGTTCTAACCCTCCTGTCTTCTGTACTTGACACTTGTACTCATCCTGGCTCGCCACCTGGCATCATATCATACTCGCCTGGGGAGTTTCACTGACTCCCCTGGATTCTCATGTCCAGGTCCTGGAGCCCGGAGCGTGTGGATTTCCCCCTTTGCTGCTCAGAGTAGCGCAGCGGTGGCGTGGACCTCCAGCCGACCTTTCAGAGCTCCATCCTTCCAGGCTCCCTGTATGCCTCCCGAGTTTCCTCTTAGCAAACTCGTGAGTGCCCTATTTCTATTTACACTTATACTTTTCCTTGTATACCTGTATGTGAGCTCCCTTTTGTACCATTCACATATGTATATCTCTTGTACTCTCGCATTTGCGCATATCTGTGATGTATTATTATTGAAATATTCATCACCTCTGGTGATAACTCTGTGATTGTATATATATATGTGTTGGAATGTATAATGCACCATTTGCTTCCGTACTCTGATTCTTGTCTGTACTGATGCTTAGCGTATATACGGGAGGGTAGTTCTGACCTACGTATATACGTCGCAGTGACGTCCCCGTATCGCCGGGATCGGGGCGTTACATGCTCTGAGAAATTATTATTCTCTGAATATCAAAAACTAGAGCAAGATGAGCAACTCTTCATGGGAAACTCAGCTGTCTCCAAGGTTGAAGGAAAATAAAAGGTCATCCTGAAGTGGACATCTGGGAAAGAGCTTACTCTGAACGATGTGCTACATGTTCCAGATATCCGCAAGAATCTGATCTCTGGATCAATACTTAGTAAGAATGGATTTAGAATGATTTTTGAATCAGATAAATTTGTACTTACTAAGGGTGGGATGTATGTGGGAAAGGGTTATCTTGTTGATGGACTTTTTAAAGTCAATGTTGTAGTGGTGGATAAAAAGTCTGTGTATATGTACCCAAAGCTTATAAATAAAGAAAAATTTTCTGTTTATTTGCTTGAGTCTCCTACTTTATGACATGCTAGATTAGGACATGTAAATTACAAGTCATTAAAAAACTTGTCTAATCTAGAATATATTCCTAAACTCAACTTGAAAGAAATTCGCAAGTGTGAGATTTGTGTTGAGGCCAAGTTAGCGAAAATTCATTTCACTCAATTGATCGAAATACAGAACCTTTAGGGTTAATTCATAGCGATCTATGTGACTTGAAGTTTATGCTAACTAGAGGCGGGAAAAAGTATTTTATTACTTTTATGATGACTGTACAAGATACTATTATGTGTATCTTTTAAACAGTAAGGATGAGGCAATGAATATGTTTATAACATATAAAGCTGAAGTTGAGAATCAACTCAATAAGAATATCAAGATTCTAAAATCTGATAGAGGCGGAGAATATGAATCAAATTTAGTGAGTTATGTGTTAAATTTGGTATAATCTATCAAACTACAGCACCATATACTTCTCAGTAAAATGGAATTGCTGAACGAAAGAACAGAACTTTGAAGGAGATGGTCAATTCCATGCTCGTAAGTTCTGAAGCTCCACAGAACTTGTAGGGGGAAGATCTGTTAACTGCAAATTATATTCTAAACAGAATACCCCATAAAAAACTTGGTCTTATACCATTTGAGTTATGGCATTGAAGGACACCTTCCTACTATTACCTCAAAATGTGAGGGTGCCTGGCAAAGGTGCTAGCACCATTACCTAAGAAGCTAAGTTGGGAGCAAGAACTATGGACTGCATATTCATAGGCTATGCCTTGAATAGTAATGCCTACAGATTTCTGATTCATAAATCAGAAATACCAGATATTCATGTAAACATGATTATCGAATCTAGAGATGCTGTGTTCTTTGAAGACATCTTTCCATACAAACGGGAAACAAATAAGACTTCTGGGAAAAGAACACATGAGATGGCGTTCAGGGACGAAAGCCCCGAGGAACCGATTGTTAATGCTGAAATTGAACCAAGAAGAAGTCAGAGATCTAGTATCTTAAAATCTTTTGGTCCAGATTTCATAGCATACGCTATTGAAAGCGAGCCTCAAATATTTAAAGAGGCTATGTCTACCCCAGAAGTACAAATGTGAAAAGAAGCTATAAATAGCGAAATAGAATCCATACTGAGTAATCATACTTGAGAATTGGCAAACTTGCCTCCTGGCAGTAAACCAATTGGGTGTAAGTGAATTTTCAAAAGAAAATTAAAACCCGATGGATCTATCGATAAGTATAAGGGTAGATTAGTAGCCAAGGGTTATCGACAAAAGGAAGGATTTGACTACTTCGATACTTATTCACCGTAACAAGAATAACCTCCATTCGGATGTTGATTGCAATTGCAATATTGCATAACTTAGATATCCATCAAATGGATGTCAAGACTGTATTCTTAAATGGTGAATAAATGAAGAAATATATATGGAGCAACCTAAAGGATTTATAGTCAAGGGCCAAGAACACAAAGTGTGTAAATTGATAAAATCCTTATACGGTCTAAAGCAGGCTCCAAAATAATGGCATGAGAAATTTGATACTGTCATGATCAAAGATAGATTCACTATCAATGAATGAGATAAGTGTGTTTACATTAAAACAGTTGAAAATACATGTATCATTGTTTGTCTTTATATAGACGACATGTTGATACTTGAGACTGAAAACACCTAGAGGGGGGGTGAATAGGTGTAAATGCTAATCTAGAAACTAAACGCGGAAGCTAAAAAACTATTTTGCACAAACTTAATACAACCAACAAGTGTAGCCGAATTTCCCGTGAAGGGCTCTGGACTAACTCCTATTGATTCCCCTAGATAAGGGTTGAGGTGCTATATGAAGCTCTTGTGGTTAAGTATAAGTGAGGCACACACACAAGCAAGCCAAGCATATAATGGATATACAACAATATGAAAGATACAAGGCAACACAAGTAATATGAATGATATGAATAAAGAATGATGCTTTGCACAAATAAAAGAGAGAGAGTTGAGAGACAATGGATCAAACGCAAAGACAAGATATGTTTCGAGGTTCGAGCCCCTAGCTCTACATCCCCGCCTTCACCACCGTGAAGGATTTCCAATCCACTAAAGGAGTACCGAACTCCTCTCTCAACCTTACAATGCCACCGAGGCAATACAACTACAATCCACCTCTACCGAAGAGGGATAGGCCCGTAGCCAACAACCAAACTCCACCTCTCAATAGAGGGAGCAAACCAACAATCTCAACCTCTACCAAAGAGGGAGTAACCCAATAATGAAAGGGTTTACAACTAGTGATCCTAAAAGATCACAAACTCTATCTCTTTTCCCACAAACAAAATGATCCTATAGAATAGGATAGATGATAGCTCAAGTGTGGAAAACTAGGTGTTTGAAAATCAAGGACTCAAAGAAATAATCTTGGGAAAATTCTTAAAGATAATAGAAATGAAGAACAAACACAAATCTCCCAAAATACTATTTTCTTTGATTTTTTTCAAAAATCTAAAACAATACAAAGATAAATCTTTTTGGCACAAAACTCTTTTGAAAACTTGTTTAAAATAGTAGAGAAAGTCTGGAAATTTTGGCTCTGAAAAACTTGGCCAAAATCCCAAAGAAATGGGGTTTATATAGGCCAAAAAGAAAACTAGCCGTTAGGCTGATCTGTCAGCCTGACAGGCTTGCGGTCGACCGCCCGGTCGATCGCCAACGGTCATAAATATGACCGTTGGGCAACCCGGTCGACCGCCCAGATACAGAGAGCAAAGCTCTCTGGTACGGTCGACCTCCCGGTCGACCGGCCTACTGTGTCTGCCAGACGTGCACAAGGCTGTGCACGTCGGTCGACCTCCCAGTCGACCGGCCCTTGGTTCGGTCGGCCGTGCGGTCGGCCGACCTGGCCTGTCAGTCACTGTTCTGGGTCAGAAACTGGGGTTAAAAATATTTTAATAAATCTTGTAAAATATATAAAAATTCCCAAAAATAGTTTTACATTTTGCATTGATATATAAACATGTGATAAAAGTTTCAACTCAAATATCAAGCAATTTGATCTATTTTTGTGTTTTATCATTTTTACCAAAAACCAAAACTAGTATTTTATCAAACTTGGATTTTTCAATACATGAATAGGAAAGTCAAAATAAGTTTGTTTAAGAAGTTTAAGCATGCATGTATAACTAGAATACATCTACTATACATATAAACCATTTAAACTTGTTTTGATCAATCTATTCATGAAAACAAATACCGGTTAAACTAAAAAACCTAAAAATCATAAAACGTGTGTTGTGCACTTGAGCATATCAACTATTCTTATCTTTACAAATGGATCTAAAACACACTAAACTAAACTATGGATACCTAAGTCTTCTTGACGATCTTTCATCTTCAAGTAGACTCGATCCAAGCCGTGATCTACGAGCTAGGCTATGTATGATCTTGATGCTCGGGCCCTGGAATCACCATGTGAAAGCGTCCAAACTCCTCTTTTTGAAGCAATCACCAACTAATATCTTGATCAATGATCTGTAACTAAAATCACAAGAATATTAGTAAACATAATTACATGAGTTAATCATCATCAAAACTAGAGTGGAAGGCCTCCGGGCTAACAATCTCCCCTTTTTGATGATGACATAACTCATGAAGTTATATATGCATGAATTAAAGTTAAGCTTCAAAGAAGCTCCCCCTTAACTCATGCATAAACAAATAAACAATAAATATGCAATGAATGACAATGCATACCAATTGAAATTTTCAAACAAAACAAAACATGCTCTAGATGCCAATTAAAACATCTAGATACCAATTAAACTTAATATATGCAAAAACATAACTATGCATATAAACCTCAAATCTTTCTCCCCCTTTTTGTCAATCATCAATAAAGGGGTAAAAGCAAAACCAAATCAATAAATTTTTCTCCCCCTTTTTGTCTAAAATAAAAAATATCAATATAGGGGTGACAATCAATTAAAATATCAATTGAAAATATGTCAAAGTAGCATCTTGATACCAATTGAAAGTAAACATAGATCAATAAATAAATGGTATATGCTATATACATTCATGAAGAGGAAGACGCTAAGTTAGCTTCCCTACATACATGCATTACATGAAGAAAGGATGACAAGCCCTAATTCACATAACACGTAATATGCAATGCATAAGAGAAGATGTGAAGCTCCCCCTACACACGTGTACCACATAAAGAAGAGATGTCAAGCTCCTCAATACAAGATACACTCAACATGAATCTATATGTAGAAGAGATGTTAAGCTCTCCTTGCATATAGGCAATACAAATCAAAACTTTTATATTTATCTTTAAACAAAATTTTGAGATACCAATTAAAAATATTCAAATAAACATCTTGATATCAAAAAATAGTATTTTTCTTTTTAAGCATATGATATCAATTTAAAATTTTATTTTCTATCATAAAGCAAGGGAGTGGAAATACAAATACCAATTGAAATATGAAAATCGAATTTTCTCCCCCTTTATGAAATACCAACAAAAACAATGCGTAGGCTCGAATTAAGATACCAATTGAAAGCTAAATCAATTGAAACAAAGTTGAAGCTCAAGCCTTAGCATAAACAAAATTTGTGCTCAAGATATAGGGATATAATAAGCACAAATAAACCATATATGTATGAAAAATTAGATACCAATTGAAATTGATACCATTAGAATTGAAAGCATACATACATACAACTATATGAGTATACAAGAATAATCATAATTGATACTAATTGAAAGAATCCAATGATACCAATTGAAACAACAATAATGTCAAGGTATAACTCATATCAAAACGAAGAATACGAACTAGTTAAAATGGAAAATTTTGTTAACTAGTACGAAATCCTTCAAGTAAGGAATAAAACAAATTATTTTTTATAAAACATGAAATTCACAAAATAGTCAACACTCATAATCAATTAAGCATAAATATGACTCATGAAAACAAAACATGAGTAAACATGAAATGTGAGTGCATAATTAAAGATGTGAAGATCATGATCATGAAAATATTCAATTAAGCTCAATTATTCCTTCAAAACATGAAAACATGAAAATCATCAAAACTATTTAATCTTCAAGGTATATGTATGTCCTATACAAACTAAAGTATACATACATATCCAAACACAACGAGTCCACAAGATATATGCATGAAGGCACGTGGCTCAAAGGATGTATATGTATAACAATAATTTGGATAAAATGGACATATACATGAAGTTAAACAAGAATTCTTAAAACAAATTCAAAAATGGGAATACAAGTTTAAAATGCATGGATCATCAAAACTAGACTATACTAGCACATCTAATGAGTTCAAATAAGCATTTAAGCTCAAACATATATAGATTTATTTGAAGCCCACTATATGTACAAGTATAAATCCTAGTCTTAATGAAAACTAACATTTAAACATATATTCAAAACATGAAGCATAAAACGACATATAAATAAACATGATAAACATAAACATGATTATTATGAAAATCTACATGTTATTAAACCTATGATAAACACGATAGCTAAACAAACGGTGAGAACACAAAATAATAGACCATATTAAACATGGGTGTCTCAAAATGCTATACATGCATGTCAATGATCTAATAATCATGGCATTTTCATAATAATCTATAAACAATAAAACATGCTATAAACAATGATCATGAAAAGCATGCATAAATATAAACAAGGAGTTAGAGATTCGATACCAAAATCAATGAGGGCACCTCTCTAGTTCTCCAAACCAAGGTGGTCCTCCCACCAAACGTCCCTTGAAAGTGATGCATCCAAATAATCATCATGAGGCACGGAACGCATCCACTCCAAGGTACCGCCACTCTCACGTCATGTGAGAGCCCACACCTACATCATAAACAAGAGGGGTGGTCTTTGGTACCCATACTCTTTTGGGTCCATGGGGGTTAGTACCTTCTCTAACCCAAATAAAATTATTTGCTAAATTAGAAACATGTATTCTATCATAACAAAATTTAGCAAGGTGGCCCTTACGTCCACAATGTGTACAAATGTACACATGAACATACATGTGATGGGTGTGTCCGTGAGGAGCATGTGTATGCCGTGGGGGTGTGCATGAATAGATGGAACTTGTTTCTTTCGAAATAAAGATTCCAAACGTGAATGGCTCACCACACATTGGCTCAAGGTGGAGCCCAAACAATCCATATTCTTCTTCAACAAATTTATATCATTTTTAATTATAAAAGAAGTGGAGCATGCAAGGGGAGATCTAGCTGAAACTACTCTAGCATGGCAAACATGTGCATCTAAATCATTTTTCAAAGATTTATTTTTATTTAAACAAATATCTAATTCTTTTGTAATGCAAACAATTTCATTTTTCAAAGACTCATTCTCTTTTACAACAAAATCAATTTTTGAAGTTAAAATATTATTTTTCTTCAAAACATCATTACAATCATTTTTAGATTTCAAAAATTCATTTTCTTTTAAAACAAGATCAAGTTGAGATTTCAATGAATCCCTCTCATTAGAAATCTCCTCTTTCTCTTGCAAAAATATGTAAGGTCTA
Organism: Agave tequilana; assembly: GCA_038442645.1. NCBI lineage: Eukaryota > Viridiplantae > Streptophyta > Magnoliopsida > Asparagales > Asparagaceae > Agave > Agave tequilana. Next base: position 188,193 of record JAVJIF010030487.1, on the reverse strand, counting down.
GAAAGTAAATCTTTATTTTCATTGTTAAGACCTAGACTTTTCTTTTTCAAAATTTTATATTTTTCAATTAATTTTTCACAAACAATAGATAGTTCTTCATTCAAAGCATGGGCATCAACAAATTCATCACATGAAGAACTAGTATCAAAACTATCTAGTTGAGATTCCGATTGTACCTCAAGGGAGTCATTCCCTTGGACCATCAAGCATTGTGACTCGGATTCTCCACTAGACTCCTCCGGTTGGATAGGCAATTAAAGCTTGGAGGTGGTTGTGGTTGTCAACATGTTCCACACTGCAAATGCGGAATCAAGATTAGAAACAAGTAAAAGATATTCTTTATTTAATGTGCTTCTAATAGCCTCAAGGGCTAGTGCATTAGCCTCTATATGCTTGCTATCACTAAGATAGGATTCCTTGGTAATGGCAAGGTGAACCTTAAATCCTAAGGCTTGTAGGTAAATGGACATCCTAGTCTTCCAAACAAGAATGTTGGAAGGGTCAAACATAGGTGGGGTCATGAAGTGCATAGGTAAACTATATGTGTGCAAACAAGCAAATACAAATGTAGATTAGCAAGCAAAGGATCTTACTCCTAGGTGGTTAAACCTAAGTATCAGGAGCGTAGGCTCTGATACCAATTGAAAACACCTAGAGGGGGGTGAATAGGTGTAATAGAAACTAAATGCGGAAGCTAAAAAACTATTTTGCACAAACTTAATACAACCAACAAGTGTAGCCGAATTTCCCGTGAAGGGCTCTGGACTAACTCCTCTTGATTCCCCTAAATAAGGGTTGAGGTGCTATATGAAGCTCTTGTGGTTAAGTATAAGTGAGGCACACACACAAGCAAGCCAAGCATATAATGCATATACAACAATATGAAAGATGCAAGGCAACACAAGCAATATGAATGACATGAATGATGAATGATGCTTTGCACAAATAAAAGAGAGAGAGTTGAGAGACAATGGATCAAACGCAAAGACAAGATATGTTTCGAGGTTCGAGCCCCTAGCTCTACATCCCCGCCTTCACCACCGTGAAGGATTTCCAATCCACTAAAGGAGTACCGAACTCCTCTCTCAACCTTACAATGCCACCGAGGCAATACAACCACAATCCACCTCTACTGAAGAGGGATAGGCCCGTAGCCAACAACCAAACTCCACCTCTCAATAGAGGGAGCAAACCAATAATCTCAACCTCTACCAAAGAGGGAGTAACCCAACAATGAAAGGGTTTACAACTAGTGATCCTAAAAGATCACAAACTCTATCTCTTTTCTCACAAACAAAATGATCCTATAGAATAGGATAGATGATAGCTCAAGTGTGGAAAACTAGGTGTTTGGAAATCAAGGACTCAAAGAAATAATCTTAGGAAAATTCTTGAAGATAATAGAAATGAAGAACAAACACAAATCTCCCAAAATACTATTTTCTTTGATTTTTCCAAAAATCTAAAACAATATAAAGATAAATCTTTTTGGCACAAAACTCTTTTGAAAACTTGTTTAAAACAGTAGAGAAAGTCTGAAAATTTTGGCTCTGAAAAACTTGGCCAAAATCCCATAGAAATGGGGTTTATATAGGCCAAACAGAAAACTAGCCGTTAGGCTGATCTGTCAGCCTGACAGGCCTGCGGTCGACCGCCCGGTCGACCGCCAACGGTCATAAATATGACCGTTGGGCAACCCGGTCGACCGCCCAGATACAGAGAGCAAAGCTCTCTGGTACGGTCGACCTCCCGGTCGACCGGCCCACTGTGTCTGCCAGACGTGCACAAGGCTGTGCACGTCGGTCGACCTCCCGGTCGACCGGCCCTTGGTTCGGTTGACCGTGCGGTCGGCCGACCTGGCCTGTCAGTCACTGTTCTGGGTCAGAAACTGGGGTTAAAAATATTTTAATAAATCTTGTAAAATATATAAAAATCCCCAAAAATAGTTTTAACATTTTGCATTGATATATAAACATGTGATAAAAGTTTCAACTCAAATATCAAGCAATTTGAACTATTTTTGTGTTTTATCATTTTTACCAAAAACCAAAACTAGTATTTTATCAAACTTGGATTTTTCAATACATGAATAGGAAAGTCAAAATAAGTTTGTTTAAGAAGTTTAAGCATGCATGTATAACTAGAATACATCTACTATACATATAAACCATTTAAACTTGTGTTGATCAATCTATTCATGAAAACAAATATCGGTTAAACTAAAAAACCGAAAAAACCATAAAACGTGTGTGTTGTGCACTTGAGCATATCAACTATTCTTATCTTTATAAATGGATCTAAAACACACTAAACTAAACTATGGATACCTAAGTCTTCTTGACGATCTTCCATCTTCAAGTAGACTCGATCCAAGCCGTGATCCACGAGTTAGGCTATGTATGATCTTGATGCTCGGGCCCTGGAATCACCATGTGAAAGCTTCCAAACTCCTCATTTTGAAGCAATTACCAACTAATATCTTGATCAATGATCTGTAACTAAAATCACAAGAATATTAGTAAACATAACTACATGAGTTAATCATCATCAAAACTAGAGTGGAAGGCCTCCGGGCCAACAGAGACTAATATCGAAATTATTAAGTCCACTAAAAGAATGTTATCCAACAGTTTTGACATGAAGGATCTGGGGGTTGCTGATATAATTTAGGAATTAAAATCACCAGAATACCAGATGGAATCAGTCTATCTCAATCAAGTAGACTCGATCGAAAGATTCAAGGATCATGGGATAAAGGAGAATACAAATCATTTTCTCCCACACATCCACCTTCATAAGAATACAGGAACTGAAATACGCCAGTTGGAGTATTCTCAGATTATTGGAAGTCTAATGTATTTGATGAATTGCACTAGACCCGATATTGCTTACGCTGTAAGCAAGTTAAGCAGATACACTAGTAACCCTAGTGATGAACATTAGACTGCTCTATTACGAGTATTGGGTTACGTATCACATACCAAGAAATATGCCTTGAGATATGGACAGTATCTACCTGTACTTGAAGGATACAGTGATGCTAATTGGATTGCAGATTCTGAGGAATCAAAATCAACTAGCGGAAACATATTTACTCAAGGAGGAGCAGCGGTATCTTGAAAATCTTTCAAACAAACATGTATTGTCCGTTTCACTATGGAATCGGAATTCATAGCCATAGATAAGGCCGGAGAAGAAGAAGAATAGCTTTGACAATTTTTAGAAGATATACTATTATGGCAAAAGCCAGTGCCCGCTATATGCATACACTGCGATAATCAAGCAGCTATATTTAGGGCACAAAATGTTATATACAACGGTAAGTCTAGACATATTCGTATATATAATACTGTTAAGCAGGTGCTCTCAAATGGTATTATCTCTATTGACTTTGTCTCGTCAAAAGATAATTTAGCGGATCCGCTTACTAAAGGTTTAGTACTGAGCGAATAAACTGCGCATCGAGGGGAATGGGTTTAAAAGCCTAACCTTACTGAGTCAGCTTAATGTAAACCTCACTTAGCGACTGGAGATCCCACGGACTAAGTTCAAGAGGAAAAACTAGTTATGATTGACTCAGCAAGTAAGCACTTGGGAGCTTGACTCCAATCCATTCCTAAGGTGCACATAAGTGCTTTTCTACAAGTGGATTAAGGATAAGCTTAACGCTTTTAATGATGCCTATATCTTGTTACTAAACAAGTGGAGTAGAGTAGACTACTCTTAATAGGACGATCATCTATGTGAGTATAGAGTTGGGTCGGCTCTTTGGGAATTTCTATGGAGGCTGTTATTCCCTAAAGATACTCTCTGAAACCAAGAATGTCCAGGGCCAAAATGGACACAACCGAGAACCAAAGTTGATTTGAAAAGTTACTGTGTGAAGCTTGTTGACTTGGCTTACACTAACGACTAACAGTTCAAGATCTAGTTCACTGATTAGCCAGTAAATCCGATAAAGTTTTCGTTATGAAAAGTTTAAGACCTAGTTCACCTATCCTGATACAGTTTCTTTTCTAAAGTATATTTCACTATAGAGTTAGTCTCTTTGTGTGTCAATTCCTTGAATCTCCATTCATTGTGGGGGATTGTTGGAAATATGAAGAATATATGTGAATCTTTGAGTTGAATTATGGCGAGATCCATTGATAGAATCAATTGGATAATGGCTGGAGTGTGTTCTCCTTCCATTGGGGATGAACGTGGTATATTCACATGTTCAATTCTGACTTCGAATGAATGAGATATTCAAGTCTAAAGTTTGCCTAATTCAAAGCTAAAAGGGGACTAAAGGTAGTTAAAAGCATTTAATCCCATATTGGCCATGCGATGGAAGTTTGAAGTGTTTAAATAGAGAAAAATGGGAACAAAGGGTGTGCCCTTTGGGTACTTGGAGTTTTCACGCGCGATTAGGGGGAAACTATGCCCGCATGTGTGCACGCGCGCCAGCGGCGGCGGCAGCGGCCGACCAGCGCCGGTGCCGGGCTCAGGCTCGGGCTCGGGCTCCCTACCCGGTGCGGTTCTTTTTGAACCGGGTCTCACGGTATTCGGATCATACCCGATCCGGATCCGAACTGCCCAGCGTAACGGCTGTCAGCAGACCGTTGCGAACAATTGGGCGGTTGCTACGGTTGAAACGAACCGTTGCAACTGTTCAGACCGAACCGTTGCAACTGTTCAGTTGGGTTCGGACACCTTTACCCCTCCCGGAGCGCTATAAATAGCGCTCCATTTTCTCAAACTAAGACACACAACAACACAGAGAAAACAGAAGCAACTGAAGTGGGCTTTCTGCAATTCAAGTTCGAAGTGACTTCCAAAAGGAAGTGGGAATTCTGCAACTCGGATTCCGATGCGACTTCCAAGAGATTCTGAAAAATTCGTTTTGAAAGAGGGCTCAGAAAATTCAGCAGATTCTTTAATAGAATTGTTGTCTGAATCTGGGACTTCCAAAGTATAATATTCTTCTACCTTCCTCCTTTCTCTACAGTGGGTGCTCCTCTAAAGTAAAGAAAAATATCCTCCTTGAAATATGTCTTGGTCCTGCTGCTTCAATAATCCTGTGAAGGTTCTGGTTAACTATGGTTCGACCGTACGGTGATTTGGTAGTGCTATCCAAATACTATGAAGGAGTGTTGTATCTTGGGAGACCAGCGTTCAATAACCCGTTAGCACCGGTGCGGGGGACGTAATTGTCTTAAGGAGATTCGCTTTAAGCGTACCTCACTCCAAGTACTGTATAAGTGAATTAATTTTCATTATACAGGGGTTATACTGATATTCAGTATATTGAGACTGACTTATACCAGTCTAATTAGTGTTTAATCAAGGAAGGTAATTGAAAGGTGGTTCTTTAATTAAGGAACGTTCTATTGAACGGAAAACCTCCCACCTAATATTAACCGACCTGACCAATTAGATCGGTGATATTTCAGTGATATTGATTAGTTGTCAGATTGATCCTAGAAACTAACAGTCTTTTGGAATGAAAACTATTATGTTATTTATCATTGACAATTTTGATATTATTGAATGTTATTTTATACCTCCTATCTTTGAAATCATGTCTACGTCACTTGTTAGCTCATCTTTTAATTAATTAATTATTAGCTTCTTTTAGACTCAAAAGCAATGCACATTGTTGCTTGACCTGTTCCAACTTGTGATTTGGGCTCTTTTGGTTTATTTTAGTAATAAATCCCTCTGGCACACACTTGAAATCTATTTGTTTGTTGTTATGCGGAGAAATCGGATTTTGAATATTGAACAAGCTTTGAATTCTAAAACTTTAAACAAAGATAATTTTTTTTTAATATGTTCATTTTATTTTGTGAACAAAAAATGTTGTCAGACTCTAACTTAAAATTCACATAAACCGTCATAATCATTACTACTTGACTTGGGTCTAACTCAAAAACAAAACTCAGAAATTAGTTAATATTTATACTATCTTCACACACAAACAAAAGTAGACTATCTTCACACACAAACAAAGTTAGAATTTACAGCTATGTGATTGTGGTGATTATGAGTATTTTGTGCACTGTAAACTTCAGAATGTTCACCTTTCACAAGAGAAAGAGTAGTGTAAAAAAAGATGAACGGTCAGAAGATGATGGCATGTATTACAAAATATTTTCAATAACATAGTTGGACAATACACTTGGATTACTTGTTTCATTACTCACAGAAAATATCTGAAATCTTCTACTGTTTTAGACAGGTTTTTTTTTTAATTATTTTTTATTTTTGGTAAACAGATTATGTGTGAGTAGTACATTGCACATGCATTTGTGTTTTTTGGGAAATTTTGTTAATTTATTATTGATTAAACGCTAGAGAGTCTTACTCTCACGGTTTTCTAAAGAAACAAAACAAACAAAATAAAAGAAACAAAGTGACGGTAACGCTGTTATGATAGGATATGCTATTTGTATGATGTTTTTCCTTCTCCTTCTTGTTTTATATTTTATGAGCTCTTATTATTTTTCTCTTATGTTTTGTAGTGGGGGCTGGGGACCAACTCTACAAACTTTCCAATGAAAACAGAATCCACATGAACAAAAAATAAAAAACCCTCACTCCAAACCAACACATAACCAACAAGAAAGAAACTTGCCATGTCAAAATACCATTAACCATTAACCTTGTACCTAATGACACTCAACTCTTCTTAATCAAACGTTGTTGGTTGCATCCATTCCCCAATCACCCCCACCCTTACACCCACCCAATCATTACCACTCTGGCCCACATTTCAGCACCCAATCACCGATCTGGGTCTAAAACGCAGAAACAACAAACATCCCCCACAACTGGAAGAAATTTTTTAATTATTATATTGAATATAAACACCCACCAAAACCACAAACCCACCTTCCATGAACCATAATAATTCCATTCTCTCTCATTTCTTTACATCCATTCCATCCCATCTCACCATGCTCTCATCTGCCTCCTCCACCTCATCCCAGCGGCAATCCAAGCCGCCGCGGGAATCGAAACCCGATGCCCGGCGCGGCGCGGGGTCCACCTCCTTCTCCCGGTGGAGGACCCCGGGCCAGCAGCGCGTCTACAATCGCCGGTTGCTAGACGCGCTGCGGGCCCCCGCGCGCCGGCCCGTCAGCGCCCGGGCGGTGAAAGACGCGGCCGACTCCGCCCTGGCACTGACGGCCCGGGGCCAGTCGAGGTGGAGCCGGGCCATACTGACGGGCCGGCTCAACAAGGTGGCGGTGAAGGCCAGGGTGAAAGTCCGGAGGAAGAAGCCCCGGAAGCCGGCCAAGAAGGCGAAGCTTGTGGTAGCGGAGCCGGGTGAGGCGAGCAAGGAGAGGAAGGTGAAGGAGAGGCTGAGGCGCCTCGGGCGGCTCGTGCCTGGGTGCGGGAACCTGCCGGCGCCCAGCCTGCTGGAGGAAGCGGCGGACTACGTGGCGGCGCTGGAGATGCAGGTGAAGGTGATGAGGGTGCTGGCGGAGGCGCTGTCGGCCGCCGCTCTGTCGCCGGAGACGGCTGAGGAGGAGGAGGGGGAGGAGGAAGGGGGGAGTAATTAAGATTATGATGATGTGATTAATAAGGATGATGATGATGATGGTGGTGGTGAATTAAGGATTTTGGTGGGTATAAAAAATTTTGTTTGTAAATTCTTGATGCTTGTATATGAATGTACCCTCTCTCTCTTACCTATTTGGCACTTGAAACAAGAAAAGTTGATGGTTAGGTTTATTTATTCTCTAATTATGTTTTTGTTGTTTGTGTCTTGATTTTGTTGTTGTGCGTATGCGTGGATAAATTGATTTTTTTTTTTTTTTTTGGGAAATTGGAAAGATTGGAGATGATATTGTGTGGGCATGATGATTTCTGAGTTGAGAAGTGAAAGGAGTCGGATAAGGATTTTATTGTTGAACTGAATTTTTAAATTTCTATTATTTTTTTAAAATTTTGATGAATTCTTGATTCTTGTTATTCTTGTTTTGCTCTGTTATTGTTCCTTGAATGAGAAAATGATGGTTTGTTTTCTTCTTGATCAACTTGACAAGTTCTTTATCTTGAAATTTCTTCTAAAGTCCATTCTTTTTCTTGAAAATGCTATACTGGGTTGTGTATGGATTAATTTAGATGAAAAATTAAGAGATTATGCAGGAAAATGGGAAAGTTAGCAGCTAAGGTTGTTGTGAAGGGATAAATAAATTGTGTGATAAATTGTCATTAATTGTATGGAGTTTGATTATTAAATTGAAAGAGTGGGAGCTGAACTTCGATGAATGATTTAGAGTAGTTTAAATTAAATTAATAATTAATAGATTTATCAACTAAGTAGTGGTTTGACAATTAGTTGTCTAAATTAATCTAATCCTTATTAGAGAATGAGATAGTGGATCATCTGAAACGAAAAAAAGAAAAAAATGACAAATTTGAAATAAAAGGATGTTGCTAACTTACCAGGAAATTGGAAAATGGTTTTGCCTAAATTTAGGTCTTTTTGCCTGAACGTTTTTCTTTTTTGTATTAGCTACCAAAAAAAAAAAAAACTAAATGCTTCCTTTGGTTGCCGAGAGAGAGAGAGAGATGGTGGGGAGAAAAAAGAAGCATGAAAAAGAGTGGAATGTTGTAAATAAATGTATCTGCTCACCTACCAACATAGTAAAATTTACTATGTGATGACGCAAGCGATGACGCAAGCATGCAAATAGTGACTGCATAGTACCTAAGAGTTTTTCTATAAATAGGCCCTTTCTGATTCATTTCATTGTACACTTCAGAAATCAATAAGAATTCCTACTTCTACTCTATCTTTATAATCTCTATAATTCTCTGTTTCGATGTAATAATTTCTCGGGTTTTACAACAAGGAAAGAAATGTAAACTGGCTCTCACTTTTCACACGGGAGGGGGGGGGGGGGGGGATTGTTTGATAGTATGAAAGAGAATTTTGAACAGCATCTAATACAACATACATCTCAAGTATCTTATAGTTTCTTTTTTTCCTTCTTATTTTCATTTATAAGGAAACTAAAAAAAAACACAGAGAGGAGAAGAATTAGGGAATAATATTCAGAAAACAAATATAAATATAGAGTTGCTTTTAAGCAAACGGTGAGATAAAATCCCTATGTCCACTAAAGGAGTTTAACAAAACAACTCAACACACGGAAAGAAGAAAAAGTAAACAATAAGCTCCCATATACAATCACAGAGGGACTGGTCAAAGGTTACATGAGAAAAAAATTAACATAATCTTCAATGTTGTGTATGAATACAACCAAGGGAAACACAGTCAATTGGATGATATAATATTTATTTGTGCCAGTAAATTCTTGCATCGGCTCTCAATTATCAAAAATGAGAATCAAGGTGCAGTGGCAAATTCCTAGAGGACTTCTCCACACACCGAATTTGTTGAATAAACACAGGCAAGTAATCACAGAGGACTACACTAGGATTTACGTGAAAACCTCAAAAAGAAAAAGTCACAGGAGAGAGAATTTCACTATAATTTCAGTGGATTACAAGTGAATTCGGATGCCAAGTGATTACAGTGTGTTAAGGGTTTCAGTGATCGATCCCCTTCCTTATTGGAAGGGGCAAAGTATTTGTAATACAAAGTTGTTAACCTGGATAAGATTGTTGAGGATCTTCGATAATCGAACGATCCCTAAATCTCAACCGCATGAACCACATATCTATAACTCCTTGGAGGTTTTGATTGCTGAACTGTTCTGACCTTATCCACAACCATCGATCCAATCCTGGGATTGTTGCAACTGTGGTTGAGGAAGAGAAATTGAATTGAAATAAAGAAAAAGTTAAAGTCAGAAAGTTTTTAGTCTATTCTCAATTTATCCACGTGGCAAGGGCTAGACGGGTAGATCCACAGGAAAAGATGCTATGAAAGTTTTTCGAAACGAATTCTCTAATAAATAGCTTGGAAAAAGAATATTGATTGTAAGAAAAAGGATTTAATTAAGTAAAGGAGATTATAGTCTACTAATCATCTACCACAACTAAGTATTAATTTAAGAGAAAAGAACATCATATTGAAGCCATAAAAATCTACGTTAGGGTTTTGGTTGAGAATCAAGTAAGATGAGTAAAAATATTGTAAACCCTAATTAGAGTACACTAATTATAATTAAATTTTAGTTCATCCTAATTTTTAAGCATAGCATAAGATAGTCTTTTAAACCTAACAAGATGCTCTCAAACTTTCTAAATATAAACTAAGAATAATCATGAAAAAGTGCAATCCTAAATTAATTCAACTTAATTAATTATTCATCTTTAAGAATTATCAGTTTAATCCTAGGGTTTCTAATTAGCATGAATTTCAATCAGTTCATCTTTTAGACTAAACTTAGTTGATCGAGAGATTAACAAACTACAAGTTAATTTAGTTATTCATATTTTTATTGTTTTAACAAGATTTATAATGAAGAAAGAAAGTTGCATAAGAAAGAAAAGAACAAAAGCAAATAAAAAAACTAAAGCAATAAAATAATTAAATTGAAAAATAAGAGAGATGAAAAGAATAATGAACCTTTATTAATGGATGTCACCGACCAATTACAAGTTCTTCTTCTTCAAAAATCTTCTTCTCCAAATAGAAAGCAAACTATTATAAAGAAATTTGGAAAATAAAATGGCTAACAAAAATCCTATACTCAATCTCTGAGATGCCTCTCCTCTGTTGCTCTGCAGGGGTATTTATAGGAGATTTGAGAAGTAGAGTCTCACACAAACACCTCACCAAAACTCAATGTACGCGGCCCCAGGATGGCTGCGTTTCCGCAGCCAAAAGGGGAGGCCGCGACTCTTTTGTGGATTCTGGTCACGCGCTTTAGCGTGTGGCTTCATCTCATCCGTATATGTGAAGATCTATCATCAGAATCTTCGTTTGATCTCTGAATTTTGAAATATATCGATCTCTTAGATAACTTAGAGATCAAGTTATCTCTAAATTCGAGTTAAATTTAGATTTTTTCCCCTTTATCTTCATCTTGTGGTGGAAGCAATCAGATTTAAATAGAAATCCACCTCTATCTTTAATTAGGATGAGGGTTTATCTATTTCTATCTTTTTCCTCATCTAGGTTTTAAATTAAATTAATTTAAAATCCAAAATTAATTGAGAGAGAAAAGATGCTTCCTTTATCTTCTCAATTAATCTTTATTTTCATAATTCTTGTAGGCTTTTGGGCTCCTTTTGGCTTTCTCTTGGATTATGGAGGCATGCACATTACTAAATGATAAATGAATTAAATAGTAATATTTTAACAAAAATTAAGCATAAAAATGTGAATAATAATATGCATTATTGATGACCAATCACACCCCCATACCTATCTTTTTGCTCGTCCTCAAGTAAAAATAAAAAAAATTAATCTAACTATCCTAATATCACTTTCGTAGATATCACGATTGCACTTCGCATGTGCAACAAGCTGTTAAACCTCTAGGTTACCGGACGAGTTTTGTCTTGTGAAGATTTTCAGTGAATTACACTCACAAAATCCATAAAGAAAGAAAAAGAAAATGTTAGTGTTTTCAAAACTCCATTTTAAAAGAGAGAAAATATTTGAAATATCTTTATAAAAATTAAACAATTTATAAGTTTTTAGGATTACCAAATTGATCATTCTTATACTTAGTCTTTATTCAAATATTTATTTATCAATTTAGGTTAAGATTCAAATTGAATTTCTCATTGAGTCTTTAATCTTTACCCTAAATCATATGCATCTTTGTGAACATGAATTTTTTACTTGGGATTCTTTAACTTCAACTCTCATGCTTTATACATTTATTACTTTTCTTTTTTTTTTTTTGTAAGAAGTTCAAAGTATTACCACTTTGTTATCCTTTAATTACTTTTTTTTTTTTTTTTATGTATAACTCATCTACTTTTCTTTCATGTAAGTATAAAGGCTTTTTGAGGCCCCTAATACCTAACTAATTGATTATTAGATGTGTTAATACACATATTATATATTTTTCTCTTTTTTTTTTAAACTTACCTAATTACCTTTCACGTAAATATCATGGCTTTCTTAGACCAAAATACCTAACTAATTAATAATTAGATTTGTTTATTTTATATATATTTTTTTAAGACACAAGAGTTTTTGGTTTGAGTCCCAAATGTGTAAGTGTATAAAGCATGCATATTTCATCAAGGTTAAGATATCAAGACTAAATTACTTTTTCAATTTTTTCTCCTAAATCTAAAAATCAAACACATACTCTTATTTTGACCAAGTAGTAAGAAATCCTAAATTTGATTTTTCTATTCCTTATAATTAACTTAATTACTTACAAAAGATAAGTCAAAAAATTATTTCCTTTTTCAAAAAGTTTTTTATAAAAAAAAATTTTCAAAAAATTATTTTAAATTATTTTAAATTCTTTTTTATGTTATGTTAGTTATATGTTATTTGGTTACCCCCACACCTATCTCATGCATTGTCCTCAATATGAATGTATGTATAAATGAATGAAATGAATGGGCGAAGAGGTAAAGTTACCGATCTATTGGGTCAAAAAGACCCATGGCTGTGTCTGCTTCCGGTACTGATTATAAAAACGGTTTCAAACGTTGACCATTTATCTTGAATTCATTACCATTCTTAGGGTCACATATCTCTATGGCTCCATGTGGAAACACAGTCCTAACAACGAATGACCCTATCCATCTTGATTTCAACTTCCCTAAAAAAAGGTGAAATCTAAAATTATAGAGTATTAGACTTTTTGTCCTAGGACAAAATTTTTTCTCATGATAAACTTATCATGAAAAACCTTAACCTTATCTTTCGTAATCTTCCTATTTTCGTATGCCTCGTTTCTCAACTCCTTAAGTTCGAAAATTTGCAATTTCTGAGCGCACCAGCCTTATCTAGATCAAAATTCAGCTGCTTAATTAATTATCCATAAGGCTTGGTGCTCTAACTCGATAGGAAGGTGGTAGCCTTTCCAAAGACTACCCTAGAAGGAAACATCTCTAGAATCGTTTTAAAGGCGGTCCTATATGCCCATAAGGTATCCACGAATTTGGTGGACCAGTCCTTCCCGTTTTGATTCACAATTTTCTCCAAGATATGCTTAACTTATCTATTTGAGACTTCTACCTGTCACTGGTTTGGGGATGATAAGGTGTGGATAATTTATGTGCTATGGTATATTTTCGCATAAGAGCTTCAGAAGTTCTATTGCAAAAATGTGAACCATTATCACTAATTATGGCGCGAGAGGTTCCAAAGCATGAAAAGATGTTTTCTTTTAAGAACTTGACCACAACTTTGTTGTTGTTTGTCTTGCAAGGGATGGATTCAACCCATTTTGATGCATAATCCATAGCTAACAAGATGTATTGGTGACCAAATAAGTTAGAAAAGGGACCCCATAGAGTCAGTGTCTTAAATGTCAGAGTTCTCGTAACGCGCCAATCCAGATGGTACGGAAACGCTACGGCGACATATATACACAGAGTAGAAATACCCTCACGTATTTACGCTAAGCCTCTGTACAGAAAATATATATAAGATACACAATAAGTCCAGTATAAATAAGTACAAGAATACCTGCAAAAGGGGTCAGTGATCATAACTGACATGAAAACAGGGATAAGTAAGAAAATAAGGACACAATAATCAAGATACCTATAAATAGTATGATCACGAGTATCCTATGAGTATCCAGTGAAATATCTGATACTGCGATATCTCAGATCTCTAACTTGAGCACGTAAACCCAGGGTCATCAGAAAATGACCTAGTGAGTGGTAAAATGAAGGAAACAGTAATATATATTATAATCGCACTCACGATACTAATATATAATACATGTGTAAATACCAGTATGACAATATAATAATAATAACAATCAGGAAGAATACACAAGTGTCATATTTCAACATTATCAATACCTAGTATGTTATAACAATGTCAATACCACAATAGTATCAAGCGTTATGTAATTAATATCAGTTCATGTGTCCGGACTGTGCTATCACATATAATAAGTCACTTTGAGAAATTATGTTATTACAGTCAATAAAGTTATTTTATTTATATATGCTTCTCAAAATATGCAATATGATCTGGTATTAAGTGTTTCTAACTACATCAGTATGTATAAGTATTATGTAGCATGTTTTACTTACTTTATATTTCTGGTTTAACCTAATAGTAATGGTAGTATAAGGGTGTCATGAGGAATATGAACATGGAGATATAAAGTATGTAGAATAACCATACTACAGGTGACAAGACAGTGGATATGTGGGTGTCATGATGTCCACAGGGTATATACATGAAACAGAATTACATAGAACGGAGAATATACGTGCACAAGATTAGTGTGTCACCACATGAAGTGTATCAAGTATCAGGAAGTGAAACATGTTATACAGGTGACATAATAGCAGAGAAAATATCAGGAATAGTAACAAGTACAAGTGAACAATAATATACATGTATCGGTCAAGTCATGTTATTTATACAATAATAACAATCAATACCACCTGGTATTTTAATCAATCTCTTTCAGTATCCCATACAACTGGCAGTTCATACCGGAGCCCACATTCCAGATGAACCCATCTGGACATGGCATACGGGTACCATTATCTGAACGAGAGGGTGACCAAATAACAAGCTTTCCCGACGTTACTATTGTTTATACTATTTTATTATGTTAACTGAAAACCCAATGATCGAGGAGCTCCAGTTGCGTGAGTGTATCCCGTGCATACCCGGGACAACGGCCTTAAACAAACCCCTGATTGCTGAGACCAGGGCTACCCGCTAGGGCAGGAGAAAGAAACAAGAAACTCAAAGAGCTATTACAATACAAGTGGTAGCCAGCACTGCCACCTCCCCTGCAGTGGGATTAACAATGATCCAGACATCCACCCGATAAGACTTAGTCAACCATCAAGTCTCCCCTATCCTCAAGTTATATTTATTATATTTGAACTACACAGTATATCAAGAACTAGAACAGTGTAGGTATAAGTAATACGATAATAGGATATGAGTTTTGTTGATATCATGAAACAAGATAACGGAAAATGATATACAAGAGATGTCGGATTTTAGAGGTGGCCCCCGTGGCTTAAATCCACGTGGCACTCAGTTTCACACATCACGTATCAACAACACTCATGTCCAATAACGAGAATATCAATATAAGTAACGAGATACAATCATGTAATGAGATTATAGGAATATACATGTAGCAATAATCCATGTAATAAGAACGGTGATCCACATGACAAGAATATAAAAACATAATCAATGCATGTATATCGGTGAATATATGTAACAGTGGTGTATGTACATGACATAACTGTATACAGAATATCCATGTAACAATGATAAAATATATGAAGGAGTAGCATATCCGTGTATCAATAGTACATGTAATAACAGTGTTCAGTATAACATGTAATACCTTGTCCAGTGAACTAGAGTATCCATGTAATAATGATACAAGTCCACTTAATATCAGTGACTCAGTGTAATAGTGATACAAGTACATGAATTAGTAGTGTGTGATGTCACGAGGGAAGTAACAGTGAGAATAGCAAGATGATGTCTTTATCTCGATATACCTCTATTTGTTATAACGATTCCAACATAAATAACATGATAAATATCTTAAAGCAAGTATTTATTATTTTCTATTTTCAAACTCTTCACAACCAATTTTAATAATTGTTATTTTAATATGTTCGAATATCTTTATTAATAATTCAATAATCGCTTCTTACCAATATATAACTAATTTAATGTATGTTATTGTAAATCAAGAAACAAAATAAAATTATTATTTAACAATTATATCCTATTAACTGCCATGCATATACTACTTACAGTGATTTATCAATTATTGTATTTATTAAATAATATTCATAATGATTTACCGTGAATCATGATTTATTAAATAAGGCAATCAATCAATTTCACTAAACATGATAAAATATAATTTATAAAAGAAAAACACTCACTTAGTCATTACAGGGACCTAACTCTTTGTCCCACGATCGCAACAACACCAGAATCGTCCAGATCGGACTCCAGATGCTCCAAATATTGCCCGAACATTAAAAGTAATAAAAATTATTTAAATATGTAATAAAAATATCTCAAATGAAAATATTATAAATTATCAGGGGGTTTTCTATAGTTTTACTTTTATTTAATTTGGATGCAAGTATGAGTGGCAAACGGGTTGGTTTGGCACCAATACCCAAACCCATAACTTAAGTGTAATGGGTATTCGGTCTAATGGGTTTAGGTTATTGGGTTTGAGTGATAATGGGTTTGGATTTGGGTTTAATTGATAACAAGTTCTTGCAAGGAGACTAAATTTAGGAATGAATAGTGTGGTAACCCAATAACTTATAGATTAATTGGTTTTTGCAAGAATACTTCAAAAAATGATCTCTCTTTCAAATTGCGTTTTTGAAAATACAAACAATTTTTTTATGGATTTTGTGAGTGTAATTCACTGAAAACCCTCGGGAGATTACAACTCCTCCTCTAGGGATAACCTAAAGGTTTAAAGGCTTGCTGCACATGCTCAGTGCAGTCGCGTGACCTGCGAAAGTGGCTAACTTTTTAGTTTTTCTTATTTTGTTCGAGGATGAGTAAAAGATAAGTGTGGGGGTGGAATTGTACACATATTTTGCCCTCTATCAGGGAAGCACTGAAGATGGTGTTCACTTCTCGATAGCGGATGAGGGATTGGTTCACCTGATCCTCCTGTTGGGGAACTTCGGAGGCTTGCTTTTGCACCTTTGACTCTGAAGGCTATTTGGGATTGAGAATGAACTCTTTGAGATACCTTCGATCCACTAGCTCTTGGAGCTATTTTAGGAGAGACCTGCAGTCAACGATGCGATGACACATCTAGTCGAGGAAGGCATAATACTTTTCCGCTCTGGCCCTTTTTGAGTTAGCGGGAAGTGGTTGGGTGCCTCACCCAGGGCTGATCCTTGATGGCGCTGAAGACATGGTCGACAAAGATCTTGAACAGAGTAAAACCAACCTCCATTTTGTTGGCCTTCGCAGGGTTCCATGGGGGTGGCTTGTTGATTGCACTAGAAGCTCGGTTCTGATTTTTCTTCAGGAAAGCAGCCACGACTTCGACTTCTCCCCCTCACTTCCCTCTTTTGGAGGGCGATTGACTGTGTTGCAGGTAGCATCCTCGATTTGGATGTACTTCTGGATCCGAAAGAGGATGTCCATCATCTTGGTGACCTTATGCTTCACCAAGTGCTTGTACAATGAGTATGTGACTTGTAATTTGAATTTGAAAATAACTGACATAGTGCTTGAGGCTCTCTCTGGGCTTCATCTTGATTCTAAGGAGGTGATTGTTGTTCTTCCAAAACTCACACCATGAAGCGTATTGGTTACAGAAGGCCTACCCACCTCTTAGAAATTCCGGAGTGAATGCCTCAGAGAGAATAGAATCAGTCGAAGGTGACACCCTTGAGGCTGGATGAGAACACAAGCTCATGAGGAGGTCATCATGAGAGTAGACCGCCATCTTTTCTTGGTAATGCATTCTGTCCCACTCATGAAAGGTCCCGAAGATATTGGATGGGGTCTGTCCCTCCCATGTACCCATCGAGCTCGGCATCGCGAACTTCTTCGAGAAACGGTGAGAGAGAATCTCCTCGGAGAGTGGCGAGTCGGAGGTCCTCAAGCTGCGAAATTCCATCTCCTTGCGCGGTCGCATGTTCGCTTCCTCGATCTGCCTTTGAACCAACTCCTCGATGTCCTCAATGCAAGGAACCTTTTGAACCTTGCAGGGCCTGGAATTCTCGGAGTGCTCTCATTACTCAGAGTGTCAGACCTGTCACGCCTCCTACTATTCACAGCATGGGTGGTCTTGTGGTGTGATGGGGACAGAGGAGTCTGAGACTCTTCCACCCCTTGAACTTTGGTGGATTGAGACTTCTGCGGGATCTCGAGCTGAGTGAGGAGATGGTTTTGGACACAAATTGATGCGTCTCTTTCTAGGGCAGTCCTCTCGCGATCGCAAGACGCCTTCGCTTGTTGTTCGTCCAACTGCCTCTGAAGGCTGAGAGCATTTGGAAAATCTGGCCCTCAGCGAGTAGTTTGGTCTCCTGCCTATTGATCTCTGCCCCTGGCATGGTGGTCGAAGGATAGTAGGTCTCCCCAATGTCTTCAATGACAATATTGTGAAGGGAAGGATGGGGATTGGTTTGTTCCGTGCCCTCAGCGGCTATCGACTTGACCTTTGAAGAGGCAGCGACGACAGGTCGGGTTGTAGTCTTCATTGGCGGGGCCATTTTTATTTGGTGAGGCTTTTTGAGGAAGGGTTTAAAAAAGGGGGCAGAGATCTTGAGTATAGATTCAAGATCTCAATGAAAGCACCAAATGCAGTGAAAAATTTCTAGAGGATTTCTCCACGCACCGAATTTGTTGATTAACACTGGTAAGCAATCACAGAGAACTACACCAAGATTTATGTGAAAAACCCAAAAGGAAAAATCTTGGGAGAGAGAGAATTTCACTATAATTCAAGGGGATTACAAGTGAAATTCGGGTGCCGAGTGATTACAGGTGTGTTAGGGGTTTCAGTGATCGATCCCCTTCCTAATTGGAACAGGCAAAGTGTTTGTAATACAAGGTTGTTAACTTGAAAAAGGTTGTTGAGGATCTTTGATAACCGCACGACCCCTAAATCTCAACTGCTTGAACCACATATCTGTAACTGCTTGGAGATTTTGATTGCTAAACTGTTCTGACCTTATCCACAGCCACTGATCCAATCCCGGAGTTATTGCAGCCGCCAGGTCTGTGGTAACTGGATTGAGAAATGGGTTCAAGTCATACAACCAACCTCACGATCCGCAAGCACCACGTGGAGATATTCAGGGTCTTCGGGTTGTGAAGATCGAGCTTGAATGTGTTAAGGGCTCAGAGGGTGATTTCGAGCCCAATGATTCCTTGGATGGGATCTGTACTCATGATTCTGATCAAGGGTCAAGTGGTGGTCGCTCTCTTATATTTCTCTGAGACTTACCACGCGTTGCGTTCTCATTCCGAGGTCAAGAATTGACCACTACAATCAAGATGGAAAGGGATGCGAGGCTCTATCTCGACCCTCTACATGCCAATGAAAGGTTCATTGAATTCTCACTTGTGGAATATATGCGCACGATGGCGATGGAAATGGACGGGCAAGATTATCCGATCTCCAACTACTACACGTGGATTCACCGCCCTTCAATTATGTATGGCCCTCAGGCCTCCATCTTCAATCCAAGATCACAAAGAGGAAAGATGTTTAACTACATGTCACTCCATTGAGGCCTACAAGGCCAACTAACACAATAACTCGACTTATTTCGATCAGACACGTAGATGACGAAGGGTTGCTGGTCAACTATCTTGGTTGTCCTAATGGTTATGGAAGTTGTTCAGCTAAATGTGAGCTCAAAACCTCTGCTCAAGGATTGTTTTGTTGGCAGCTAAGGTATTATGTCCTGTGAGAGATGATGAGTTAGTGGGGCCTATACCACCTCTCGCCGTTTGATAGCGAAAAAATATATCATAAACCTGTAACCTCTTTCCTCGCAGACTGACTTCTCTACGTATCATCCAAACTCCCACAGGTAAAACCGCCCTTGTTTAGATAAGATGGTGCCAGAAAAGACTGAAAACTACATGACCCCTGAAACCAAAACTGGAATGGAGTATTCTAGGGAAGAATTTAGTGTTACCAGCTACAATGTGATATGAGGCATCCTTGAGCTATCAAATGAACACATAAATCATAGAGCTATATTTAGCATCTAAGAAAATAATAGTATAATCTGATGGGATCCCTTTTTCTTGGGAAAGACAACACTAGATACAAAATTAGCTGGCAATAATTGTCACATTGTCTCTCCTCAAAAATAATTGTCCCGTCCCAAATTTTGCATAAACTGAGCATATGAACATTGAACTGATTCCCAAAATGTGAAGGATTTTCAATAGGACGGATTTAGTAGAAGCAATACAAGGATTCATCTCCATTACCTAAAAAAGTAGTACGAAGTAATACTACAAGTAGAATGGAAGTTCAAAATCCATCATATTCTGAAATCCCAAGTCTTCAACCGAAAAACATCAATTCATCATATTGATCATTTTGTGAAACCTGAAATCTACACAAATAACCCAATTTGAAAAGTAAGTTGATGCAAAGAGCATTATGGGCACACAATCAATCAATAATATACATGACTGGCCCTCATGCTTCAAGTATGACCACAACTGTGCTGTTTTGAGCAAGCCAAACAGAATGAACTTTATTCTCAAATTGTCAACACACGATATCAAACAGAGGAAAGGATATTTACAACGAATACTACGCTGTTTCTGCACAAGCACAAGAAGTTTCAAAATTCAATAACCTTCCTAACAATTGCCAGCAAGCTCTAACAAACAGCTTACAGATAGCTTACCACTTGCAAAGAATTAAAAATGCCACCGGAGACTTTATTACGTAAACCTATATGAAGGGGTGAGTAAAAATAGGGGAGAGACTGTCACTGAAAAGGTGATTGGAGTTGGGCTAAAACCACTGCTACTGCATCGAAGCTGTCGCTCTAAATTGCCAAATTTTTTGGCAATGGTAGGACGAACATCATCAGCATCAACAAGAGTTTCAAGGAAAGGAAGCAATGAAAGGAGTGCCGATCTGATGGGGCATCAAAACAACTCTTGATAGGTATTCCATTATTCACTTGCAAATGGAAAACCTAGAATAATGAAAGAAGCAACAAACTTAAATAGTTTGGAACCTCACTAATAAATTACTCTAGTTTAAGCACACTGCATTCTAAAAATAAATAACATATGTAAGCGAAAGTATAACTGGGAAACTGAAGTCCACATTTTCACAATGCTCCAGGTTAGAATTTACAAGAGTTTCTGCACAGAATGCCAGAAAGTGAGCTACAGAAGCGTTCATACTATTAATATGCAAATTGAAAATTGGGTAGATTGGAGATGATTGTGTGGGTATGTTGATTTCTGAGTTGACAAGGGAAAGGGAAAGGGAAAGGGAAAGGATATGTTGCGCTCAGATAGCGCTTCTTGCGCCTAGCGCCTTCTTCTGGGCAACAACCAACTTTTGAAACCCAAACAACGGAGATAGACGCGCCGGAGAAGTACCCACACGGCAAGAATAGAGAAACAAGAGAGAAAACAAGCCAACACAGTATGTAACTAGGTTCGACAATTTGCCTACGTCCTCGGGGCAAGGGAGAGAGATTTTATTGATTCAACAATCAATTACAACTTGTTCCTTACTTTCAAGAAATTTCTAAGAGGATTTTCAGAGAGAGATTATTCATGAGGGTTCTTAATCCTTATTTATAGCCAGAAAGTCCTAGGGATTTAGAAAACCACAATTGGATTTGACACCAAAACAGAAAAAGGAGTTCGAATCCGTTCAGGAGAGGCAATCGCGTTTGTCGGTCGACCCAATCCCTCGGTCGACCGGTCGGTCGACCGTGACCAACAGAGAGTCCTGTTGTGCCAGTCGGTCGACCGTACCGGTCAACCCTTCCTTAGTCACAGTCGACCGGGCGGTCGATCGGGCTGTACCTGTGCACGTCGTGCACACCGATCGACCGGGCGGTCGACCGGGCTCTGTCCTGGCCTACTGCAAGCTGTGTTATCGCTCCTTTTGACTTCCGATCTCTGCACTATCTCTTCTAATGAGTTTAAAGAACTCTACCGATGTATTTTATCTCCTCTATCTTCTCTCTCTATAATTCTCCACCTCGGTGAAGATTTTTCAAATCTGAGCCGAACTCCAATGAACATCTGACGAAATCGAAACACGATCTCGGCTTGAGCGCTTCGAACGAAATCGACACACGATCTCGGTGAAATTGACATACGATCTTGACTTGGCCAACAGATGAAACCGGTTCCTACAAGACAAATTGCTAACACATATACAATTGATTTCTAATGATCTCACCAATTCAAATTGAGTTTGTAGTCGCTACTAGCAACTCTCTCCAAACTCCAATATCAATTGTATTGATCCCAAACTTCAGCTCAGCTATCCAAACGGAATCCACTATACATGCCTTCCCAACACTCCACCGAAGAGAAAATACCATATGAGTCGACTAGCGAATATGTTTCTTACTCTGTAACTTAATGGAACTCTAATCCAAATGACCTCAGAAGGAACCTAACCTGAACCACACTGACTCCAACTGACTAACATTCCAGTTCACATGTCTTCAAGACGGTCCAACTAAATCTGAGTAGAGGACACCAAAACACCATCATCGGCTTCATCAAACTAGATGCACACCCCCTTATGTAAGCTCAACTATCTTCTCACAAAAAGATCAGACGTTCATCGAGATCACAATATTTTACCTCTAAGTGAAGCCCAACTCTTCACCACTACGTGAAGTCCAATTCTTCACCTCTACGTGAAGTCCAAATCAGCCTCTCGAGAACCCAAATACACCAAATAGCTTCATAGGGCTGCATCACCAACTGGCTGCGTGTTCGAAAGGAGGAATTGAATTGAGCAAAAGTTCAGAGTAAACCATTTAAGTCCATGTGCTGATGTTCAAACTCTGAATATGTGTGTAAATTTACTTTGCTCCTTCGAATTACCGTTTATAGTAAAGGTTATAACGGGTCGTATCCGCAGGGAGGGCTTGCGATGGAAACATTCACAGTTCTTTATGTTCAATTTTTGGGAAGAAAAATGAAAGTTCTTCTTTGTTCAAAAATCGAAAACAAAACAAAGTAAAAAGAAAGTGAAGAATCTTTGTAGTGTTTTAAGAAAAGAAAAATAGAAGCGAGGAAAACGGAATGAAAATGGCGAAGTTGGAAAAAGAGAAAGTTTTAGAAAAGAGTTTTAAATTCGATAGGGAGAAAACTATAACTAACTAACATTCTACACTACTAACTTACAAATCTCATTGGGTGACTTGTGCCTCATGTAGATTCATTGGCAATTGTCCATCTTACTTTGGCAAGTCAATAAATTGCCCCAAATTGTGGAAATGATCTCATCTTAGTTTGGCTAGGTGGCCTCCTTAGATCATCGGCTCCCAATAGGTTCACAATAATAAAACATAGGTATTCACACTTTAAGTATGCTTAACAAGAATGTAAGATTCGTTAAATCATCAAAGCATAACAAGCTAGCACGAAATAAGAAGCTAGTACAATAAGTGTAAGCATACTAAAGTGATCCATCTTCATGTTCCAACAAGACACTTGTTAAAGAAACAAGGCTCTAAATGAGGCACACATGAATTATATGGAGAGGATAACGAAGCCTTCACTAAGAATAAAATCAATACTCATCTTCGTTGGGAATAAAAAGACTTGTTAGATACAAGACTAGAAATGTAAACATCCAATGATTCATATGAGTTAGCATCACTCAAGAGTTAGTAGTTAGTAGTGTTAGAAGTTAGTTAGTCATGTTAGATGATTAGTTAGCCATAGAAAAGAAAAACAAGAAAGAAGACATGGTAAAATAAGTGCAAGAATGTAAAGAGCTTTGAAAGTAAATGGCAATAGAGTAAGAAAATTTGAGGAAGAAAAACTTGAGCATTTGTATTTGAATTGTCACTTCTTCACTTACAGAGATCTCACTCACGCTCTCTCTCTTTTCTGGATCTAAAGGAGAAATGAAAAATTACACAAAGAAACTAAGAGAGAACTAAAGAACTCCTAACTATTCTCCTAAAACAAAACGCTAGTCTCTCCTCTCCCTTTTACAGAGGCCCTGGGGGTCTTTTTATAGGCCTCAGGAGCTGATCGTTACCCATCGTAGCCGTAGGATCAACCGCTTGATCAACGGCCAGAGATTTGCCGCGGAAACGCGAAACGCGACCAGAACCTCGTTTCCGCGGCAGAATCTAGGCCGTTACGCCTGCGATCGCTCTGACATTCTATTATGGTGCAGGTGCCCAGCTGGAGCTTCTAGAAGCCTGGGAATATCCCTTGGTTCGTTACAGAATTGAGCTTCCTTAATTTAGGCTCCTTAAAACACTTTTAATTCCTTGAAAAATCCAAGATTTGAGCCTTTTTCTCCATTAAAGATTAGACTTGAAAAATAAGATAGGTAACCATTAAAAATCCTATTTTTATTAATAAAATGCATGGTAATGTGATATAAAATGATGCAAAATGAACTCCAATCACACCCCA
This sequence comes from Agave tequilana, assembly GCA_038442645.1. Lineage (NCBI taxonomy): Eukaryota > Viridiplantae > Streptophyta > Magnoliopsida > Asparagales > Asparagaceae > Agave > Agave tequilana. The sequence goes on along the minus strand of JAVJIF010030487.1, from coordinate 163,970 downwards.
TACCTTGCTTTTGCTCATCCCCGAGCAAAATAAGCAAAGAAAAAGAGAAAATCCAAGCTAAATTATTACACCACTTTCGTAGGTGACATGATTGCACTGAACTCGTGTAACAAGCCGTTAAACCTCTAGGTTACCCTAGAGGAGGAGTGTTGTCTCTTGAGGGTTTTCAGAAGATTGCACCCACAAAATTCAAAGTAAAAGAAAAAAAAATGTTAGTAATTTTTTTTTAGAAAAAAAGAAAAGAAAGAAGAAAGTTTATGATCCATTTTTTCTAAGAATTTAGGTGATCTTTCGGTTCTAGATTACCCTAAACTTTTCCTTCTTATTATAAATCTCCATTTGAAGTTTTATCTTCAACTTAAGTTAAGTTTTCAAAAATAGAGTGAGAAATAGATTTTGTATCAAGCCTAACATATATACATTTATATGTATGAGGAATTATTCTTAGACTATGGTACATTCATTTATATATATATATTTATTTTTATTTATTTATTTATATATATTTACACTTATTTATTCCCTTAACTTCATTAGGCTTTCTAATTTACCCTTGTAGCGAGACTTTTACCAATGACTCCCAAATAAGACGGTCTTAGGGCACCAGATGAAGATACATCCCTAAGATTCAAGGATTCGAGTAAACTAGGCCACGAATGCTAAGGACTCAACCACTTTTAGGCGTGACTGGTTATGCTTCTTAAGGCACAACTAACCAGCTTAATTGGTGATTAAGTTTTTATTAATTTCTAACACTTTTATTTTTCTTTTTTCTATATTTTTTTCTTCTTCTTTTTATTTATTTTATTTTATATATATATAAATAAAGGTACTAAGTCCATGATTAATCCCTTAACATGTAAATGTATATAGTGCTTAGGAAAAATTCAAAATCTAACTATCTTTCCATTCTTTTCTTTCTTAACCTAAAGATCCAATAACTCTTCTTATTTTAACTTATATCAAGAAATTCTAGTTTAGAATTTCTCTAATTCCTAAGATAAAGTTAATTCTTTTTAAAAAATGGATCACAAAAAATATTTCTCTTTTTTTTATATATCATTTTTTTCTTTTTTAATAAGAAAATCAAAATCTAAGAATCCTAGAAAATCAAAATCAAAATTCCTAAAAACGAAAAAAAATCTATGTTAGTATCACCCCCCATACCTATCTCATGCATTGTCCCCGATGTATGCAAGTAAATATATGCATGAAATAGGTAAAGAAAAGATATCACCCCTCCTTCGGCTCGGACCAGCGGTGGTGCTCAGTTCGGCCGACTGCGATCTCCGCAAACCCTCCTCTATGCGGCCCAGGCGAGTGGTCTGCTCCTCTACCTGTTTTCTCAGCCTAACTTGTCCCTTAAAGATTTTCTTCATGCCTCTCCATATGGTAGACATGAAAGCTCGCGAATCAGTGGGTGGGGTTTGCTGCCAAAAGGCCGGGTCATCATCATCCTCCAAGAGTTCCTCCGAAGAGGACTCAGCTTGGGCATCTTTGGACTGGACACTAGGGGTTCAGACAGCATGGAGACAACTGTTATAAGCCTTTCTTGTCCTTTCTGGTGCAACAAATACTCTATCATATGAATCAAAGACAACGTCTGGTAAGAAGTTCTTACACAGACGCGTTACTAAAACTGGATGTGAGTATTTGGCACCGCGTGTACGCGAGGAGTTGGTGATGAGACAGTGAAAGATGGTAGTGCTGATGCAAACAGTATGCTGTCTAGTCATAAGATCGTGAATAATTTACAGCACCGGCCTATTAAAAGAGGTAGTGTGGTCAAGGCTAGGGATGTTGCGTTGGATCCAGCGTCCAACGCAATGTATGTTGTGAAAAGTGGTACTGGCTTTGAGCCCTCTATCCTGTTCAGTGTAGCGTGCCCCCATCATGGACATGTACTCAATCAAAGGCAGGGGGTCGCTATGGTGCGGGTTGCTGGGGACTTGTGTGTAGTCCTCCAACATGTCAACAGTGATAATAATGTCCCCAGTAGGCAAGTGTACCGTGAATTGGTGGTTGTCAAAATCAATTGAGGCGTAGTCAATATTAGCATAAAAAAGCCTAACAAGCTCTGGGCAATAGTAGGCCTCAAATTCAGAATTATCATACACCAAGGCATACCAGTTCCATTCCCTAATCCTATCCAAAAATATATGGTCATAACCATGAACATCGCTAAATAGTCTAGAGAAATCTTTCTCAGTAAATATTGAGAGTGCCATGGCTGAAAATACGAAGGAAAGGAGAGAAAATTGCAAACCTCCCCCGGAATACGTGGGGGAGAAATTGAAATCAGATTGCAGAGAGCAATCTACAGGGAGATCTGCAGATCGCGATGGAGACCTGAGATCTACAGAACGAAGCGACGACAAAAAAATTTGGCGGCGCTCTGTACTCCACCAAACAGCCGCGGATGTGCGGCCTAGACTGAGAAAACACGGCTAAAAGAGGGATTCAGGAGTTGGAAAAATTTGGGTGGCGGCGTGCAGAACGTTCCTTCTTAGATCTGCTATCAGGCTTTAGGGTAGATAACGGGAGAGGGGTAGGAGGGTTTTTATAGGGGCCTGAGAAGGGTGGGTTTCCGTATTTGCCCTTAGGTAAAATCGAAAATTGCTAACCTAGGGTTAATTTCTAGTTATTATTGATGAAAATGGGTATATATAGGGGAGAAAATCTAGGTGCCATTTAACACTTAGGTCCATTATTTTTTTTATTTTGTTTTCTTTTTTGTTTTTTGTTTTATATATTTATATATTTATCATTATTATTTATTATTATTTATTTTTTTATCTTTTTATTTTTATTTTACAAGGTAGGCCCCACAAGATTTACAAGGAACATCGGGGGAAATCGAAAGAAGGGCCTGGTCACATGTAGAGTGGGTTGCAAAGACCCAGTTCAAGAGTATCGTGTAACTCTGGACCTGTGGTGTAGAATGGTTTTAGTCTTTGGCCATTGACTTTGAACATGCTACTATTCTTAGGATCTGAAATCTCAATAGCACCATGAGGGAAAACAGTGTGTACAATATATGGTCCTGACCACCTGGTTTTTAGCTTACCAGAGAAAAGGTGGAGTCTGGAGCTGTACAGCAGAACTTTTTGTCCGGGGACAAAATTCTTCCTATTAATGGAACTGTCATGGAAGAGTTTCATTCTGTGTTTAGAAATTCGAGCATTATCGTAAGCATCATTTCTTATCTCTTCCAGCTTGAAAATCTGCAACTTTCTTAATTTACCGGCTTTCTTTAGGTCAAATTTAGCTATTTGATCGCCTACATTGCACGGTGCTCAAGCTCCACGGGCAAATGACATGGCTTCTCAAATATAACACGATATGGAGACATACCGAGGACAGTCTTGTAGGCGGTCCGCTAAGCCCATAAAGCATCAACAAGTTTGACGGACCAGTCCTTACGATTCTGTCCTACAGTTTTCTCCAATATCAGTTTTACTTGTCTATTTGTAACTTCCACTTGCCCATTTGTCTGAGGGTGGTAAGCCGTGGACAATTTATGAGAAATAGAATATTTTCGCATTAGGGCTTTAAAAGCCCGGTTGCAGAAATGACTCCCGTTGTCACTGATTATCGCACGAGGGGCTTCAAAGCGCGAAATGATATTTTTCTCTTACGAATTTGATGACAACTTGGTTGTCATTTGTTCTAGTGGGAACAGCTTCAGCCTACTTTGGAATATAGTTTACAGCTACCAAAATGAATTGGTTGCTGTAAGATATAGGAAAGGGTCCCATGAAATCAATGCCCTACAAATTAAAAATTTCTACTTCCAAGATTGGTGTAAGGGGCATAATGTTTCTCTGTATAATTCGACCCGTCATTTGACATTTGGCACAGAGTTTACAAAAAGTATGAGCGTCTTTGAAGAGAGTGGACCAATAGAAACCACTCTGAAGGACTTTCTCGGTTGTCTTTCATGGACCAAAGTGTCCACCACAAGCTAACTCATGACAAAATATCAAAACGCTTTGATGTTCATCCTCAGGAAGACACCTTCTAATGATCTGATCAGGCAATATTTGAATAAATACGGTTCATCCTAAAAGAAAAATCGTATTTGTGTCATAAAGCGGTGCTTGTCCTGACTTGACCAATTTGAAGGTGTTTGCCCGGTTGCAAGGTAGTTTGCTATATCGGCATACCAGTGCTCTTTACACATCGTGAAGATGTGTTCGTCAGAAAAATCTTCATTGATTAGTATCGTCTCAGTTGGTGCATTGGGAATCCTTGAAAGGTGATCAGCCACCACATTCTCAACGCCCTTTTTATCTTTTATCTCTAAGTCAAATTCTTGCAAAAGAAGTATTCATCGAATAAGTCTAGCTTTTGCATCCTTCTTTTACATCAGGTATCTGAGGGCGGAGTGGTCGGTGAAAATCGTTGTCCTAGACCCTAGTAGGTACTGGCGAAATTTCTCCAACGCAAACACAACTGCTAAAATTTCATTTTCAGCCGTTGTGTAGTTGAGTTGGGCCTCGTTGAGCGTCCTACTAGCATAATAAATCACATGTTGTCTGTTATCAATACGCTGTCCTAAAACAGTGCCTATGGCATAATCGGAGGCATCACACATGATTTCGAAGGGTCTAGTCCAATCAGGCGCTGAGATTATTGGCGCTGAGACAAGTCTTTGTTTTAGCTCCTCCCAAGCTTGTAGACATTCTTTATCAAAATTGAAGGGCACATCTTTTCCTAACAGATTAGCTAAAGGTCTAGCAATTTTGCTAAACTCTTTAATAAATCTTTTATAGAAGCCAGAGTGCCATAGGAATGATCTAATGTATTTTACGCATTTTGGTTCAGGGAGCTTTGCTATCACTTTCACCTTCGATCTATCAACTTCAATTCCTCTGTTTGAAATTTCATGCCCCAGGATAATTCCTTACTTGACCATGAAATGACACTTCTCCCAGTCGAGTGTCAAGTTTTTCTCCATGCATCTTTGTAAAACCAGCTTCAGATGATGCAGGCACTGGTCAAAGAAATCGCCGTATATAGAGAAATCATCCATAAATATTTTCAAAAATCTTTCCACCATGTCCGAAAAGAGACTAAGCATGCAACGTTGGAACGTTGCGGGAGTATTGCATAGACCAAAGGGCATTCGTCTATATGCAAACGTTCTAAAGGGACAGGTGAAAGTCATTTTTTCTTGATCCTCGGGAGCAATTGGAATTTGATTGTATCCTGAATATCCATCCAGGAAATAATAATACTCATGTCCAGCCAATCTCTCGAGCATCTGGTCTATGAATGGAAGAGGGAAATGGTCTTTACATGTGGCAGTGTTCAGTTTTCAGTAATCAATACAGACTCGAATCTTCGTTGGAAGACGAGTTTGTACTAATTCCTTCTTGTCATTTTCTACCACAGTAAAGCCTGCCTTCTTTAGCACAGCGTGGACTGGACTAACCCAATGGCTATCGGATATGGGATAAATGATCCCATTGTCTAGTAACTTCACAATTTCAGCTCGGACAGCCTCTTGCATGATTGGGTATAGTCGACGCTATGGGTCGCGTTTTTAATTTGCCTATTCTGTTAAGTGAATCCGGTGTTGTATAATGGATGAACTTATCCCCTTTATATCAGCCATGGCTCAACCAATGGCCTTTCGATTTTCCTTCAGCACTGCAAGAAGATCCTCTTCTTATTGTTCCGTAAGATAATATACTATTATCACGGGGAAAGCTTCCTTTTCACCCAAGTACTGATACTTGAGATGACTAGGAAGAACTTTTAGTTCTGAAGAGGGGGTGTGATCTATCGATGATTGTTCTTCTTGTAAGGGAATGCGAGGGGTTGCGTTTGTTGCCCACTCCACTGTGGATTCGATGATTTGGTCAAGATTGAAGGCATCTGACTCCAATTCAAATTCTTTGTCAGACTCATATTCCATCTCCTCTTCGTGTTCACTTGTCAATCCTTCAATCAAATTCACTTCGAAAGACTGGTCATCCAAGTCACGAGGTTGTTTTCCCAGGTGGAAAACATTTACCTCTTTCGTCATATCACCGAAAGTCAGACGCATAGACCCATTCTTACAATTTATGATGGCATTTGCTGTGGCTAGAAAGGGTCGTCCTAGAATGACCGGGGCTTGAGCTTTCGGATTATGTACGGGTTGTGTCTCCAGAATGATGAAATCCACAGGGTAAATGAATTCCCCGACCCGTATGAGGACATCTGTAGTCTCCCCTTTGGGAATCTTTACAGATCGGTCAGCCAATTGTATAGTAACTCTGCTTAGACGGAGGTCGCCTAGCCCGAGTTGCTGATACATAGAAAAGGAAAGCAAATTGATGTTGGCTCCTAGATCAAGTAATGCCCGATTTATTGTGGTCTGCCCGATGATACATGAAATTGTTGGACTCCCGGGGTCTTTGTATTTCACAAGAATGGGCCCGGTTAATAACTCACTTATGTTAGATGCAAGGAAGACCTTCTTGGGGACATTTATTTTTCTTTTCTTAGTGCACATATCTTTTAAAATTTTGCATATTAAGGGACTTGTTGTATGGCATCAAGAAGGGGCACATTGATCTGAGCTTGATTGAACATTTCCCTAATCTTTTCCATTTGAACATTAGTCTTGTTGTTTGCTAGCCTATTAGGAAATGGCATAATAGGCTTGTAGGTTTGCTCATCTATTTTGTTTTTATCATTGGACTTGGAGGTTGATGGTTGTGAACTTGAAGATGGGTCATTTGGAGTTTGTGGTATAGTCATAGGAGAATTTGACACTGATTTGTTGGAAATGAGATGACTAGAAACCTGATTGTCAACTTATTTTTTGGATCTCAAGATATGAACAGTGTTGCATTATTTCGGAATTATGTCTTTAGCTTCATGAACAGGAAAGGGGTTCTTAGGATTAGGCAATGGCTGACTAGGCAATGTTCCCTTTTGTCTTTCATTTAGTGAGTTAGCTAATTGACCTATTTGAACCTCTAACCTATTAATAGCTTGGTTGTGGTTGTTCATCATTGAAGCCTGAGTTTTGGACAAGGTTTCAATCATTCTTTCCAAATCTGACATTTTTTTATCCGGATGATTCTGTTGGTGTTGTTGCTGGTACGTGGGCTAGAAGTTATGTTGGTAAGTTGATTGAAAATTCGGTTGACTCTGATGGAAATTGGGTTGATGAGACTGAGCAGGGTATTGGTGTGGAAGTTGTTGCCTTGGCTGCTCAGGACCAGACTGACTCCATGAAAAATTTGGATGGTTCCTCCATCCCGAGTTGTATGTCTTAGAGTATGGATTGTAGTTGGGTCTGGAATAGGCTGCATTCATGTTTTCAGGGAATATTTATTGAGCTTGGAAAACATGACACTCCTCAAACAGGTGGGTGAGAGCATGGCAATAGGTGCAACCCAGATTGATCACTTGTGTTGGGCTGACCTGGTTCACTGAGTTGGGTTCTCTAGCCTCGAGTAGTTCTAACCTCCTCATCAGTTGTGTAATTTTTACCTCAGCTGCTATAGAGGACTCAATTGAATGCATATCAGTTCTGAAAGTTGTAGGGTTAGGTTTCTCTGGGTAAGACTCCCACTGAATGATTTTTTCTGCAAAAACTTCATATAGGTCACAACCCTGATCCTCATCTTTTTTCAAAAATTCTCCTTGACACATAGTCTCAAGGAGTGTCTTAGTCTAATAATCTAATTTGTCATAGAGAATTTGACACTGCCACCACTTTTCTATTCCGTGGTGAGGACATTGGGCTAATAAATTCTTAAATCGTTCAAAATACTTCCAGAATGGTTCATTTATGTTGGCCCAAGGTTACAATCACCCATGATTAGTGTATTTTGATGATTACAAAACATATTAGTTATTTGTACTAATAATATTTGTTGTTTAAAGTGTGTTTCAGGTTTTTATTCATTCTAGAAGTCTTCTCTCACAAATACAAGGATTTGGACTCAAGTCAACTCTAATTGGGCTCAAGGAACAAGTGTTGAAGATCATATGAAGAAGCCTATTGAAGATCTTGAAGTCCTTAGAATCTTTGTAAGAATAGAATGTTAAAGTTTGAGTCTTGGTTATTTGGCTCTAGGATACACACTCACACAAAATTTGGTTTTGATAAAATTTGGTCTTGTTTTCATTTTCAAAATTTGGTTTCATGCCTTAGTAGAGATTTACATGAACCTAAGTTTTATAAAATAAATATCTTGTCTAGATCATGTATACATACTCCTACTAACATGTTACTCTAGTTTGTTTAAACCTAAAACAATTTTTCAAATTTTTCCAAGGTCAAAATCCTGCAGTTTTTCCCATTTCAGGCTGACCGGCCGACCGGCCCGGTCGACCGGCACCATAGCCTGGACGTGCACGTCTGTGCACGTCCGTCGGTCGACCGCACCGGTCGACCGACCAAGAGCACACTGCTCTCTGATTTTCTGAGTCGACCGGACCGGTCGACCGGAATAAGGAAACTGTGTTTCCTCTTTTGGGACGGTCGACCGGACCGGTCGACCGAGAGCCAACGGCTCTTTGCAGCTGGGCTGGCGGTCGACCGGACCGGTCGACCGCCAGGCCTGCAAAAATCCAATGGCTCTTTCCTCTTTGGGCTATTCTGAAAAACTGTTTTTGTTTTCTGCTTTAACAGATTTTTGGAGAGTTGTTGGGGAGCTTTTGCAGGTCAAATTAGGTGTAAAGAAATTATTTTTAACCTATTTTCTAACCCTATAAATAGAGGAGAAGTCTCTCTTGCATATTACCTAGAAAAATCCTCAAGTTTGTGTTGTTTTCAAAAGAGAAAAGAAAAGAGTTTAAAGTTTTCATTCCAATTCTTTTTGAGCTTGTTTTTCAGTTGTGTTTGATTACTAATATCACTCTACAACTGAAGTTTTTCTCACCACACTTCATAGAGCCAAAAATCCAATACTCATTCTATAGTGAAGTTGTAATTGAAGTGAGAGTGTTTGTAAAAGAGTTTGAGAAATAGTGTAGTGATCTTGTTGTGATCACTTTGTTCTTGTAATCCTTTCCTTGTGGAGCAACCTCTTCGGTAGAGGTCCTTTGTACTCGGTGGAGCTCGGTGCTCGGTCTTCGGTAGACCAAATTGTAAGGGCGTCCTCGGTGGATAGTGGAAACCCTTCACGGAGGTGAAGGCGGGGAGTAGAGCGGTGGCTCGAACCTCGAAACAAATCACTTTGTTTGCGATTGCCTTTGCATCTAATTCTTGCTTTACTTTTCAATAGTTCCTTATTGCTTTCTATTGCATACTTGTGATATTGTTTAAATCTCTTGTGCTACTATTTGCTTGCTTGTAATTCTTGCCATATATCATTGTGTTTGCATCATTCTTCATATCATCCATTTCATACTTGTGTGTGCCAATCCCGTACTCATCCAACAAGAGCTTCACATAGCGCCTCAACCCATATCAAGGGGAATCAAGAGGAGTTTAGTCCAGAGCCTCGTAAGAGGAATTCGGCTACACTTGTTGAATTGTACTAAGTTGAGCCTCACTTGTTTTAGGTTCCGCATTTAGAGAGTTAAAATTTTTAAGATTAGCAATCACACCTATTCACCCCCCCTCTAGGTGTTTTTCAATTGGTATCAGAGCTTGGACTCTAGGATTTGGTTTAACAACCTTAGAGAAGATCCTAATTTGCTAATCATTTCATTCATATTCATATAGTAAAAATGGCCGATGGAATTAAGACCCCTCCTAAGTTTGATGGACTTAACTTTCCCATATGGAAAGTTAAGATGACCGTGTTTTTGCAATCTCTAGGTAGCCGAGTTGCAAAAGCCGTGACTAAGTCCTTTAGTGTACCCCCCGGTGACGAATCCACTTGGTCCGAAATAGAGACTAAGGAATTCGATGCCAATGTCAAAGCTCACTATGCACTTCTTCAAGCCCTTAATGATGATGACATTTCTAGGGTTATCCATTGCAAATCCGCATATGAGATTTGGTCACATTTGATAGTCACACATGAGGGGACCTCACAAGTAAAGAAGGCTAAGATTGACCTTCTTCGGTCCCAATATGAAACATTTAGCATGCAAGAAAATGAAACCACAGATGATATGGTTACAAGATTTACCAAGATTACTAATGGACTCTCTTCTTTAGGTGAAGATATCAATAATGATCAAAGAGTAAGGAAGATCATCCGAGCTCTTCCTCCTTCATGGGAAGTTAAAGCAACAACCTTGAAGGAACTCAACGACAATGAAGAGATGGAGCTTATAGGTCTCATTGGGAACCTCAAAACCCATGAGATGGAAAGGAAAGCTAGGGAGGATATGGCTCCTTCCAAAAAGAAGACTATCGCCTTCAAGAGTCAAGCTACACACTCCGATGAAGACGATGAAGAAGAAGATGATGAGGAGCTCTCACTCCTTGTTAAGAATGTCCGGAGGATGTACAACAAGGCGAAGTACCAAGGTAGAAGAAGATGGCAAGGAGGCAAAGAAGAAAGAAGGATCACTTGTTTCAATTGCCAAAAGCCCGGACACATTGTTGCGGAGTGTCCGGACAAAGCTAAGGCCTCCACATCAAAGAAGCCCTACAAGAAGAAGGCTATGAAGGCAACTTGGGATTCGGAGACCGAATCCGAGGAAGAAATAGACACCGCCTACATGTGCTTCATGGCAAATGAAGGCACAAGCAAGGTAACCTCTTCCACTTCTTTAGATAATGAACTTTCAATGGATGATTTAGAAGAAGTTTTTTGTTGAATTGTCACAAAATTATGATTTCTTAAAGAAAAAGTATTTAAAAATGAAAAAGGAAAATGAATCTTTAAGTCATCAAGTTGTTACTCTTACAAAAGAAAAGGATGATTTGGTTTCCACCTTGGCCACTACTAAAAATGATTTTGAAAAATATAAGATTTCTTGCAAAGGTAAGGCCCCACTAATTGATTCTAATGAAGTTTCTATGCTTAAGGAAAGATTAGACTCATTAAGTGTTGTTTTGAAAAATTGTGAGTTTAACAAGAAGAAAATTGAGGTTATGTTTCCTAAGAAACAAGCCCCAAAGAAAAATGCTCATGCTCATGTTCATGTTCATGCTACACAACCTAAACAACATGGCAAAACCCCAAAACATGCTCACACTACACATACACATCATGCATTCATGTATGGTAGAGTGTTCTCATGTTCACATTGTAGACGGAAAGGGCACTTAGCCAATTTTTGCTATGATAGATTAAACGTATCACGTCATAATGTTTGGGTTCGAGGCACTAACTTTAAAGGACCCAAGAAAGTTTAGGTACCAAAATCAACAATTATGTTAAATGATATAGGTACTTTCCAAAGCCCAACGACGTAGAGGATTGTGGTATCTTGATAGCGGTTGCTCAAGGCACATGACTTGGGACATCAACAACTTCGCAACCCTATCAAGATATCATGAAGGTGGCACCGTCACCTTCGGAGATGACGCCAAGGGTAAAATCATCGGTATTGGTAATGTAAAACTTGGCACCTCTCCTTTAATTGAAAATGTAGTTTTAGTTGATGGCCTCAAGCATAATCTCTTGAGTGTTAGTCAACTTTGTGATAAAGGTTTTGATGTTGTTTTTGATAATGTTGCTTGTAAAGTAATTGATAGAACTTCTAATGTTTGTGTATTTTTCGGTTTTCGTGAAAGTAATGTTTATATGATTGATATGTTAAATATGTCTTGTAATATTACTTGTTTGAAAGCCCTCGATGATGACTCTTGGTTGTGGCATAGGAGATTAGGGCATATTTCTTTTGATCACATTTCTAGGTTAAACACAAAGGAAATGGTGAAAGGTATTCCTTGCTTGAATTTTGAAAAGGACCGAGTTTGTGACGCATGTCAATTTGGGAAACAAACTAAGTCTTCTTTCAAGTCAATTAAGGATATCATGACATCACGTCCTTTGGAGTTAATCCATATGGATCTTTTTAGCCCTACACAAACCAAAAGTCTAAGTGGGAATAGATTTGCTTATGTTTTGGTTGATGACTTTTCAAGGTTTACTTGGGTTTTCTTTCTTGAACACAAAAACCAAGCATTTTCGTATTTCCAAACTTTTAAGAAAAGAGTTGAAAAAGAAAAAGATGTTTCGATTTTGAGAATAAGAAGTGATAGAGGAGGTGAATTCATTAACCAACCCTTTATCACTTTTTGTGATGAACATGGAATAAAGCATGAACTATCTTGTCCTAGAACTCCACAACAAAATGGAGTAGTTGAACGGAAAAATAGAACATTACAAGAGATGGCTAGGACAATGCTAAGTGAATATGGTCTACCACATTATTTATGGGCCGAGGCCGTTAATACATCATGCTATATATCAAATCGTGTTTTCTTATGTAAAAATACTACTAAAACTTCTTTTGAAATGTACTTTTCTAGAAAACCAAATGTTTCTTATTTCAAAGTTTTTGAATGCAAATGTTTTGTTTTAAATACAAAAGATAATTTAGGAAAGTTTGATGATAGATCTTATGAGGCTATTTTTGTAGGTTACTCAAACACTAGTAAGGCTTATAGAGTTTTCATTAGATCATCATTGACTATTGAAGAGTCTATTCATGTTAAGTTTGAGGAATCTAACAAGTTTGTTAAGAATGTTGTAGAAATAGATGCATTGGATGAAGGTTTGGAGAAAGTGACCTTGGAGGATGCTTCTACTATGGGAGACAAACCAAAGGATGATGAAGGAAGCGAAGCTAAGGTGGAAGAGGCACAAGGAAATGAAAATCAAACACTTGAGGTGGAGCCTACTCAACCACTACCAAAGGATTGGAGATACAATCCACATCATCCCAAGGACCTCGTCATAGGTGAAGTATCAAAAGGGGTAACTACTCGCTCTAGACTTCATGACTATTGTGATAACTATGCATTCATTTCTCATATTGAACCCAAAAATGTCCTCGAAGCCGAGGCCGATTCATATTGGTTGCTAGCCATGCAAGAGGAGCTCAATCAATTTGAGCGCAACCAAGTTTGGCACCTTGTTCCTAGGCCCCACGATAGACCAACAATTGGTACTAAGTGGATCTTTAAGAACAAGTTGGATGAATCGGGTAATGTAGTTAGAAACAAGGCTAGGTTAGTTGCCCAAGGTTACACTCAAATCGAAGGGATCGATTTTGAAGAAACCTTTGCACCCGTAGCACGGCTTGAAGCCATACGGATGACACTAGCATTTGCCTCATATAAAGATTTCAAATTATTTCAAATGGATGTTAAAAGTGCTTTTCTAAATGGATTTATTGAAGAGGAGGTGTATGTTGAACAACCCCCCGGGTTTGTTGATCCTACACATCCGGATTTTGTTTTTAAATTAGATAAAGCTCTTTATGGTTTAAAACAAGCCCCTAGGGCTTGGTATGAAAGACTTTCTTCATTTTTGATTTCAAATGGTTTTAAGAAAGGTAAAATTGACACAACTTTGTTTACAAAACATGTAGAAAAGGATATTCTTATTGTGCAAATTTATGTGGATGATATTATTTTTGGTTCTATTAATGAATCTCTTTGCAAAGCTTTTGAGTCATGCATGAAGGATGAATTTGAAATGTCTATGATGGGGGAGCTCAACTATTTCCTTGGACTCCAAATCAAGTAAAGGAAGGATGGGATCTTCATCAATCAAGCCAAGTACACAAAGGAACTAATCAAAAAGTTTGGGCTTGAAGGATCGAAAGTAAGCAAAACTCCCATGGCAACAACTACAAAGCTTGACAAGGATGAACAAGGTAAAAGTATAGACATTAAATTATATCGTAGCATGATTGGTAGTTTTCTTTATTTGACGGCTAGTAGGCCGGATATTATGTTTTCCGTTTGTCTTTGTGCACGTTTTCAATCTTGTCCTAAAGAATCTCACATAATTGCGGTTAAACGCATAATTAGATACCTTAAGGGCACTATTGAAATGGGTTTGTGGTATCCTAAAACCGGATTATTTGAAATGAAGAGTTTTTCGGATGCCGACTATGCGGGTTGTAGGGTAGATAGGAAGAGCACAAGTGGAACATGTCAATTCTTGGGTAATTATCTTGTATCTTGGTCTTCCAAAAAGCAAAATTCGGTAGCCCTATCAACCGCCGAGGCGGAGTATGTTGCAGCCGGAGCTTGTTGTGCACAAGTTCTTTGGATGAAACATACTCTCCTCGACTATGATTTACACTTTGATCATGTTAAAATATTTTGTGATAATACTAGTACTATTCACATGACAAAGAATGCAAATCAACATAGTAAAACCAAACACATTGACATTAGGTATCACTTTCTTAGAGATCATTATGAGAAAGGTGATATTGATATTGATTATGTTTCTACCGATTTTCAACTTGCCGATATTTTTACTAAACCTCTAGATTATGCTAGATTTTCATTTATTTGTGGTGAGTTGAATGTTTGCATGATAGATTCTTAAAAATATTTCTATTTTGTTTTATTTTAACCCTTTTTGATGTATGACAAAAAGGGGGAGAATAAGTTTGTTGATTTACAAGTTTAAGTTTGATTTCAATTGGTACTTAAGTTTTTGACAAAAATATTGGGTTTTCAATACTTCATGTATCTCACTAATAGTTATTTTTTTACATAGCATTGTTTGAGGGGGAGCTTTCCAAGCTCTTCTTCCTTTAATTGTTTAAATAACTTATATGTTTTGTCATCATCAAAAAGGGGGAGATTGTTGGCCCAAGGTTACAATCACCCAATATTAGTGTATTTTGATGATTACAAAACATATTAGTTATTTGTACTAATAATATTTGTTGTTTAAAGTGTGTTTCAGGTTTCTATTCATTCTAGAAGTCTTCTCTCACAAATACAAGGATTTGGACTAAAGTCAACTCTAATTGGGCTCAAGGAACAAGTGTTGAAGATCATATGAAGAAGCCTATTGAAGATCTTGAAGTCCTTAGAATCTTTGTAAGAATAGAATGTTAAAGTTTGAGTCTTGGTTATTTGGCTCTAGGATACACACTCACACAAAATTTGATTTTGATAAAATTTGGTCTTGTTTTCATTTTCAAAATTTGGTTTCATGCCTTAGTAGAGATTTACATGAACCTAAGTTTTATAAAATAAATATCTTGTCTAGATCATGTATACATACTCCTACTAACATGTTACTCTAGTTTGTTTAAACCTAAAACAATTTTTTAAATTTTTCCAAGTTCAAAATCCTGCAGTTTTTCCCATTTCAGGCTGACCGGCCGACCGGCCCGGTCGACCAGCACCATAGCCTGGACGTGCACGTCTGTGCACGTCCGTCGGTCGACCGCACCGGTCGACCGACCAAGAGCACACTGCTCTCTGGTTTTCTGAGTCGACCGGACCAATCGACCGGAATAAGGAAACTGTGTTTCCTCTTTTGGGACGGTCGACCGGACCGGTCGACCGAGAGCCAACGGCTCTTTGCAGCTGGGCTGGCGGTCGACCGGACCGGTCGACCGCCAGGCCTGCAAAAATCCAACGGCTCTTTCCTCTTTGGGCTATTCTGAAAAACTGTTTTTGTTTTCTGCTTTAACAGATTTTTGGAGAGTTGTTAGGGAGCTTTGCAGGTCAAATTAGGTGTAAAGAAATTGTTTTTAACCTATTTTCTAACCCTATAAATAGAGGAGAAGTCTCTCTTGCATATTACCTAGAAAAATCCTCAAGTTTGTGTTGTTTTCAAAAGAGAAAAGAAAAGAGTTTAAAGTTTTCATTCCAATTCTTTTTGAGCTTGTTTTTCAGTTGTGTTTGATTACTAATATCACTCTACAACTGAAGTTTTTCTCACCACACTTCATAGAGCCAAAAATCCAATACTCATTCTATAGTGAAGTTGTAATTGAAGTGAGAGTGTTTGTAAAAGAGTTTGAGAAATAGTGTAGTGATCTTGTTGTGATCACTTTGTTCTTGTAATCCTTTCCTTGTGGAGTAACCTCTTCGGTAGAGGTCCTTTGTATTCGGTGGAGCTCGGTGCTCGGTCTTCGGTAGACCAAATTGTAAGGGCGTCCTCGGTGGATAGTGGAAACCCTTCACGGAGGTGAAGGCGGGGAGTAGAGCGGTGGCTCGAACCTCGAAACAAATCACTTTGTTTGCGATTGCCTTTGCGTCCAATTCTTTCTTTACTTTTCAATAGTTCCTTATTGCTTTCTATTGCATACTTGTGATATTGTTTAAATCTCTTGTGCTACTATTTGCTTGCTTGTAATTCTTGCCATATATCATTGTGTTTGCATCATTCTTCATATCATCCATTTCATACTTGTGTGTGCCAATCCCGTACTCATCCAACAAGAGCTTCACATAGCGCCTCAACCCATATCAAGGGGAATCAAGAGGAGTTTAGTCCAGAGCCTCGCAAGAGGAATTCGGCTACACTTGTTGAATTGTACTAAGTTGAGCCTCACTTGTTTTAGGTTCCGCATTTGGAGAGTTAAAATTTTTAAGATTAGCAATCACACCTATTCACCCCCCTCTAGGTGTTTTTCAATTTATTTTCTGCCTATACTGCATTATGTTCTTCCTGATGAGGGCCGTTTTATGGATGTGATAGAACTTCTTAAGAAAGACTTTGACAAAATCATCCCATGACAAAATGAAACTAACAGGTAGATTATATAGCCACTTCTTGGTTATGTCCTTAAGCGCAAAGGGAATGGACCTCAATCTAACAGCGTCTTCCCTCACTTGGAGAATTCTCATCATCAAACATACCTCTTCAAACTCACGAATGAAGAAATACACGTCCTCGGATTCTAGGCCATGAAACCTAGGGAGTGTGTTTATGAACTGAGGCTTCAGCTCAAAATTGTTTCCATTAGCCTCAGGTAAAAGAATGCAGGAGGGAAGTGAAGTCTGGATTGGGTAAAACTTGTCTTGAAGAGAAATGTGATTCGCCATGATTGGATTTATAGCAGGGGGTAGAGTGTGTGCAAGTGTAGTATTCTTAACAAGTCTTGATGAAATAGGATCCCGATACCACTCTTGCATGCACAACACAGACAACGTTCACCCAACAAACAATCGAAACAGAAAAATAACAAACAAAAAATAAAGAAAAACAATCACCAAGCTATCTAGGATCCCTGGACCTAAACGACTCCTAACTGGTCGATTACCCGAGGAAGGTTGTTGCTCAAATCAGATCACAGCTAATCAGCCAGGTAGGGATAAAATACGGTGGGAGGTATCCGTGCGTAAGCAACGGGCCTTAATTACGCCAAACCATGGTATCTTCGAGGCTTAACTTCTTAATCCCCAACCTTAAACACTGATTTGACTAGAGTATGAATCTAAACAAGTTCCAACCACAGCTAATCTCTTATTGAGTCCGGATGTCCCTAGGGGCCAACGTCTATCAATTTTTATTTAAAGCTTGAGATTGTGAGTGCTTGAAATGTTATTTTTGGGTTAAGGAAGGGTGCTGAAATCCCCACCTTATCTTGTTATTGGGGTAGTGCCCTTAAAATCAATTTGTATAAGTGTACAGAATATGCAAACAAGATTCACTCAAAGTGATTAAATCAACCAAGAGGTGAGCCCTATCTATATGCTATGCGCACGTACCTTGCTCCAGCACTCTTGAACAGTAAAGTAAATGAATTGAAAGACACGTGCCTAGAATGCAAACATCTAATCAATTTTTGAAATTTTCAACAAACTTTTTACTGTTGATTTATTAGCAGGATCCTGGTGATGGCATAAAAGAAATAAATTTTGCAGCAAGCTATATTTTTGCAAAGCAAGCAACCCTGCAACAAAAACTGTGAGTAATGAACTCTTTCTTGCCGCGGATTCGCGGCCAGAGCCGAGAAAATGCGGCAATTCAGAGGGTACTTGGTCTCTGCTTTCTAGAGCAGAGGCCCAAGACCACTTATATGTTACTGCAATTCTTGTTTTCCTGTTTCCTTAACCTGTAACCTGCAACAGAGAAGAAAAAATTCGTTTTAGTTCCAAAAACTTAACAAAAATCGTCGCCCTTCCCGGTAACGGCGCCAAAAAATTGTTCGAAAGGAGGAATTGAAATGAGCAAGAGTTCAGAGTAAACCGTTTAAATCCGTGTGCTGATGTCCAAACTCTGAATATGTATGTAAATTTACTTTGCTCCTTCGAATTATCGTTTGTAGCAAAAGCTATAATGGGTCGTATCCGCAGGGAGAGCTTGCGATGGAAGCGTTCACAGTTCTTTATGTTCAATTTTTGGGACGAAAAATGAAAGTTCTTCTTTGTTCAAAAATCGGAAACAAAACAAAGTAAAAAGAAAGTGAGGAATCTTTGTAGTATTTTCAGAAAAGAAAAATAGAAGCGAGGAAAACGGAATGAAAACGGCGAAGTTGGAATAAGAGAAAGTTTTAGAAAAGAGTTTTAAATTCGATGGAGAGAAAAGTATGACTAACTAACATTCTACACTACTAACTTACTAATCTTGTTGGGTGACTTGTGCCTCATGTAGATTCATTGGCAATTATTCATCTTGCTTTGGCAAGTCAATAAGTCGCCCCAAATTGTGGATATGTTCTCATCTTAGTTTAGCTAGGTGGCCTCTTTGGATCATCGGCTCCCAATAGGTTCACAATAATAAAACATAGGTATTCACATTTTAGGTATGCTTATCAAGAATGTAAGATTCGTTAAATCATCAAATCCATAACAAGCTAGCATGAAATAAGAAACTAGTATAATAAGTGTTAGCATACTAAAGTGATCCATCTTCATGTTCCATCAAGGCACTTGTTAAAGAAGCAAAGCTCTAAATGAGGCACACATGAATCATATGGAGAGGATAACGAAGCTTTCACTAAGAATAGAAATAATACTCATTTTCATTGGGAATAAAAAGACTTGTTAGATACAAGACTAGAAATATAAACATCCAATGATTCATATGAGTTAACATCACCCAAGAGTTAGTAGTTAGTAGTGTTAGAAGTTAGTTAGTCATGTTAGGAGATTAGTTAGCCATAGAAAAGAAAAGCAAGAAGAAGACATGGTAAAATAAGTGCAAAAAAGTAAAGAGCTTTGAAAGTAAATAGTAATAGAGTAAGAAAATTTGAGGAAGGAAAGCTTGAGCCCTTGTATTTGAATTGTCACTTCTTCACTTACAGAGATCTCACTCATCCTCTCTCTCTTTTCTGAATCTAAAGGAGAAATGAAAAATTACACAAGGAAACTAAGAGAGAACTAAAGAACTCCTAACTATTCTCCTAAAACAAAATGCTGTTCTCTCTTCTCCCTTTTACAGAGGCCCTGGGGGTCCTTTTATAGGCCTCAGGAGCTGATCGCTACCCATTGTAGCCGTAGGATCAACCGCTTGATCAACGGCCAGAGATTTGCTGTGGAAACGCGGCCAGAGTCGAGTTTCCGCGGCAGAATCTAGGCCGTTGCGCCAGCGATCGCTCTGATATTCTGTTATGGTGGAGGTGCCCAATTGGAGCTTCTAGAGCCTGGGAATATCCCTTGGTTCGTAACAGAATTGGGCTTCCTTGATTTGGGCTCCTTAAAACACTTTTAATTCCTTGAAAAATTCAAGATTTGGGCCTTCTTCTCCAGTAAAGATTGGACCTGAAAAATAAGAGAAGTAACCATTAAAAATGTTATTTTTATTAATAAAATGCCTGGTAATGTGATATAAATTGATGCAAAATGAACTCCAATCACAGCGCCTTTACGACTGCCTACGTACTTTACCCAAGGGATCAAGCTAACCGTAATTTATTGAAATGAGCTCCACTGAGCTCAAGCACCTGTGACTAAATCTTCAGCAGCTAAATCTTCAGCAGCGAACCTAACTGGCTGAGTCATATGAACCTCCTTACTACCGTCATGGGAACAACGACCTTCTTGTCGCGGTCACTAACTTGAGATTCATGTTTCTTTACCCACTTTCATGGGTTTATCTTGATTCTAATTGCTGCAAATAATTTGACATTCTCATCAATGTCTTCAACCTGTTCAGTATCAAAACTGGCTGCAAGATCTCCACCCGGTGTCACATCTGGTGAAGTCTTCACTGATACTGAACCAACTGGAGGTGGTGGAGTAGCATTAACTTTCACCCGCTGCGATACATCCTTGGTCTTCGTCCTCTCCACCTATTGAGAGACATAGACTTTAACAAAGAAGTCTCATCAAATGTGACATGCTGACTCAATACAATCTTCTTGTTTTCGGGGTCCTACAATTTGTAGCTTTTCATGTTTCTTTTGACACTCAAAAAATACAAACTTCTTTGCTCGCGGATTCACCTTGCCATCTTTGGCACTAAAGTAGGCGGGACTTCCAAATTCCCACAGCAAATCATGATTTTGAGCAGCTTTCCTAGACCAAAATTTCAGAAAAGTTTTAACTCCTATCATAGTCGATGACAATCCATTTATGAGATGGTTCGCATATACAAATCGTCTCAGCCTAAAACGATTCGTCTAATTGTGCATTTGACAACAAACACCGAGCCTTCTCCAGAAAGAAACAGTTTATCTCCTTAGCCAACCTATGTATTCCATATGTGAAGTGAGTACCAATACTAGTGTTCTGACTAAATTGTATGAATTGGTTCTTGTATCTTTCAACATTACCAATTTGTAACTCCTTGATCTTTCTACCAGTCTGTTTCTTCATCATATCCTTCCACTTCACCAGCATACCTAGGACTTCAAACATTTATCTCATGAGATATATTCAACAATGCCTAAATAAATTTTCAATAAAAGAGAAAAATACCTATGACCTCCAAGCGATGCAGTCTTAGCAGATTCCCAAATAATACTTACGTGAACATAATAAATAAGACCTTCCGATTGGTGAGTAGTGGTGCAAAATTTCACCTTCTTTTTGTCCAGAATATCGTGTTCACCCAATTCCAAGTTGCAGGTAGATGCACCTTCCAATGATTCCTTCTTTGCTGGAGCTTGCAAAGACTTTTCTCCTTCGTGTCCGAGCCTCATCTGTCAGATTTGTGTGCAAACATCATCTGAAGAAATAGAAGTCTCCACCTGACTTGAACTGTACTACCCTTCCAGTAGTAGAGATTATTTCGACAGATGCCCTTCATAACCACCATTGAGCCTTTGGTCATCTTGAGAACACCATCTCGTATAGATACCACAAGACCCAATGTTTTCAAAGCACCAACTGAGATAAGATTTCTTTTGAGTTGAGGTACATATCTCACTTCCTTCAATTCTTGTACTATTCCGTCAAACATCTTGATACGGACTATACCTATACCTTCCATATTACACAGATTATCATCACGCATGATAGCGAAACATCCATCTAGCTTCTCGAAGCTAGAAAATTAGTCCCTATTCAGGCACACATGATAGGTAGCTCTTGTATCTAAGATCCACTCAAAATTATCTGAGTAACCAACAGTAAGAGTAGTAACAGAGAAAGAGAATACCAATGAGTCTGAGTCCGATCCATTCGCCTATAAAGTATTGGCATGAGTACTGACCGCTTGTGTGAGATTTGCCTTGGTCTTTGACTCCTTCTTACCTTTGGCTTTTAGACAATTAACTTTCTAGTGCCCTACCTCTTTGCATTCAGATCTCTGAAATCTGATCTGGACTTGTTCTCCCCTGATCATCTCTGCCCTTCCGATTGAAACTCCTGCCTCTTACCACCAATGCCTCTGTTGTTGTGCTCCCAGAAGAAGACAATCTGTCCTGCCTCCTTACTTCATAAGTCACAAGAGCAGCAGACACCTCACTGTAGTTAAGTGTTTGTCTTTCATTGATCAATGTAAGAGTAAAGGTCTCATACTCTTCTTCAAAAAGAGAATTCAATAGAATCACCGCCTTATCCTCTTCATGGATCTTTACATCCACATTACCTAAGTCTATAAGAAGCTTTGTGTAGCTATTCATTTGTTCGTCAATGGAGAGTTCTTTCTTCATCTGAAAGCGATAAAGCCTTCTTTTCAAGTGCAACCACAACTCGATGCTCTTCGTTAGATATTTTTTCTCTAGGATCTCCCACAACTACCTTGCAGATGTTTCATGCAACACATGATACTTGATGTCTTGTGTCAAATAAGACCTTGTCAAGCCACACGCCGTTCGGTTCATCTTGTCCCAATCCTCTTCAGTAGTAGTCTCGTGCTTTTTCTCCAACCGTAAAGTATCTTCGAGGTTTGATATCATCAATGCATTCATCACCTCACATCTTCACATACCTAAATTGTTCTTACTGTCGAACTTCACCACATCAATCCTCAATGGATATGGATTCACGGATTTCACCGTAGATGTACTATCTCCTGCCATCTTCTCAATGGATTCCTCAAACAATGTAGAAAATAAATAGAGTTAGATCAAAAAACTAGATAAAGATAGAATCTTACCTCAAAGCGACACCCTCAAAGAGTTTCCTAAGCGATCTACTCATCTAAATTTGATTCCTCGAGCAATCCAAATACTATTTTGAGATCGACATATGATCCCACAAACAGTCCCAATGCTGCTCCGAGATCGACACACGATCTCTGCCAAACAATAACCGATGTTCTTGGAATCGACATATGATCTCATGATGAACCTGGGATGCTCTGATACCACTTGTTACACTCAAATAGTGCTTTTTGTGCCTAGCACCTTCTTCTGGGTAACAACCAAGTTGAGCAACCCAAGTAACAGAGATAGACGCGCCGGAGAAGTACCCACACGATAATAACAGAGAAATAAGAGAGAAAATAAGCCAACACAGTATTTAACGAGGTTCGACAATTTGCCTATGTCCTCGGGTAAGGGAAAGAGAGATTTTATTGATTCAACAATCAATTACAATTTGTTCCTTACTTTCAAGGAATTTCCAAGAGGATTTTTAGAGGGATATTATTCATGAGGGCTCTAACTCTTATTTATAGCCAGAGAGTCCCAGAGACTTAGTAAACCACATTTGGATTTGACCCAAAATAGATAAGGAGTTCGAATCCGTTCATGAGAGACAATCGACTCAACCGACCCAGTCCCTCGGTCAACGATAGGTCGACCGGGACCAACAGAGAGTCATGTTGTGCCGGTCGACCAGGCTGTGCCTGTGCACGTCGTGCACACCGATCGACCGGGCGGTCGACCAAGCTCTGTCATGGCCTACTGCAAGCTGCGTTCTCGCTCCTTTTGGCTTTCGATCTTTGCGCTATCTCTTCCAATGAGTTTAAAAAACTCCTCCGATTTATTTTATTTCCTTTATCTTCTTCCCCCCTACAGGATAAGGATTTAATTATTGAGGTGTTTTTTTAAAATTTCTTTGGCTTTTTTTTTAAATTTTTTTTGATGAATTCTTGATTCTTGGTTATGCTCTATTACTGTTCCTTGAACGAGAAGGTGATGGTTTGTTTTCTTCTTGATCAACTTGACAAGTTCTTTTTCTTGAAATTTCTTCTTTGATCCATTCTTTTCCTGAAATTGCTATATTGGGTTGTGTATGGATTAATTTAGCTGAAAAATTAAGAGATTATGTAGGAAAATGGGAAAGTTAGCAGCTAAGGTGGTTGTGAGAGGGGAGATTGAAAATGTGTAATAAATTGTGATTAAATGTGTAGAGGTTGTTTATTAGATTGAAAGTGTGGGAGGTGAACTTTGATGAATGATTTAGAGTAGTTTAAATTAAGTTGATAATTAATATATTTATCACCTAAATAGTTGTTTGACAATTAATTGTCTAAATTAATCTAATCCTTCTTAGAGGATAAGATAGCGGATCATCTAAAGAAAAAAGAAAAAAAAATTGCCAAAATTGGAATAAAAAGATGTTGCTAACTCATAAGGAAAAATGGTTTTGCCTAATTTTTGAATACTGGGAAACTGAAGTCTACATCTTCACAATGCTCCAGGGTAGAATGGAAAAGAGTTTCTGCACAGAATGCCAGGAAGTGAGCTACAGAAGCATTCACACTATTATAATATGCAAACAGGGCCATAATTTGATGTGAGCATTCTGGTCAAGTACACAAGTCCTGGATTAAGGTGAGATTTTATTACACTTCCTGTGAAAATTTTCACTTAGTTGATAGGATATTTTCAAACATTGTTGTTCAAAGAACCTTCTAAAGCAACATATTAGAAATAAAAGTGAGCACATGCATGTCACTAATAATTTCTATAACACGAAGATCATTGGAAAGATGTAGATTGTAACTGACTAGATGGATATAAAATACCAATATTAGCACATAAAGTTACAAGTGAATTTAGCGATTTAGTTTACAGCAAGTGCCTGAAAATGAGGGATATGTTTAACTTGGAAAAGGCTGCAATATGGGTATGGATTGATAGTAGGAGTCTTAATCTTAATGAGCTACATTGGAGTACCGGGACATAGGATAGGATGATACCGACAAATGTGGTGGTGCACTTCTGGCAAAGAGGGAGAACAAATAAGCATATCACACTGTTTTATACTTCAGATGATACTTTTGAGTGTATCAGCATTTCAGTGAGAAATCTTACTTTTTTTAAAGATTAATTAATATATTTAGCTCATTTACATACTTCATCATATGTCTGCTTCAAGTTTGTCTTCATCAAACCACCAACATTCATGTCACCTTACCACATATTGCAGTTTTGCACTTCCTTCCATAGCACAGTAAGGATTGTCAATGAATGCATATTCACAGTTTTGAGGAACTCTCAGTCTTGGCACAGCAACTTCAGTATAGACATATAGCCAAGTCCATATATCTAATCTTATGGTTTGTTGATGCTCATGCTGTTATAGTGTCTACTGTCCCCTAAGATGATATACACAATGTATAAGAACATGTTCATTGTACGCATGGATGCTGGCATTAGCTCATTACTTTTTGAGATGACCAATTGAAGAAACAATGTATCCAAAAAGTCGATGAGCTAATAAAACCCAATTGGGGCGATTGTGCCAGCCAAACTATGCAAATTCAGAGGATAAAACATGTGCCCAGGGTCCATCATAGTTGAGCCATGTCAGCTAAAATACAGGTTTGAAAGTTGTAAATGTTTATGTGGATGATAACATACTAATACAGAAATGTGAAAAAAAACAAACCACTTTTCAAGTTGTAAATCTTTTCATTCAATCAACCGGTTTGCTTGGAGGCCGAGTATAGACAAGAAAGTCCATAGGTTTCCAATTATATGTGAAATAATTTAATGTTTGGGTTTGACTATGTTAGAATTTTGTCTTATTTTTTCAAGAAGAGATTATGGTCCAAGAAAATCTAATTGAGTTGGAGAAGACGTTGACTTGAAGCAGAAGATGCAAATTAAGATGAAACAGTTTTCTTTTCAGGCGATTGCGAGTTTCCTTTTCAGGAGGAATATGAATAAGATTTAATTCCTTAGAGGTTTGTTTCTAAAGATTAAAGGGTTTAGAATCCTTCTAGATCAAGGAGAACAATTCCTAAAATGATTGATCAAGATTTTTTAACCATGTAAAGGCCAAGATCATCTCATAATCTAAATAAGAGTTGTATTGTAAAATCTTATAAATAAATGTTGTCACCAAGTATTGTCCAAACAAGTCTCAAGAAGTTTCTACAGTAGAGAATCTCAAGAAAAGGAGACCAGAGGAAGCCAATAAAAATAGGAGCAAGTTGAAGGTGCATAGAGAGAAGGCAATACTCTTGTAATCTATGACTGGATTCAAACGGAAGGTGAATACTCTTATTGCATCAAGAGAAAAATTAGATCTCTTTGTACTAAGTCTATTAATAAAGCTCTCTCAAGTTCTCTCCGGGTGGATGTAAACCAAGTTTCGGCCGAATCATGTTAAATCTTTGTGTTCTTTTTTTTATTACGTTTTTGTCTAGGTATTGCTAGTTTGCTTTACATCAAACTTTCTTTTTGCAAGTACTGTTCATATTACCAAGTTCCGTTAACGTCGATCCTGTGAGTCACAACAATTGGTATCAGCGCATATCATTTTCGCAAAGTGTCGACAAGTCTTCTGAAAGTGTTTTCAGCCTGTCTGCGACTTGTCTTCTGAAAGTGTCGATAAGTCAGACATCGTTCGGACCGGTTGAAGTGCTGCCTGAGAATTTATCTTTTCGAAGTGTCAACAATTATAATATCTTCTTTTCTGATTTAGAGATGAACAGTAGTTGGTGGGTAGGAGAATAGGGCTCAGCTATATCTTCATACAATATCTGTGTAAAACTCCCAAGAAACCAATCCCGGTTTCTCGCATCTTTGATGTCACACACGCAAAAAGCTAGCAGGAATAGTCCATTATTGTCGTCGTAAACTGTAGCTGCCAAAGTGTACCTTTGTAATGATCCTTCAAAAAAGTACCACCCAAAAATAATAGAGTCTGCAGGCTGCTCATAAACCTTCGATGCAAACATCATAAGAAACATAGAGGCTTTTGAACCAGTCATTTACAACATCAATAGAAATAAAACAACCAGTATTGGTCTCCAATTCCTTCTGCTCGTTCCTGCATGGGAGACATTTACTGCTAATATAGAAAACATAATCTAGAAAATGTGGACATAATAATGAGAACGTAGACAGAACATAGAGATGTTGGACAAAATTTAGAAAAGATAGACATAATATCTCAGGAAGTGGACATAATATATTAAAAGTGGACAAAATGTAGAGAAAGTGGAAGGACTATTTAAGAATGTAGACAGAATATAGAGAAGGTGGATTATTTTAGAAGGTGGACATAATATTTGTGAAGTGAAAAATAATCTTACCATCACAAGTTATCATATGATTGTTGTGCCAATCCATACAAGTTGATCTGCGCTAACTCTTTTCCCCATCAAATCTAGTAGCACGTGAGTGTCACTCGAAATTGGGCTTTGAAATCTCTTTTAGCATCACAGAGTCTGTATGTAATCGGTGTTTCAGTACTGACTAAAGAATAGTTCATACTCATTTTCTGGATGCTCTCTTATGCCCATCAGTACCCATATCCCCACACGTGTGGACAGGATTGAAGTTATTAATGGCAAATCTAGTGGTGTTTGCCAGCCGTGATGCATGGATCCTCCAAGCGGAACTGGTTGTCTTCTTATTTGAGCATTTAACTATGATCCTTCTTGTATCATTCTTCACAATATAATACACACATTCTTCTCAATCGAGTGGTAGATCAGCGCCAACCTCACTTCTTTCATACTGTCAAATTGTTAGCAAACACCAGTAATACAATTATGCCACCAAGCAGAGATGTGAATGGTATCATTCACTATGTCTTAAGTTAACCACACATTTTGATCGTCGTTGAGACCAATAACAGAGACATTGGTGCCCAATATATTGTCTAATTATTGTGTACACAATAAGAGTCGACTGCATAGAAGAAAATTTAAATTTAAAAGGCATGAATAAAAGTACATAAAATTTTGCGGGCATAAAACATTGTATAGTAGACACAATAGTAGGTAGATGGTGGACAAAGTAATTGGATGGTGGAACAAAATTATTGGATGGTGGACAAATTATGTAGAAGGTTAACAAAATAAAATACTTGTGGACAAAATATGTAGAAGTTGGACAAAATAAGATCCATGTGAACAAAAACAGACCCTAGTGGACAGAATAATAATATTGTGAATGAGATGATTGAATAGAAACTCATACTTCTGGCTTTCTTAGGGGAGGATCTGAAACATCGAAGAGTCGTCATCATTAAGCCTTCCATGTACATTCACAAGTGTGCAGTAATACGTATAACAAATCTCAAGCAAATATTTGACATTCTTATCAGTGTTTGATTAATCTCTAAAACTGTATATTTCATATCACATCTTCACATTTATTTCATATTAAATTCTGCTAATAAACACCTCTCTTATATGTTTCTAGGTCCATGGTGTGCAATAAAAAAGAAGACCCTAAATCACCATTTAATTGTGATTAAAGACCTAAAATATAGTCACTGACTTTGGAGCGATGATTCGTCAAAAACAGGAGCCTAAAACCAGAAACCGGGAACTGCAGCTGATAGGGGATAGACCGGACAGCGCGTGGCAGAAAGCGTCGCGCGCGCGGCTCTAGAAGAGCCGTGAAAACGCGGCTATGGTCTCGTTTCTGCAGCCGTACGGGCACGAGCGCCCCCGTACTTTAGGCCAGGGTTTGCCCCCTGGCCCCCCTTTCCCCTGGTGCCTATAAATATCCCTTGGGATTTTCAAAAGCAAGGATATACAATGTTTTAGGGTAGTTTCATCTCTATTTTGTAGTTTAGGATAGTTTTAAGTTAGTGTTCTTCTTCTTCCTCTTTTGTATTTTTCATTTCTTATAGATCTTATAATAGGAGAGAGAGAGTGGTACATGATTGGGAAGCAAGAGTGCTTGTAATAGAAGGTGACAATCTATGAAATGTGCTCTCTTAACTTATCTTTGTTTTCTTCTCTAACTCCTTTTATATGTTTAACTAATCTTTTCTCTCATGGCAACTAACTACTAAGCACTAACTAGTCTAACTTCTTATTTGATAATCCATACGAATCTAATAGCCTCTACTTGGCCTTGCTCTTGCAAGAGCCATTGATGGCTTATGATGATGAATTCTAACACTCTAACATCTGAATCTCTAACAAGCTAACATTATTTTATTTCATGTTTGCTCTCATTGAGTTTAGATGATTTAAGTGTAGTTTGCACTTGTTGGTTGAATTTGGATGTGAAAGTTGACTTATGGGTCATGCTTTGAAACGCTTTTGAACTAAAGACTAGTGATGGCCAATGATACATGTAAGGCAACTATCACTAAGAGGTTAGCATGTTAGTGGAGTCATTAGTAGTTAGTAGTCGTGAGTTTTCTTTATCTTTTTACTTTGTTTTAGAAATATACCAAAAATCACAAATATCATTTCTTCTATATTTCTCACTTCTTTGTGTTTCACCGTACTTCTCTTTTCATTCTTTATTTTCTTTTCTTTTCATTCTTTCAAACATTGAAGAACTTTTAACGCACACGTGAATTAACCGGTAAAGCTTTTATCGCCTTCCGTCCTTATTATTTCGACTCGTTTTAGCCTCTATGTTATAACGGAAGTATCGAGGAAGCTAAAGCACGCACTTTTAACTCTTAATTTCAAAATAAACACTTTTCGTGCATGATTTTCCCCCGATCAAATTTTGGCGCCGTTGCCGGGGATGTGAACAGTTTGATTTCACGTTTTTGTTAACCTTTCTTCTTTGTTTTTGGTGTGCAGATTAAATTTTTAGCGTTGCAGAAGACCACACTTGCTCTTGTGTGGTTGGGTAAATTCTTATATATTTTATATTCTGCTGCTAATTTTTATTTATATTACCTGTGCACTGTAAATAATTTTAAAAACTAAAATACAGAAGTTGGATGCTTTAAAACGGTTTAGACATTTGCATCTAGGCACGTGTCAATTTCAATTCCAATATACTGTATTTTGTTCTTGTGTTGTTGTGATCTTAACGGAGGTGTACATATTGTATCGCATATAGTTAGGACAAACACTTGGGTGATTTACTTTCTTTGTGTATTCATTCTTATCTATATTGCACACTTGCACGAATTGAACTTAAGGGCAAAATCATTACAACATAAGATTGGGAAGTCATTACCCTCCCTTAGCTCAAAAATTACCTCCCCATTCACACAACCCAAGCCTAAATAAAATTTGCTAGACGTTGACCCCTAGGGACATCTCGGTCTCATTTAAGAGATTGACCTAAACGGCAAGTTGTTAGAAGTTGACTCTTACCAAATCGGTGTCTAAGGTTGGGGATTGAGAGGCGAAACCTCAAAGAACAGTGGTTTGGCATAATTAGGCCCTTTGCTCCGGCACGGATACCTCCCACTGATCTTTCCTATATCTGGCCGATTAACTTGTGGTCAGCTTCTGATAATATACCCCCCGTGGATAGTCTAACCAGTTATGAGTCGTCTAGGTCTAAGTCAACCCTAATATAGGCTTGTTTTCTTTTTCTTTATTTGTTTTTTGTTTGTTTGTTTGTTTTCTTTTTTTTGTAAATTGTGATATGGATTTCAACAACAATAATTTTTTCAATCCAAATATGAATCCATATTTCACTCCGACCTCATTTGACTCAGATAATTTCAACCCGGCTATGTACAACATGAACCAACCATATATGCTGGGTTGGGATTATCCGACTCAATATGACCCATATCCTTAATCCTATAATTATAATTTTCAAAATAACTTCAATTCTTAACAGAGTTTATGGGGATTCACCTCCCTCAAGTCAAATTGTTAACCACCTTATCCACAATTTTCACAATATTCATTCCCTGATTTTGATTCATATACTCCTTTTCCTGTTCCACCAACTGAGGAAAAATCTAATTTGAAAAGGAGTATGGAAGCCATGCTTGAGTCCCAACAACAAATTCAAAGTTTGCTCAATTCACAATCCTTCCCAAATCAAACTCCATATACGCCCTTTCTAGAACATCCAATTGAAGAAGAATTTGAGCTAGAAGAGCGTTTGGAAGTCTTTTGTGAAAAATTGCAATGATTTTAAAATATGTTGGACTCATCATCTTAGTCAAATTTTCAAAAGTCCTACTCATCTTTTTCAGTCTCACTGATTCAAAATGAACAACCATCAATACTGGACTTGAGTATGGAACCCTTGCATGAGTCCAAGCAGCAATCTCAATATCTGATCGACTCACAATTTCACCATTATTTTCAAAATCAACTTCCATACTCACCTTTTCAAGAAGAACTAATTGCAAAAAGTATGGAAGACATGATTCTGACTCCAAATTCTGTTACCCGGCCTATCAGTAGGTTAGACTCACTAATGAGCAAATTGATCAAGAGAGCAAGGAAAGTCTTTCTTGTCGACCTTTGACCGATCCTTATATCCCTAACTCTACTGATTGGACCCAAAAATCATGTCATTTTGGAAATCCAGTTTCAATTTCATCATACCAACCTGAACTTGACCAACATCAACCTCTTGACATTTTGGCAAGTTATTCTTTTCCTGAAATTGAACTTGAGCTTGAAAGTGATCCTGAACCTCATGTTGGTGATTCCATTTCACTTTTTAATTCAATAATGACTCCAGTATCTTTACCAGATTTTTTCTCTATTCTGGAGTTAACATTGAATCTATACCAGAACACTATGAAATTAAATCACCAATATCTTATGATCATACTTCATTAATGGGAAAAATGTATGAATATCAATTCTTTGGTTTGGACCCTATTTTTGAACCAATTTCGACTCTCATTGTTGACTCTCGACTTGATCTGAGTCAAATTTCGAGTCGGTATCGATTTTTGTTCTTGATCCATTTGAATCCAAATCCATTATCTCCCAAAATCACATTTCATTGTTGGACAAGGATGTTGAAGAAAATGACTTAGTAATTATTTTTGAAAATTGAAAATTAGATGGGGATAAGTTTTTAAATAAGACCATTCAGTCAATCATTCTTTTACTGAGTCGCATTAGAGAGGTCACAGGTGGGTTTCTGCAAAATCTACGATATCTTGATTGGATAGCAATACTTGGCCCAGTCAGACATCATCGGAACCACCGCCATGAGGTAATCTTCTTTCCCTCTCCATTTGTTTCATGTATATACACATTCACGATGCATTGAGGACAATGCATGAGATAAGTGCGGGGGAGGGTTTACTAACATAGTTAGTTTTATATTTTCTTTCTTTTACACTTCTTTTTAATTTTAAAAAAACAATTTAAATACTCTCTTCTTTTATTTCTACAAAACTTTTTGAAACAAGATAAATAGTTTTGATTTATTTTTAAAAAATTAAGATGATCTTAGGAATTAGGAAGACCTAAAATTATGAAATTTTAAACCAAGTCAAAATAATAGATCTTATTTAAATTTTAGGATAAGAAAGTAAGATTGGAAAGATAATTTGATCTTGAATTTTTGCCTTAGATTTATGTACTTCACACTTACACAATTTTTGGGATTGAAACAAAGACTGAAAATGTCATATATATATATATATATATATATATATATATATATTTAAAAAATGATGATAATAGAAACCACTTATTGAAGTTTGGGTAATTATGCCTAAGGAAGCATGATTATTCACGCCTAAAACGGTGGATAAAAATAAAAATAATCCTCTTTAATTTTGTGGCCTTGTTTACTCGAGTTCTTAAGTCTGAGGGATGTTCTCATCTGGTTTGAGAGTCACCGGCTAAAGGCTCACTACTCGGGTAAATAAGAAAGCCTAAGAAAACTAAAGGAAGAAAAAATATATAAATAAAAAATATATATAAATATAAATAAATGGCATGAAAGTTTGAGTCAATATCCCAAAAAGGTTCACCATTCACAAAGTGCATATTTTTCTAAGAGTTTTATGAAAGATCAAAGAATCAATTCAATTTTAAATTCTTACATTTAATTTATAACAAGATTTTGCATTTTGACTTAGTTTAAGGAAGAATAATTTCTGGTTAACCTATGACCTTGGATCACTATATTAAATACTTCAATACTTTTTATATATAAAAAATGTGTTTTCAAAGTACTAACATTTGATTTCTTTCTTTATGAATTTTGTGGGTGTAATCCGCTGAAAACCCTCAAGAAACAAAACTCCTCCTCTAGGAAAAATAGAGGTTTAACGGCTTGTTGCACATGCTCAGTGCAATCGCGTCACCTGCGAAAGTGGTGTAATAATTTTCTTAGTTTTTTGTTTTGCTCGGGACGAGTAAAAGATAAGTGTGGGGGTGTGATTAGTCTCTAAAACTGCATATTTTATACCACATCCTCACATTTATTTCATATTAAATTCTACTAATAAACATCTCTTTTGCATGTTTCTAAGTCTATGGTGTGCAATGAAGAAGAAGACCATAAATCACCATTTAATGAGTGATTAAAGGCATAAAATATAGTCATTGACTTTCGAGAGCTGATTCGTCAAAACTAGGGGCCCAAAACCAGACACCAGGAACTGCAGCTACAGGGGACAGACAGGACAACGCGCGGCATAAAGCGTCGTGCGCGCGAATCTAGAATAGCAGCGAAATCGCAGCTATAGCCGCGTTTTCGCGGGCGTACGGGTGCGGCCATGCCCGTACTTTGGGCCAGGGTTTGCCTCTGGCCCCCTTTCCCCTGATGCCTATGAATACCCCTTGGAGTTTTCCATAGCAGGGATATGCAATATTTTAGGGTAGTTTCATCTCCATTTTGTAGTTTAGGGTAGTTAGGTTAGTGTTCTTTTTCTTCCTCCTTTGTATTTTTCATTTCTTGTAAATCTTGTAATAGAGAGAGAGTGGTACATGGTTGGGAAGCAAGAGTGCTTGTAATAGAAGGAGACAATCTATGAAAGATGCTCTCTTAACTTATGTAACCCCCGCTTTCTGATGTACGTATCACCGTATCAGTACTCGATACGGCGTACAAAGTTGATTTGATCTTTTTGCTAGTCAGATTGAATCGATTTCAATTTCAGATATTATTTTTCAATAGTTTAGATTTTTTAGAATTTTCTAGAATTTTTCTGGATTATTTTGAAAAATTTCCGTAGTCAGTGTCGACCGATACCGAGAATCGGCTCTACAATTTTTAATTCACAAATGGAGTTGTATTTTGAGAATCTGCTTTCACCTTATATCCTAGAATCACATTAGCTATATTTTGGTATTTTTGAGGATTTTTCTGAATTTATGAAAAATCGGGCCAAACCGGTGTCGCCCAATATCGGCGATACACTTTACGATTTTTAACTTGCAAACCGAACAAGATTTCTAAAAACTGATTTCATATTCCTTCTCCGCGTAATATTTTCTATTTTATATAATTTTTGGAAACCATACGGAGCTAGTCAAATTTTACTGAATAAAATAATATTAATGAAATACTATAAAAATCATTTCTCTTTCTTTTCTTTTTCCGCTTCCTCTTTCTCCAACCTTCTCAAATTTTCTCACCGTCTTACCCAACCGCCTTTCTCTTCTCCTCCTCTCTATTATATGTTCTCTCTCTCCCCTTGTCTCTCTCTCTCTCTCTCTCTCTCTCTCTCTCTCTCTATCTCTAAGGGTTTAACCCATTAAACCCAATAACCCTCTAACCCGACCCGATAACCCATAAACCCATTACCCATATAACTTAAGTTATAGATTTGGGTATTGAATCCAAACCCGACCCGTTAAGAGCCCAAACCCGCTTCAAAACCCAATAAAGGTAATATTACAGAAAACCCCCTGATAATTTATACTATTTGCAATTGATATATTTTTATTACATATTTAACCCATTTCTATTACTTTTAGCGTTCGGGTGATATCTGGAGCATCCGGACTCCGATTTGGACGATCCTTGAACCGTTGCGATTGTGGGAAAGAGAGCTACCTTCCCATGGCTAGTTTGTGAGTGTTTTTATTTTATAAATTATATTTCTTAAATTGATTGATTGCTTTCGTCAGAAATCTTGATTATGGATAAATCATTGTAACTGTTAATTAATAACTTGTAATTATTGGAAACTCATTGTAATAGGAATAAAATATAATATTGTAAGTTGCTTCCTGATTTAATATAACTATAGGTGATTTAATAATAATAACAATAAATACTGAAATATACAACTCTGACACAGTCATCATACCTGCACAGCCAATGACACTCGGGCCACTATTTCACCATATTCTTGGACACTTTATTTCATGTATTGTATCACAGTTAAATAACTATCGTTACATGTATACTGATTCACAGATACTCTATGACACTACACTGTCACTAGACATGAATGCTAGACACCGTTATTTCATACACTGGTATCATCATTACACGGATACTGTAGTTCACTGGACATGATATTACATTATACACTGACCATTGTTATTACATGTACTAGTGATACACAGATATATTACATAGATTATTGCTACACATATATGTTTCACTGGTACACGGATATACCAATTCACAGAATACCACATTTCATATTATTGTTATCATCGTTACATGGATGCTCGGTACACAGTTATGTCATGTTTACACATCACTGTTACACATGCATGTATTGTTTCTATATTCTTGTCATATGGATCACTGTTTATATTGCATGTATATTCATGTATTCCTGTTGCATGATTGTTTCCCGTTACTGATATTCCCGTTACTGGATAATGAGCTGTTGATATGCAATGTGTGAAACTAAGTGCCACGTGGATCCAAGCCACGAGGGCCACCTCTAGAATCCCACATCTATTGTTTTTCGTTTCCCGTTATCATGTTTCGTGCTATCAACAAAGCTCATGTCCTGTTATCGTGTTACATGTATTATGTATTGTTCTTGTTCTTGATACCCTGTGTACATTAAATGTATGAAATATAAGATGGGGTTGGGGGAGACTTGACGGTTGACTAGATCTTGTCGGGTGGATGTCTGGATCCATTGTTTGTCCCACTGCAAGGGATGGGGTAGTGCTGGCTACTGTCTGTTATAACTCATGAGCTCCCGTTTCCCGTTATTGTTTTAGCTCATTGAGTTCCCGTTACATGTTACAGCCTTGGCGGGCTGGCCCTGGTCTCAGCAGCCAGGGGTCTGTTTAAGGCCGTGATCCCGGGTATGCATGGGGTACATCCACCTGACTAGAGCTCCTTGACTATTGGGTTTTCAATTAACATGATAAAACAGTATAAACAATAGTGACGTCGGGAACACTTGTTATTTGGTCACTCTCTCGTTTGGATAATGGTACCCATATGCCATGTCCGGATGGGTTCGACTGGAGTGCGGGCTCCAGTATGAACTGCCAGTGGTATGGGACACTAGAAGAGATTGATTAAAATACCAGGTGGTACTGATCGTTATTATTGTCTAAATCACATGACATGACTCATGTATATTATTATCCCTTTATATTTATTACTATTCCTGATATGTTACCCATGATCATGTCACCTGTATACCTCATTACACTTCTTGATAGTTGTGACACTCCATGTGGTAACACGCTATTCATGTATATGTATACTCTACATTGCATATCTCCTGTTTTATGTATACGTTGCAGACTTCATTACTGTATATGCATAACCCGGTAGTATGGTTCTGTTGCATGCTGCACATCTGCATGTTCGTTATTTATTATATAAAACTGGATACTACTGTAGACATGACCCGATGATAACATGCTAGGTAGTGATGGTATTAAAATATGACATCTTTATATTTTTACTGTTTATTAAAGGCCTACTATATGGTATCACTGTTACATACGTCTTATATATTATTATCGTGTTTGTATTACTATAGTACATATTACCGCCTTCTTCATTTTACCACTCACTAGGTCGCTTTCTGACGACCCTTGGTTTGCGTGCCCAGGTTGGAGATCCGAGTTATCGTATTGTCAGATAGTCCATTCACATAGGAGACTCATCATCGAGACCATTCATAGGTATCTTTGTGATTTGTTTCTGTTATCTTATTTATCCCTGTTTTTCTATCTGTTATGATCACTAACCTCTTTCTGCAGGTATTCCTGTACTTATTTAATGCTGGAACTATTGTATGTATGGAGGCTATTTCATGTACTGAGGCTTAGCGTACGTACGTGAGGGTATCTCCGCCCTGCGTACGTACGTCGCCATAACGTCTCCGTATCCATGGGATCGGGGCGTTACATAGTGGTATCAGAGCCTAGGTTCACACCTAGTGTGGGTAACCATCTGGGTCCATGCTCTGGCTCTTACCAATAGTACAATCAGGTTCAGATGAGAACTCACCAGTATCTGAGCTTGGGAATTCCAGCTATGAGTACAAGAATGTCACTTCATTGAAATTCATTCATTGATACTTTTCTATTCCCTCATTTCAGTGATCAATCAGAATATGCTGAGTTTCTTCTTGTTTTCTCTTCATCCTGTGGATTCTGATTCTCATCTTTGACTCATGATACCAATCCTCCACCCAGTTGTCACTATCGATATCAGAGTGTGTAGCGGAAGTGTCATAGGCCCGTAACATTCAGGCTCCATGACTGTAAATATTGTTCTCACCCCTGAATTTAAATTTCGAGGACTAAATTTTTTGTAAGGTGGGGAGAAATATAACCCCCGCTTTCTGATGTACGTATCACCGTATCAGTACTCGATACGGCGTACAAAGTTGATTTGATCTTCTGCTAATCAGATTGAGTCAATTTTAGTTTCAGATATTATTTTTCAATAATTTAGATTTTTTAGAATTTTCTGGATTTTTTTGGATTATTTTGGAAAATCTCCGTAGTCAGTGTCGACCGATACCGAGAATCGGCTCTACGATTTTTAATTCACAAACAGAATTGTATTTTGAGAATTTGCTTTCACCTTATGTCCTAGAATCACATTAGCTACATTTTGGTATTTTTGGGGATTTTTCTGAATTTATGAAAAATCGGGCCAAACCGGTGTCGCTAAGTATCGGCGATATACTTTAGGATTTTTAACTTGCAAACCGAATAAGATTTCTAGAAACCGATTTCATATTCCCTCTCCGCGTAATATTTCCTATTTTATGTAATTTTTGGGAACCATACGGAGCTAGTCAAATTTTACTGAATAAAATAATATTAATGAAATACTATAAAAATCATTTCTCTTTCTTTTCTTTTTCCCCTTCCTCTTTCTCCAACCTTCTCAAATTTTCTCACCGTCTTATCCAACCGCCTTTTTCTTCTCCTCCTCTCTATTATCTGTTCTCTCTCTCTCTCTCTCTCTCTCTCTATCTCTAAGGGTTTAACCCATTAAACCCAATAACCCTCTAACCCGACCCGATAACCCATAAACCCATTACCCATATAACTTAAGTTATAGGTTTGGGTATTGGATCCAAACCCGACCCGTTAAGAGCCCAAACCCGCTTCGAAACCCAATAAAGGTAATATTACAGAAAACCCCCTGATAATTTATACTATTTGCAATTGATATATTTTTATTACATATTTAACCCATTTCTATTACTTTTAGCGTTCGGGTGATATCTGGAGCATCCGGACTCCGATTTGGACGATCCTTGAACCGTTGCGATTGTGGGAAAGAGAGCTACCTTCCTATGGCTAGTTTGTGAGTGTTTTTATTTTATAAATTATATTTCTTAAATTGATTGATTGCTTTCGTCAGAAATCTTGATTATGGATAAATCATTGTAACTGTTAATTAATAACTTGTAATTATTGGAAACTCATTGTAATAGGAATAAAATATAATATTGTAAGTTGCTTCCTGATTTAATATAACTATAGGTGATTTAATAATAATAACAATAAATACTGAAATATACAACTCTGACACAGTCATCATACCTGCACAGCCACTGACACTCGGGCCACTATTTCACCATATTCTTGGACACTTTATTTCATGTATTGTATCACAGTTAAATAACTATCGTTACATGTATACTGATTCACAGATACTCTATGACACTACACTGTCACTAGACATGAATGCTAGACACGTTATTTCATACACTGGTATCATCATTACACGGATACTGTAGTTCACTGGACATGATATTATATTATACATTGGCCATTGTTATTACATGTACTAGTGATACACAGATATTTTACACGGATTATTGCTACACATATATGTTTCACTGGTACACGGATATACCAATTCACGGAATACCGCATTTCATATTATTGTTATCATCGTTACATGGATGCTCGGTACACAGTTATGTCATATTTACACATTACTGTTACACATGCATGTATTGTTTCTATATTCTTGTTATATGGATCACTGTTTATATTGCATGTATATTCATGTATTCTTGTTGCATGATTGTTTCCCTTTACTGATATTCTCGTTACTGGATACATGAGCTGTTGATATGCGATGTGTGGAACTAAGTGCCACGTGGATCCAAGCCACGGGGGCTACCTCTAGAATCCCACATCTATTGTTTCCGTTATCGTATTTTGTGCTATCCACAGAGCTCATGTCCTGTTATCGTGTTACATGTATCATGTACTGTTCTTGTTCCTGATACCCTATGTACATTAAATGTATGAAATATAAGATGGGGTTGGGGGAGACTTGACGGTTGACTAGATCTTGTCGGGTGGATGTCTGGATCCATTATTTGTCCCACTGCAGGGGACGGGGTAGTGCTGGCTACCGTCTGTTATAACTCATGAGCTCCCGTTTCCCATTATTATTTTAGCTCATTGAGTTCCCGTTACATGTTACAGCCTTAGCGGGCTGGCCCTGGTCTCAGCAGCCAGGGGTCTGCTTAAGACCGTGATCCCGGGTATGCACGGGGTACACCCACCTGACTAGAGCTCCTTGACTATTATGTTTTCAGTTAACATAATAAAATAGTATAAACAATAGTGACGTCGGGAACACTTGTTATTTGGTCACTCTTTCGTTTGGATAATGGTACCCGTATGCCATGTCCGGATGGGTTCGACTGGAGTGCAGGCTCCAGTATGAACTGCCAGTGGTATGGGACACTAGAAGAGATTGATTAAAATACCAGGTGGTACTGATCATTATTATTGTCTAAATCACATGACATGTTCGACTCATGTATATTATTATACCTTTATATTTATTACTATTCCTGATATGTTACCCATGATCAT
The DNA here is from genome assembly GCA_038442645.1 of Agave tequilana. Classification (NCBI taxonomy): domain Eukaryota; kingdom Viridiplantae; phylum Streptophyta; class Magnoliopsida; order Asparagales; family Asparagaceae; genus Agave; species Agave tequilana. The sequence goes on along the minus strand of JAVJIF010030487.1, from coordinate 124,434 downwards.
GTCACCTGTATACCTCATTACACTTCTTTATAGTTGTGACACTCCATGTGGTAACACGCTATTCATGTATATGTATACTCTACATTGCATATCTCCTGTTTTATGTATACGTTGCAGACTTCATTACTGTATATGCACAACCCGGTAGTATGGTTCTGTTGTATGCTGCACATCTGCATGTTTCTTATTTATTATATTAAAACTGGATACTACTGTAGACATGACCCGATGATAACATGCTAGGTAGTGATCGTATTAAAATATGACATCTTTATATTTTTACTGCTTATTAAAGGCCTACTATTGTTGGCCCAAGGTTACAATCACCCGTTTTAGTGTGTTTAGATGATTACAAAACATATATAGTTATTTGTACTAATCATGTTTGTTGTTTTTAGTGTGTTTCAGGGTTCTAATGATTCTAGAAGTTTTCTTCCCTAAAGGAAGGTATTTTGACTCAAGTCACCTCAATCGGGCTCAAGTATCAAGCTTACAAGATCATATGGAGAAGCCCACTTGAAGAACTTGTAGTCCTTTAGAACCAATGTAAGAAATAGTTTGTTAAAGTTTGAGTTTTGAAAAATTCGCTCTAGGATACACACACACATATTTTGTATACTAGTTTTCATGTTTAAAGCTTTTTTTGTTTCTAAGTTTCATGCCTTGACAAATATACATGACTCTAATTTTTACAAAGATATATATCATGTTTAAATCATGTATGTTTACCCTTCCCTAGCATGATACTTAGCTATCTTTACTTCAAAATGTTTTACAAAATATTCCAAGTTCAGGTTCTTGCTGTTTTTCTGTTTCAGGCAAGACCGGCCGACCGGACCGGTCGACCGGAGCTTGTATCCAGGACGTGCACGCTTGTGCATGTCTGTCGGTCGACCGCCGGGTCGACCGACTGAAAGCAGTTTGCTCTCGGGTTTTCTGGGTCGACCGGACCGGTCGACCGCCTTCAGAAAACTATGTTTCCTTTTAGAGGACGGTCGACCGGGCGGTCGAACCGAGCCCAACGGCTACATGCCAGCAGGGAGACGGCCGACCGGACCGGTCGACCGCCAGGCCTGCAAAGCCCCAACGGCTCTTTCCTCTTTGGTGCTATCTGAATTCTGTTTTATAAATCTGTTTTTGGCAGACTTTTTCTGAGTTTTTGGAGATCTTTTTCAGATCAAATAAGCCAAAAATAAATTGTTTTTAACTCTTTTCTCTCCCTATAAATAGAGGAGAATAGTCTCTTGAAAATTACCAAGAAAAATACCTAAGTTTTCAAAGTTTTAAAAGGAGAAGAAAAGTGTTTAAGCTCTCAATTTTCCCATTCATTCTTGCCTTGATTTTTCAGTTGTTTTGCAAGATATTTCCATTCACAACTGAGCTTAGTTTTCTCATTACACTGCTAGAGCCAAAATTCCCTACTCAATCTATAAGGAAGTTGTAAAAGAGAGGTTGTAAGAAGTTTGTGATCTTGTTGTGATCACTTGGATACTTGTAACTTCTTCTTCTTGTTCTTGTGGAGTTACCTCTTCGGTAGAGGTTCTTGTAAGTGGTGGAGTTCGGTGCTCCGGTCTTCGATAGACCATTGTAAAGTGATCAAGGATAGTGGAAACCCTTCACGGCGGTGAAGGCGGGGAGTAGAGCGGTGGCTCGAACCTCGAAACAAACATCTTGTGTTTGCGATTGCTTTGTGTCTTTACTCTTTATTGTCTTCATTTCCTTTACTCTCTATTGCACTCTATTACTCGTTTGTGATATTGTTTCTTGTACTTGTGATATATCTTGTGTGCATTTCATCATTGCATTCATACTTGCTATTGTCGATCAATTCTCATACAACAAGGTTGCATTGCGCACCTCTAACTCATATCCAGAGGAATCAGGAGGAAAAAGTTCAGAACCCTTCACCGGGTATTCGGCTCTTAGTCTTGTTTTGAGAGATTGTTGCATTCATTCATTCATATTTGTTTAAAAAGATTGTTAGATTAGCATAAACACCTATTCACCCCCCTTTAGGTGTGTTTCAATTGGTATCAGAACTTGGACTCTAGGCTCTTGGCTTAACAACCTTAGAGAGATCCTAATTTTGCTAATCACTTCATTCATTTTTCATACACTCTCACTTAGTAAAAATGGCCGATGGAATTAAGACGCCCTAAGTTTGATGGACTTAACTTTCCCATATGGAAGGTTAAGATGACCGTTTTCTTGCAATCTCTAGGAAGTCAGTTCCAAAGGCCGTGACCAAACCCTTTAGTGCACCCCCCGGTGATGAATCCACTTGGTCCGAAATTGAGACTAAGGAGTTTGATGCCAATGCTAGGGCTCACTATGCACTACTTCAAGCCCTCAATGATGATGACATTGCTAGAGTCATCCATTGCAAATCCGCATTTGAGATTTGGACAACTTGCTAGTAACACATGAAGGGACTTCACAAGTGAAGAGGGCTAAGATAGACCTTCTTCGGTCCCAATATGAAAACTTTTGCATGCAAGAAAATGAAACCATAGATGATATGGTTACTAAATTTACAAAGATCACTAATGGACTTTCTTCTCTAGGTGATGGTATCGACAATGATCAAAGAGTAAGGAAGATCATCCGGGCTCTTCTTCCTTCATGGGAAGTAAAAGCAACCACCTTGAAGGAACTCAATGACAAGGAGGAGATGGAGCTTATAGGTCTCATTGGGAACCTCAAAACCCATGAGATGGAGAGAAAAGCAAGGGAGGATATGGCTCCTTCCAAGAAGAAGACTATAGCCTTCAAAAGTCAATTCTCACACTCCGACGAAGATATTGAAGAAGAAGATGACGAAGAGCTCTCACTTCTTGTGAAAAACGTTCGGAGGATGTACAACAAGGCTAAGTTCCAAGGAAGAAGGAGATGGCAAGGAGGTAAAGAAGAGAGGAAGATTATTTGTTTTAATTGCCAAAGACCGGGTCACATAGTAGCGGAGTGCCCGGATAAAGCAAAGCCTTCCACCTCCAAGAAGCCATTCAAGAAGAAAGCAATGAAGGCAACATGGGATTCCGAAAGCGAATCCGAGGAGGAAATCGACACCGCCAACATGTGCTTCATGGCCAATGAAAGCACAAGCAAGGTAAACCCTTCCACTTCTTTTAATGATGAACTTACCATGGATGAATTAGGAGAAGCATTTGTAGAATTATCACACAATTATGATTTCCTAAAGAAAAAGTATTTAAAAATGTAAAAGGAAAATGAGTCTCTAAATCATCAAGTATTTACTCTTTCTAAAGAAAAGGATGACTTGCTCTCTACTTTAGTTGCTACTCAAAATGATTTTGATAAGTACAAAATTTCTTGTAAAGGCAAGTCCCCACTAGTTGATTCTAATGAAATTACCATGCTTAAAGAAAGAATAGACTCATTGGGAATTGTTTTGAAAAATTGTGAGTTTGATAAGAAGAAAATTGAGGGCATGTTTCCTAAGAAACAAGCCCCTAAGAAACATGCTTACCATGCTCATGCTCATGTTCATACCACACAACCTTTACATCGTGGCAAACCCCAAAACATGCTCACACTTCACACACACATCATGCATTCATGTATGGTAAAGTGTTTTCATGTTCATATTGTGGGCGTAAAGGACACTTAGCTAATTTTTACTATGATAGACTAAATGCATCACGTCATAATGTTTGGGTTCGAAACACTAACTTTCAAGGACCCAAGAAAATTTGGGTATCAAAATCAATGAATTTGTTAAATGATGTAGGTACCTTCCAAGGCCCAACGACGTAGAGGATTGTGGTATCTTGATAGTGGTTGCTCAAGGCACATGACTTGGGACATCAACAACTTTACAACCCTATCAAGATACCATGAAGGTGGCACCGTCACCTTCGGAGATGATGCCAAGGGTAAAATCATCGGTATCGGTAATGTAAAACTTGGGACATCCCCTTTAATTGAGAATGTTGTTTAGTTGATGGCCTCAAGCATAATCTCTTGAGTGTTAATCAACTTTGTGATAAAGGTTTTGATGTAGTTTTTGATAATGTAGTTTGTAAAGTTATTGATAGAATATCTAATACTTGTGTATTTTCCGATTTTCGTGAAAGTAATGTTTATATGATAGATATGATTAATATGTCTTGTAATATTACTTGTTTAAAAGCCCTCGATGATGACTCTTGGTTGTGGCAAAGAAGATTAGGCCACATTTCATTTGACCATATATCTAGATTAAATATAAAGGAAATTGTGAAAGGTATTCCTTACTTGAATTTTGAAAAGGACCGGGTTTGTGACGCATGTCAATTTGGGAAACAAACCAAGTCTTCTTTCAAGTCAATTAAGGATATCATGACATCACGTCCTTTGGAGTTAATCCATATGGATTTATTTGGTCCTACACAAACTAAAAGTCTAAGTGAGAATAGGTTTGCATTTGTTTTGGTTGATGACTTTTCACGTTTTACTTGGGTTTTCTTTCTTGAACACAAAAACCAAGCCTTTTCACATTTTCAAGCCTTTAAGAAAAGAGTTGAAAAGGAAAAAGATACTTCAATTGTAAGAATTAGAAGTGATAGAGGAGGTGAATTCATTAACCTACCCTTTACCACTTTTTGTGAAGAACATGGAATAAAGCATGAAGTATCTTGTCCTTGTTGGCCCAAAGGCCATTAGCCCAATATCCCGTTGAATATTTTGATGATAACAAACCATATTTAGTTATGTATTTAACAACTTTGTTTAAAAGTATTTCAGGTTAAATAGGTTGATTTGACGGCTCCACTATTAAGACTCACAAGTTTGGACGTCGCATAAAAATTTGCATTCCTAAGCTAGCACATTAGAAAGCTTCGGGAACACGTTTTTGAAGAAAAGACCAAGTCAAGATCAAGACAATGGAAAAGTTCAAGATTTGTATTTTTACTTTTCTTTTAGACTTTTTGTCAAAACTAGATGTTAGAAGTAGATTTATGGGATTGTCACTTACACACACTTCAGTTTGATTTATGGCTTCAAAAACAATTTCAAATTCAATTTCCAACTTAGATTTACAGTTAATATGTTTTTGGAAATTTGTTTTTAGAAACTTTAAGTTTTGAAAAAACCGATTTTTGAGAAAAACAAGTTTTTATCAAGAGAAACTTTATCAAAATGTTTTAACATGTTAGGGTAGTGACATATGGTCATACTCCTATTTTTACAAGGTCCTAAACCCCACACCAAGAGACCAAAACCAAAAATCCCAGTTATGGTTTTCTGCAGTTCTGATTTTTCAGAACTGACAGGATCCGGTCGACCGTCCGGGTCGACCGACGTACACGCTGTGCATGTGTGTACGTCGGCCGACCGCTCGGGTCGATCGGAGTACTTACAGTGCTCTCTGTTTGTTCGGGTCGACCGGGGCGGTCGACCGTAGTCCCCCAACGGTCAAAAATATGAACGTTGGCGGTCGACCGGCCCGGTCGACCGGCTTCTGTCAGAAATTCTGACAGACTCCAACAGCTCTATTTTTCTGACAGAATTTGTTGGGATCTCACCCCCAACGAATCTCTCTTGCTGTTTTACCCAGTTTTTCAACCCCTATATATAGTGGGTCACTTCAACATGATAAGAGTTAATCAACAATTTACAAATCAATTTTCACATCAATTCTTTCAAGCTTTTATTTGAGAAAAGATTTTCAAAGCCAAAATTTCCATACACCCATTTGAAGCCTATACCTCTACTTCTCTCTAGATTTTGCACTACACAATCCCATATTTCTACATCTACATATTGGTTATAGGATTGTGCAAGTGAGCTATTTTGTGATCAAGTGTGATCATTTTCTTCTTGAGTGAAGTTGTAGAGGCATCGGCCTCAAGGCGAGCTAGTGTGGTCCGGGTGGTGTTGCGGCATCACAAGTGATAGGACAAGTGTGTCCTTGTATTGGCGATCCGGTGAGATCAACAATAGTGGAAATCCTTCAAGTGTGAAGGCGGGGACGTAGAGCATGGCTCGAACCTCGGAAACATATACTTGTGTTTGCGTTTGCTCGGATTTTCTCTAAACTCAACTCCTTTACTTCTTGAATTACTTGTTGTGTTTATTGCTAGTATTTTAATTAGAGCAATTTTTCAAGTAGAATTTTTAAATTCCGCATTGTTGTCATATTTCATATAGCCATCACCTATTCACCCCCCTAAGTGATTTCAATTGGTATCAGAGCCTAACCCTACAATTAGGTTTAACCACCTTAGGGAGATCCTTACTATTTGGCTATATTTGTTGCATTCTTCATTTATTGTGCTTTATATTATTCATCCATGGCATCACTTGACTTTTCTAGCATCAAGTCCCCACCTAAGTTTGATGGCTTGAACTTTCCATATGGAAAGTCAAGATGAACCTCTTCCTTAAGTCCCTAGGAGTTAGGGTTGCTAGGTCCATTACAAGAGAATTTATTGAACCCCTCACTGATGAGAGCTCATGGTCCGAGGACACCTCCAAGGATTATGAAGCTAATGCTAGAGCCCAATATGCATTAACCCAAGCCTTAAATGAGGATGACTTATCACGCATCATAAATTGCAAATCCGCATTTGAAGTTTGGAACATTCTTATTGTGACTCATGAGGGAACGTCACAAGTCAAAAGATCCAAGATTGACTTGTTACGTTCTCAATATGAGAATTTTTACATATTTGATAATGAGAGCATTGATGACATGCTCACGCGTTTCACCAAGATCACTAATGCATTATCTTCTCTAGGTGACGCAATTGATAATGACCAAAAGATACGCAAGGTCATTAGAGCTCTTCCCAAGGCATGGGAAGTAAAAGCTACCACCCTCAAGGAACTCAACGATAGGGAGGAGATGGACTTCTCCGGCTTCATCGGAAATCTCAAGACGCATGAGATGGAGATGAAAGTAAGAGAAGAAAGGGAGGAACCCAAGAAGAAAGCACTTGCCTTCAAAGCCACTCCAACCATCCATGAAGAGAATGATTCATCGGATGATTGCGATGAAGATTTTGCCATGCTCATCCGGAAGGTGGGCAGAATGTTCTAAAAGAAAGGGAGGCAAAGCAACTTCCGAAGAGGGAGACCTCAAGGAAGATTTGAGAAGAAAAGAGAAGAACCCGGTCCTTGCTTCCATTGTAAGAAGATCGGACACCTTATTGCCGATTGCCCCGCTCTCCAAGCCACAACCTCCAAGAACGGCCACAAGAAGAAGAAAGCCATGGTGGCCACGTGGGATGACACGGAGTCGGAATCCGAAGAGGAGAACGACGCCACACACATGTGCTTCATGGCACATGGAGACGATGCTTCGAAGGTAACAATCGATAACACTTTGGATGAGGATGAGTTGACTATGGATGAGTTAGCTCAATTTTTCGAAGAACTACAACATAGGTGTGAGATTTCTCAATCTCATAATAAGAAACTAAAAAGAGAAAATGAGTCTTTAAAAGATAAAATTAATATTATTGAAAAAGAGAAAAATGATTTATCTTGTGCTTTCAAGAAAATAAGAAGTGATTTTGAAAATTACAAAATAGCTTGTAAAGGAAAAACTTCTATTCCTTCATGTAATAAAAATGATTTTGTGGAAATGCAAAAACGAGTTGATAATTTAGATTCCACTCTTAAAAAGTGTGCCTTTGATCTAAATAAATTTGCATCTAGATTTCCGAAGGGAGTAACCCAAGGGAAACACACTCACCATGCACATGCACGGAAACATGCACACACACATAAACATGCATACATATATGGTAGTGGTAGAATTTACATTTGCACGCATTGTGGCCGCAAAGGCCATTTAGAAAAGTTTTGTTTTGCTAAAAATAATGTGCATAATAAATATGTTTGGGTTCGTCCCGGTACTAATCCTAAAGGACCCAAAAAGATATGGGTACCAAGAGACCCACCAAATTTAGATGATGCAGGTGGATCTTCTTCCTCCAAGACTTAGGGGGAAACGGTGCCCGGGTGGTGGATGCAACTAAGCTCAAAGAACACATCGCATTTGCATCGCTATCATGGAGGCACCTATTTTGGAGATTGCCCATGCTTGGTAACTTCTCCATTTAAAAGTTTTTATATGGTTATATATATACACATGTATAGGATTGTTAGTCTATTTTTACGCTTCATTGATATATGCTAGTATAAACTTACATCCCTATCATGTTTGTGTATATGCCATGTTTTAATATCTTGTCTTTTATACCATGTCCATTGTATGTCCACATGCCATGACTAGACTAACTTATTTATATATACACAATGTATTTTCAAAACTAAGAAATAAATTTTGTAAAATTTCATATTTGAGCAAATACCTTAGAGATGGCAATTGCGCACCTCAACTCATATCTAGAGGAATCATGAGGATGAAGTTCAGAACCCGTCACCGGGTATTCGGCTTCAACATCTCTAAAACTTTGTTTTTATATGAAAATCAAATGAAAAATTTTGTGTGAATAGTTTGGTTGACATGATAACCTAATGAAGATTTAATAATACTGTTGTATGTTATATATACCCTATTTAATTGTAAAATAGTTTTTATTTAAAATTTTTTTTTGGCTCTTTCTGTTCTCAGATTTTTGGGCAGCGCCGGCCGACCGGCCCTATTCTCGGTCGACCGACATTGCCTGAAAGAGAACAAATTTTTGCTCTCTGTCTCCGGTCGACCCGTACGGTCGACCGCTCCGAGTTCAGAGCTCTCGGATTTTCTGGGTCGACCGCCCGGGTCGACCGCTCCGAGTTCTGAGCTCTCGGGTTTTTCGGGTCGACCGGCCCGGTCGACCGTGCGTCGATTTGAGCCCCAGATCTGGCTATTTAAATCACTCTCTCTCTCATTTTTTCTCACCAGACCGACGAGCAGCTCCTTTCCCCTTTTCTCCAAAATCTCTCCAAACCCTAAAACTCCCAAATTCCTTCAAAATTCAAGTTGGAATCACTCTGGGAAGGTTGGATCTTCAGTCTCAAGGCTTCTTCACCTCCAGATTTTCAGGATTTCAGATCTAGGGTTAGGGTTTTCTCATCTTCAGGTAAAAATCACCTTTTTCCTCTAAATCTTGATATCTAGCTCTTAGTTTTCCTTTCACTTGTCAAAGATTTTTAGGTTTCTTCTGTTTAGATCAAGCCTTATCAATCTACCCTAAAAATCAACCTAAAAATCACATTTTTATCCCAAAATGTCAAAAAGATCTAGGTCTGATAAGGGAAAAAGTATTGTTCCCTCCTCTTCATTCATCCCAAAACCTAAAAGACCTTTTGTGAATGAACTAGCTAAAAATCGATACATCATTCTTTCTAAGAAAGCTGTTATCTCAGGGAGATGCGTTATTCTAATAGACTTTGAACATCTCCACATCCCCCGCATTCTAAAAAGGAATTCCTTGGATAAATTCATGGCCATTAGGGAACCTGTTTACCCCTCCTTAGTGCATTATTTCTATGCTAATTTTGCTTTTGAGGGAAATCATGTGAGGTCTCGTGTTCTTGGGAAGGATATTGACATTCCCCTATCCCAATTTGCTGATATTCTGCATCTCTCCTCTGGAGGAGTTGATGTTTACAACTTTGATCTCCATGACTTTGAGTATCCGGACGGTGAGTCTGAGCTCACCGCCTCCACCTTGATCCACGGGACTGACAATCCCTGTTTGATTAGGAATGAGGAAGTGAACAAGTTCACGTTCACGGCCCAAGTCCTAGCCAAATTTGTTTTCTACAACATTTTGCCTAAATCAGGAGAGTACAGCCATGCTAGGGGGCCAGTTCCTTTGATGGTCTACTGCCTTCTCAAAGGCATTAAGATCAATTTTCCCCACTTTATTGCCTCTCACATGACCTCTGATCAGATTCGCATGTACGGTAGGCATTTGCCTTATGGCATGCTCATTACATATCTCCTTAAACATTTAGGATTTGATCTCTATTCGGAGACTCCCTCCGAACCCTCTGTGAACCTGGACTGCACCCTTTTGAAGAGGATGCAGGCTCAGATTCGTCGAGCCCCTCCTGAGCAGCCCGTTCCAGTTGCAGCCCCAGGGTCTTCTTCCGTCCCAGGGACTTCCTCTGTTCCAGGACCCTCTTTATCTCCTGAGTTTCAGTCTTTTATTTCCTCGGAGATTCGCTCTCAGTTCCAGGAGCAGCAGACTTGGATTGAGCAGCGTTTTGTGCAGCATGCGCAGCTCTTCGTGCGGATTTGGAGCAGCGTGATACAGCCCTTCGCGCGGATATGGACTCGCGTTTCCAGGGAATACGCAATGACATGACTTATTTTGCGAACGCCATGAGATTCGTGGATTCGCAATTTGGGACATTATTTGCGAAGTTCGACATGCTTGGTCCAGATCCCACGACCATTTATCGTCCTCTTCCTTCCTCCGGCCCTCCATTTCCAGTCAGAGATCCTACAGTAACTCCACCTCCACACCCAGGAGTTGCTGGTATCGATCCAGAGGAGGCAGGTCATGAGGATGATGTTGATGATGATGATGATGATGAGACGATGGCAGAGGGTGACGCTGGAGAGAGTTCGTCTGAGGAAGGCGATGCTGAGGAGAGTTCTTCAGATGGTGCTGAGTGACCTACCCCTTTTGATGATGTCAAAAAGGGGGAGAGTTATTTGTTGAGAGAGACTCCATATTTTGTGTACTTATACTTTGTAGTATTTTCTGTTGTTGGACATCTTTATCTTGTATTTATGTTTGTGTGGACATGTACTTGTTTATGTCGGTTATGCTTTGTGGACATGTGTGTTTCATTTCTATTTTATGACATGAGTATTTTTATCTAGCATGGATATATGTGTTGTGGATGTGTTGTGAATTATCACCCACATTTTTTTGAGATCTGTCTATGCTTGAGCATATTTTTGTATATGCATGTGTTGAGGGGGAGCTTCATTTGAAGTCTCTACCCAAAATATTTGTGATAACTATATATGTTTTGTCATCATCAAAAAGGGGGAGATTGTTGGCCCAAAGGCCATTAGCCCAATATCCCGTTGAATATTTTGATGATAACAAACCATATTTAGTTATGTATTTAACAACTTTGTTTAAAAGTATTTCAGGTTAAACAGGTTGATTTGACGGCTCCACTATTAAGACTCACAAGTTTGGACGTCGCATAAAGATTTGCATTCCTAAGCTAGCACATTAGAAAGCTTCGGGAACACGTTTTTGAAGAAAAGACCAAGTCAAGATCAAGACAATGGAAAAGTTCAAGATTTGTATTTTTACTTTTCTTTTAGACTTTTTGTCAAAACTAGATGTTAGAAGTAGATTTATGGGATTGTCACTTACACACACTTCAGTTTGATTTATGGCTTCAAAAACAATTTCAAATTCAATTTCCAACTTAGATTTACAGTTAACATGTTTTTGGAAATTTGTTTTTAGAAACTTTAAGTTTTGGAAAAATCGATTTTTGAGAAAAACAAGTTTTTATCAAGAGAAACTTTATCAAAATGTTTTAACATGTTAGGGTAGTGACATATGGTCATACTCCTATTTTTACAAGGTCCTAAACCCCATACCAAGAGACCAAAACCAAAAATCCCAGTTCTGGTTTTCTGCAGTTCTGATTTTTCAGAACTGACAGGATCCGGTCGACCGTCCGGGTCGACCGACATACACACTGTGCATGTGTGTACGTCGGACGACCGCTCGGGTCGACCGGAGCACTTACAGTGCTCTCTGTTTGTTCGGGTCGACCGGGGCGGTCAACCGTAGTCCCCCAACGGTCAAAAATATGACTGTTGGCGGTCGACCGGCCCGGTCGACCGGCTTCTGTCAGAAATTCTGACAGACTCCAACAGCTCTATTTTTCTGACAGAATTTGTTGGGATCTCACCCCAACGAATCTCTCTTGCTGTTTTACCCAGTTTTTCAACCCCTATATATAGTGGGTCACTTCAACATGATAAGAGTTAATCAACAATTTACATATCAATTTTCACATCAATTCTTTCAAGCTTTTATTTGAGAAAAGATTTTCAAAGTCAAAATTTTCATACACCCATTTGAAGCCTATACCTCTACTTCTCTCTAGATTTTGCACTACACAATCCCATATTTCTACATCTACATATTAGTTATAGGATTGTGCAAGTGAGCTATTTTGTGATCAAGTGTGATCATTTTCTTCTTGAGTGAAGTTGTAGAGGCATCGGCCTCAAGGCGAGCTAGTGTGCTCCGGGTGGTGTTGCGGCATCACAAGTGATAGGACAAGTGTGTCCTTGTATTGGCGATCCGGTGGGATCAACAATAGTGGAAATCCTTCAAGTGTGAAGGCGGGGACGTAGAGCGTGGCTCGAACCTCGGAAACATATACTTGTGTTTGCGTTTGCTCGGATTTTCTCTAAACTCAACTCCTTTACTTCTTGCATTACTTGTTGTGTTTATTGCTAGTATTTTAATTAGAGCAATTTGTCAAGTAGAATTTTTAAATTCCGCATTGTTGCCATATTTCATATAGCCATCACCTATTCACCCCCCTCTAGGTGATTTCAGTCCTAGAACTCCACAACAAAATGGAGTAGTTGAACGGAAAAATAGAACATTACAAGAGATGGCTAGGATAATGCTTAGTGAATATGGTCTACCACATTATTTGTGGGCCGAGGCCGTTAATACATCATGCTATATATCAAATCGTGTTTTCTTGTGTAAAAATACTTCAAAAACTTCTTTTGAAATGTACTTTTCTAGAAAACCAAATGTTTCATATTTCAAAGTTTTTGGATGCAAATGTTTTGTTTTAAATACAAAAGATAACTTAGGAAAATTTGATGCTAGATCTTATGAGGCTATTTTTGTGGGTTACTCTAATACTAGTAAGGCTTATAGAATCTTCAATAGATCATCTTTGACTATTGAGGAATCTATACATGTTAAGTTTGAAGAATCTAACTTGTTTGTTAAGAATGTTATAGAAATAGATGCATTGGATGAAGGCTTGGAGAAAGTGACCTTGGAGGATACACCTACTATGGGAGACAAGCCAAAGGATGATGAAAGAAGTGAAGCTAAAGTATAAGAGGCTCAAGGAAATGAAATTCAATCAATTGAAGTAGAGCCTACTCAACAACTTCCAAAGGATTGGAGATACAATCCACATCATCCCAAGGACCTTGTCATAGGTGAAGTATCAAAAGGGGTAACCACTCACTCTAAACTTCATGATTTTTGTGGTCAGTATGCATTTATTTCTCATGTTGAACCCAAGAACGTCCTCGAAGCCGAGGCCGATTCATATTGGTTGCTCGCCATGCAAGAGGAGCTCAATCAATTTGAGCGCAACCAAGTTTGGCACCTTGTTCCTAGGCCCCACGATAGACCAACAATTGGTACTAAGTGGATCTTTAAGAACAAGTTGGATGAATCGGGTAACGTAGTTAGAAATAAAGCTAGGTTAGTTGCCCAAGGTTACACTCAAATCGAAGGAATCGATTTTGAAGAAACCTTTGCACCCGTAGCACGGCTTGAAGCCATACGGATGACACTAGCTTTTGCCTCATATAAAGATTTTAAATTATTTCAAATGGATGTTAAAAGTGCTTTTCTAAATGGTTTTATTGAAGAGGAGGTGTATGTTGAATAACCCATCGGGTTTGTTGATCCTACACATCCGGATTTTGTGTTTAAATTAGATAAAGCTCTTTATGGTTTGAAACAAGCCCCTAGGGCCTGGTATGAAAGACTTTCTTCATTTTTAATTTCAAATGGTTTTAAGAAAGGTAAAATTGATACCACATTGTTTACAAAACATGTTAAAAATGATATTCTTATTGTGCAAATTTATGTTGATGACATTATTTTTGGTTCTACTAATGAATCTCTTTGCCAAGCTTTTGAATCATGCATGAAGGAAGAATTTGAAATGTCTATGATGGGGAACTCAACTATTTCCTTGGTCTCCAAATCAAGCAAAGGAAGGATGGGATCTTCATCAATCAAGCCAAATATACAAAGGAACTCATCAAGAGGTTCGGGCTTGAAGGAGCTAAAGTGAGCAAAACTCCCATGGCAACAACCACAAAGCTTGATAAGGATGAACAAGGTAAAAGTGTAGACATTAAACTTTATCGTAGCATGATAGGTAGTTTATTGTATTTAACGGCTAGTAGGCCGGATATTATGTTTTCCATTTGTCTTTGTGCACGTTTTCAATCTTGTCATAAAGAGTCTCACATAATTGTGGTTAAACGCATAATTAGATACCTTAAGGGCACTATTGAAATGGGTTTGTGGTATCCGAAAACCGGCCAATTTTCAATGACGAGTTTTTCGGATGCCGACTATACGGGTTGTAGGGTAGATAGGAAGAGTACAAGTGGAACATGTCAATTCCTTGGTAATTGTCTTGTCTCTTGGTCTTCCAAAAAGCAAAATTCGGTAGCCCTATCAACCGCCGAGGCGGCGTATGTTGCAGCCGGAGCTTGTTGTGCACAAGTTCTTTGGATGAAACATACTCTCCTTGACTATGATTTGCATTTTGATCATATTAAAATATTTTGTGATAATACTAGTACTATTCATATGACAAAGAATGCAAATCAACATAGTAAAACTAAGCACATTGACATTAGGTATCACTTTCTTAGAGATCATTATGAGAAAGGTGATATTGATATTGAATATGTTTCTACCGATTTTCAACTTGTCGATATTTTTACAAAACCTCTAGACTATGCTAGATTTTCTTTCATTTGTGGTGAGTTGAATGTTTGCATTATGGATTCTTAAAGATAAACATTTTTTTTGTTTTGTTTAACCCTTTTTGATGTATGACAAAAAGGGGGAGAAAAAGAATAAGTTAGTTTGTATTTGAGTTTTATGGAGAAAAAAACTATGGTGTTTTCAATGCTTTATGTATTTAGCTACTCATAATCATTCCTTTAAACATAGCATTATTTGAGGGGGAGCTTCCAAGCTCTTCTTCCTTTTTGTTTAAATAACTTATATGTTTTGTCACATCAAAAAGGGAGAGATTGTTGGCCCAAGGTTACAATCCCCCTATTTAGTGTGTTTTGATGATTATAAAACATATATAGTTATTTGTACTAATCATGTTTGTTGTTTTTAGTGTGTTTCAGGGTTCTAATGATTTTAGAAGTTTTCTTCCCTAAAGGAAGGTGTTTTGACTCAAGTCACCTCAATTCGGGCTCAAGTATCAAGCTTACAAGATCATATGGAGAAGCCCACTTGAAGAACTTGTAGTCCTTTGAACCAATGTAAGAAATAGTTTGTTAAAGTTTGAGTTTTGGAAAATTGGCTCTAGGATACACACACACATATTTTGTATACTAGTTTTCATGTTTAAAGCTTTTTTGTTTCTAAGTTTCATGCCTTGACAAATATACATGACTCTAATTTTACAAAGATATATATCATGTTTAAATCATGTATGTTTACCCTTCCCTAGCATGATACTTAGCTATCTTTACTTCAAAATGTTTTACAAAATATTCCAAGTTCAGGTTCTTGCTGTTTTTCTGTTTCAGGCAAGACCGGCCGACCGGACCGGTCGACCGGAGCTTGTATCCAGGACGTGCACGCTTGTGCATGTCTGTCGGCCGACCGCCGGGTCGACCGACTGAAAGCAGTTTGCTCTCGGGTTTTCTGGGTCGACCGGACCGGTCGACCGCCTTCAGAAAACTATGTTTCCTTTTAGAGGACGGTCGACCGGGCGGTCGACCCGAGCCCAACGGCTACATGCCAGCAGGGAGACGGCCGACCGGACCGGTCAACCGCCAGGCCTGCAAAGCCCCAACGGCTCTTTCCTCTTTGGTGCTATCTGAATTCTGTTTTATAAATCTGTTTTTGGCAGACTTTTTCTGAGTTTTTGGAGATCTTTTTCAGATCAAATAAGCCAAAAATAAATTGTTTTTAACTCTTTTCTCTCCCTATAAATAGAGGAGAATAGTCTCTTGAAAATTACCAAGAAAAATACCTAAGTTTTTAAAGTTTTAAAAAGAGAAGAAAAGTGTTTAAGCTCTCAATTTTCCCATTCATTCTTGCCTTGATTTTTCAGTTGTTTTGCAAGATATTTCCATTCACAACTGAGCTTAGTTTTCTCATTACACTTCTAGAGCCAAAATTCCCTACTCAATCTATAAGGAAGTTGTAAAAGAGAGGTTGTAAGAAGTTTGTGATCTTGTTATGATCACTTGGATACTTGTAACTTCTTCTTCTTGTTCTTGTGGAGTTACCTCTTCAGTAGAGGTTCTTGTAAGTGGTGGAGTTCGGTGCTCCGGTCTTCGGTAGACCATTGTAAAGTGATCAAGGATAGTGGAAACCCTTCACGGTGGTGAAGGCGGGGAGTAGAGCGGTGGCTCGAACCTCGAAACAAACATCTTGTGTTTGCGATTGCTTTATGTCTTTACTCTTTATTGTCTTCATTTCCTTTACTCTCTATTGCACTCTATTACTCGTTTGTGATATTGTTTCTTGTACTTGTGATATATCTTGTGTGCATTTCATCATTGCATTCATACTTTGCTATTGTCGATCAATTCTCATACAATAAGGTTGCATTGCGCACCTCTAACTCATATCCAGAGGAATCAGGAGGAAAGAGTTCAGAACCCTTCACCGGGTATTCGGCTCTTAGTCTTGTTTTGAGAGATCGTTGCATTCATTCATTCATATTTGTTTAAAAAGATTGTTAGATTAGCATAAACACCTATTCACCCCCATCTAGGTGTATTTCAACTATATGGTATCACTGTTACAGATGTCTTATATATTATTATCGTGCTTGTATTACTATAGTACATATTACCGCCTTCTTCATTTTACCACTCACTAGGTCACTTTCTGACGATCCTGGGTTTGCGTGCCCAGGTTGGAGATCCGAGTTATCGTATTGTCAGATAGTCCATTAGATTCACATAGGAGACTCATCATCAAGACCATTCATAGGTATCTTTGTGATTTGTTTCTGTTATCTTATTTATCCCTATTTTTCTATCTGTTATGATCACTAACCTCTTTCTGTAGGTATTCTTGTACTTATTTAATGTTGGAACTCTTGTATGTATGGAGGCTATTTCATGTACTGAGGCTTAGCGTACGTACGTGAGGGTATCTCCGCCCTGCGTACGTACGTCGCCATAACGTCTCCGTATCCATGGGATTGGGGCGTTACAACTTATCTTTATTTTTTCTCTAACTCCTTTTACATGTTTAGCTAATCTTTTCTCTCATGGCAACTAACTACTAACCACTAACTAGTCTAACTTCTTATTTGATAATCCACATGAATCTAATAGCCTCTACCTGGCCTTGCTCTTGCAACAGCCATTGATGGCTCATGATGATGATTCTAACACTCTAACATCTAAATCTCTAATAAACTAACATTACTTTATTTCAACTTGCTCTCATTGGGTTTTGATGATTCAAGTGTAGCTTGCACTTGTTGGTTGAATTTGGATGTGAAAGTTGACATATAGATCAAGCTTTGAAATGCTCTTGAACCAAGGACTAGTGATGGCCAATGATACATGTGAGGCAACTATCACTAAGAGGTTAGCATGTTGGTGGAGTCATTAGTAGTTAGTAGCGGTGTGTTTTCTTTATCTTTTCACTTTGTTTTAGAAATATACCAAAAACCACAAATACCATTTCTTCTATATTTCTCACTTCTTCATGTTTCACCATACTTCTCTTTTCATTCTTTATTTTCTTTTCTTTTCATTCTTTCAAACATTGAAGAACTTTTAACACACACATAAATCAACCGGTAAAGCTTCTATCGCCTTCCGTCCTTGTGGATTCGACTCGTTTTAGCCTCTATGCTATAACGGAAGTATCGAGGAAGCCAAAGCACGCACTTTTAACTCTTAATTTCAAAACATACACTTTTCGTGCACGGTTTTCCCCCAAACAGTGTTGAGTCCAAAACAATGCTGGATTGTTGCTCAAGTTTGTAAACAAGAGTTAACTGGCACGCTGAAAGATTTAGCGTTTTGGATACTTGAAGGCAGAAATGCCAATCCCATCTTGCAACTTAAAAAAAGTTTTTTCATCATCAGGAGAGCTAACAACACACATCAAAATAAACTCATTTTCTTCCGGTAAGGATGAATGAGATTCATTTTCTGATGAGGACACTATTGAAATAAATGGATTGTGAGAATGAGAAAGAAGAGAGAAGGAGATAGAAATGAGAGAGAAGAAAGAGGGTAAGGATCAAAAGTGGATAACCAAATTATATATGTTAGGAGCAACATTTCCGTCAATTTTAGTATCACATCACTATATTTCCCTCCATTTATATAGTACACCACATCACAAAATCTCGTAAAATATTGATAATGATAATGCTGATTCAGGTTCAGGTGGATAGAAAATATAAAAATATAAAAAAATGGACAAAATATAGACTCAACTGAGGCAAACACCTAGGTCCAACGCGCGCGCGAGCTCGTCACGTGCGCATACCTCTTGCTTGTCAACTCAAAGTTGCTAGCAAATCAAGGACAGTGCGGGCATTATAAAAATACAATTGCATATATATTGGTGGGGAGAAGGACACCGAGTGGGTGAAAACTTGGTCAATTTTTTTTTTTTTTTTTTTTTTTTTTTTTGCTTGTGTTTCAAACTATGGAGAGTTTTTCACCTGACAGTATTAACCCAGGAACCAAAAACTCTTTATGCTTTATGTAAAGACCCTCTCTTTTCTTAAGTTGCCATGAGTAGAATGTAGCCACAAACATTGACCTGCAAGTCAAGCAAAATTTGTCAGTTCTTTTGGGGTACCCATTCACACCTATGTGGGATCTCGATGCCCAGAAACAACACAGAAACCCCCACGCCCACCCCCACCCACACCACCGAGTAGAATATAGTCACTAACATTGACCTGCCAGTCAAGCAAAATTTGTCAGTTCTTCTGGGCACCCATTCACACCTATCTGGGATCTTGCTGCCCAGAAGCAACACAGAACCGTCCTCCTCTTTTCTTGAGTTGCCATGAGTAGAATATAATCACTCACATTGACCTACCAGTCAAGCAAAATTTGTCACCCAACCACAACCACAACCACCGCCAAGAAATTTTTTAATTATTATATTACATATAAACACCGACCCTCCATTAACCATAATAATTCCAACACCCCCCCTTTCCATGCTCACTCATTTCTTTCCATCCATCCATTCCATCCCGTCCCACAATGCTCTCCTCTTCCTCCTCCACCTCTTCTCGGCAGCAATCCAAGCCGCCGCGGGAATTGAAACCCGATTCCGGGGGCAGCGCGGGGTCCTCCACCTCCCGATGGGGGCCCGCGGGCCTGCAGCGCATCTACCGCTGCCGTTTCCTAGACGCGCTGCGGGTCCCCGCGCGCCGGCCCGTCAGCGTCTGGGCGGTGAAGCAGTGGCTGAGGCGGCTGAGGCGGCCCGGGTGCGGGAAGCTGCTGGTTCCCGGAATGTTGGAGGAAACGACGTCCTACATAGAGGCGCTGGAGATGCAGGTGAAGGCAATGCGTGAGCTGGCGGATGTGCTGGGCGGGAGCATGCCGAAGGGGATGGGGCCCCGACAAGTGGCCGGAGGAGGAGGAGGGCATGACGAAGGAGGAGGATCAGGCGGAGGGGGGCATGACGAAGGAGGAGGATCAGGCGGAGGAGGCTACGGAGGAGGAGGGCATGACGAAGGAGGAGGATCAAGCGGAGGAGGAGGAGATGGCGGTGGCGGCGGGAACAAGAATGATGCAGCATCCTTATTCTTTGACGTCGAAGATTACAATCGCTGGAGGCATCATGCCAGGGGGCTTCAAATACTCTTGCTGTTCTTCTTTTTGGGTGTTCGCCCCGGTGTGTCGTTGCCGGTCAGGTGCCAGGACTCAAAGTCTGGTGGCGGTACGGACCTCACCTTGCCCGCACCCTGCTGGATTTTGTGAATGCAGGCTTTTTTTTTTTTTCCCCACTAAATAAGTAGTAATTCAAGTTATCTCCTTTTTAATGGAATATTATGGCTGACGTAAGAAGGGGGGGAAACTGTAATGATTTCGAATGTGATAATCATTTTTCTGAATGTTTTTGGGGACCGGGTTAGCTCCTTCGCGCGAAGGAGCTAACCCGTCCTTCGCGCGAAGTGGTCCGTTGGATTGATGTTGCGTCGGGATTCGTGAAGGAGCTAAAGAGACACGCACATCCAGTCGTTTTACTCCGTCTCCGTTACATTAATGGGAGTTTAATAGACAAAAAGGAAAAAAAATCAAATATCCCACTATCCATCTCCCATGGCACTGCTCTCTCTCACATCATCGCCGACTGCTCCTCTCTTGTCATCGCCGATTGCTTCGACGATGTTCCCGACGTTCTCCACGTTTCCGCTGGTTGTTCCGATGAGTCCACGATGTTCTCCAATGTTCACCGACGCTCTCCGACGAGTCTGCGGTGCTCTTCGACGTTCTCCGATGAATCCGCATTCTCTAACGTCATCGCCGAGTTCGATCTCCGTGGTGGATTCTGACGGTCGCACAATGCTGCACTTTGCAGCGGGGCTTGGGTCCGAGGACTGAGTCAGGGTGGTGGTAGAAGTCGGAGTTGATGTGGACAAGAACGAGCAGGCCGGCAGTGGGCTAACGCCATTGCACGTTGCAGAGGGTACTATCTGTGTTTTCTCATGCTACTGTAGTTTCTATTCTTCTTAGCAACAAATAATGCTTCTGTTCCTTTTTAGGAAAGTTGATCATACTTGAATGCTTCCTTTAGGTTCACAAGCTTGTTTATTATTAGAAGTCTATAAGCTTCTATTCTTCTTAGCAAATTATGCTTTTGCTCGCCATCAATTCCGACAAGTCAACAACTCTCTC
This sequence comes from Agave tequilana, assembly GCA_038442645.1. Taxonomy (NCBI): domain Eukaryota; kingdom Viridiplantae; phylum Streptophyta; class Magnoliopsida; order Asparagales; family Asparagaceae; genus Agave; species Agave tequilana. The sequence goes on along the minus strand of JAVJIF010030487.1, from coordinate 103,610 downwards.
CAACATTCTCCGACGAGTCAGCGATGCTCTCCGACATTCTCTGACGAGTCCAAGTTCTCCGACGTCGTCACCGAGGTCGATCTCCATGGAGGATTCTAACGGTCGCACAACGCTGCACTTATTAATGGCGAATCACTGTGTTATTCAGTTGCCAGTCTTTGATTATTGTTGTAATCTTTTAAAGCATGTCATATTCTTAATTCATATGTCCAGTATATTAAGTCTTACACTCATTTCTAGTCTGACTTGTTCGTAGAGATTGTGTGATTCATCTTTGATGAGTTTAGTAAGTTTGGTGGATGTCAGTGCTAAATTGTCTTGGATTGTAACCATTGAAGATGTTGTACTACCAGCTCATTTTTGTATTATAAAGTGATCAACAATAGATATAATAGCTTTTACATTCATGAATTATACCAATACTCAGGAATCTTATTTTAGTTTGGACATTTAGCATGTGCAAATACATATGCAAAGAACGAACGAGGGGAAACATCTTAATACAAATACCACTCAAAAAATTTTCTCTCGCATAATTAACATTTAGAAGATTTAGCTTGCATCTGTATTGAGAATCCTTGAATTTGTTCACTTCGTCTCATCTTTTTTTTCCCCTACTTCTTTGACAATTGATGTTCACTCCTGCACCATAAGAAAGTGTTGGTGATATAGCCTAGATAATTACACAACATTTTTTCGTTATTTATTCAATTAACCTGACTATAGCCTAGAGAATGGCTCTTAAAAAAAATCCGAAACCCCTAGATTTTGGGATCCAGAATGTCAAAATCATATGCACCAACTATCTAAAATTAATCAATTTTTCAACCATGAAGATAAGAGGAACATTATCACCATTTATCTTTACACAGGATATTAGTGCTAACCTGTTCTAAAAGAATATTATGAAGGATTACTGAACTATCAATCATCAACTCGTTCATAGCAGAACAAATATTAATTTATCCCGATATCAAACAAACCCAATACTCACCATGAATATAATCAAAACTATAATTATCCAAACTGCTATAATAAACTTTTGATAATTACGCAAGAATGTCGTGCACATCATACATCATTCCTTAAGATGTAAATCTCAATACAGAAAAGTTACTCCAGTTTGGGACACATTAAAAAATAAATAGATTGAAGCACGATAAATATTGACCCTAATAGTCTAATCAAAATCAACACTTGGTCCTGTCGCCCCCTCTACGATCTCCATAGCTGCAAGCGCAGACCTCTATTCCAAAGGAGCAAAATTCTCTGCAGGGGAACATTATATAATAAGACATAATAGACATTATGAGAACAATGTCAACAAGAACATTAACATAATTAAAATAATTTTTCAAATCATTAAGTCATTAAAGAATAGTAAGAATATTTTACCTATAAGAAAATTTGCTAATATCACGCTATTGATCATTAGTGTTTACTTCTGGCATTGGTTATAAAATCATGAGAGGAAGACCCGTCCTGACTTGTTTGGGTATTCTTAAATGTAAACAGTTGATATGAATTAGGAAGCATAGAATCATGTATATAAAATGAAAATTTTATCATAGTAAAATTTAATTAAAATAAACTGAAAAATAAGTCAGTTATTTATATGAACTACAACCTGATTAGCCATGTTCATCCCATCGAATCCTTGTGGCAAAGAACCATGCATAGCACCAAGAAGTTGAGAAGCTGAGACAAAGGAAAAGGGTCCCAAGAAATTTGATTACAAATGTTAAAGCATGATATCTTATAGATAGACAAATCAATAATAAACTTTCATTATTATACAAAAAAAATTGAAGATACCTGGACATAATTATGGTGTTGCATTCCATATACAGAATTATATCCCATGGAGCTAACTTGATTTGACAAAATGCAGTTTGGTGAAGTTAAAATGGGACATTTTTTTTGACATATCAAAATTGTTCGATGGACATAATTTGGTGAAGTAGAATATGATTATTTGATAATAAAAAAAATGCAAACTAAATTTTTTATTAAAACTAAATAAATAAACTCAATACATACCTCTTGTGTTTCATTTCATTTTGGTCTTCTCAAGTGCACCCAAGTATCACTTGATGCCTCGACCACCATCTTTTTTTCTTATTCCCATCCCATTTGTAGAATGTATTAGATTCTTATTTGTATGATATTCTTGGGCTGCATTTTTGTCACTTGCAACATTCATCATCTGTGAACTCCATCCCTATCTTAGGTGCACCTACCTTTGATTAGGATTGCTTCCAACAGAAGGCGTACCTTCTAATAAGATTGACATACACTCTTCATTCTTTCATAAAAAAATTGAGCATAAATACACTGACATAGAATGAAGAATAGAAACTAAAAGAGAATACACAGACAATGAGCTTTGGAAACTAATGAAGAATAGAAAAGAAACCAAAGAATATAAACTAATGAAGAATAAATATAGACAATAGAAACTTATGAAGAATAGTATAGAAAATAATTGATCATCAAACACCAAAGACATCGTTTGGAAGTTAGTTATATGTTAAGTGTACTGATATTAATTAGAGTATTTATCTTGTTATTTATATAGATGCATAATTGGATCTGTGCATATTGTACTAAAATGATGGTAAATAATTAATCTTTGTTTACACCTTTTTCTTCTTCTTTTTTCTTTTCTGAACATAAGGTTGTCTCTGCAACCTCTCTTTTAAATATAAATGAAGGAAATTCTTATTGTTGATTATTGTAATCAATTACTTCTTAAACTATGTAATTAAACTATGATCTATATTAACAAGTGACTTAGTTAATTAAGACTAATCTCCCCCTTAACCTCTTATAGACTACTAATAATAAACAAGCTTGTGAACCTGAATGAAGCATTCAAGTATGATCAACTTTCCTAACAAGTTATTTGCTAAGAAGAATAAAAACTACAGTAGCATGAGAAAACACAGATCTTATCGGCCGCCGGCCTGCTCATTCCTATCCACATCAACTCCGGCTCTGCCACCACCCTGACGCAGTCCTCGGACCCAAGCCCCGCCATAAAGTGCAGCGTTGTGCGACCGTCAGATTCTACCATGGAGATCGACCTCGATGACGACGTCGGAGAACGTGGACTCATCGGAGAATGTCGGAGAGCGCCGTGGACTCGTCGGAGAACATCAGTGAGCATCGTTGAACATTGGAGAACATCATGGACTCGTCAGAACAACCGGTGGTGACATGGAGAATGTCCGTAAACGTCGTCGGAGCAATCGGCGATGATGTGGAAGGAAGGAGCAGTCGGCGACAACATGAGAGGGAGCAGTGCTGCGGGAGATGGATTAGTGGGATATTTGATTTTTTTTTTTTTTTGTCTGTTAAACTCCCATGAATGTAACGGAGATGGAGTAAAATGGCTGGGCGTGGGTCTCTTTAGCTCCTTCACGAATCCCGACACGCCATCAATCCAACGGACCACTTCGCGCGAAGGACGGGTTAGCTCCTTCGCGTGAAGGAGCTAACCCGGTCCCATGTTTTTGGTGTCGGTCGTGTTGATGTGCGTGTCCGTGGATAAATTTATTTTTTTTTATGTTTGGAAATTGGAAAAAATAGATGTGATTGTGTGGGTATGGTGATTTCTGAGTTGAGAAGGAAAAGGGAAAGGACTCGGATAAGGATTTTATTGTTGAGGTGGATTTTTAAAATTTCTTTGTTTTTGTTTTTGTTTTTTTTTAATTTTTGATGAATTCTTACTTCTTGGTTATGCTCTATTATTGTTCCTTGAATGAGAAGATGATGGTTTGTTTTCTTCTTGATCAACTTGACAAGTTCTTTTTCTTGAAATTTCTTCTAAGGTCCATTTCTTTTTCTTGAAATTGCTATATTGGATTGTGTATTGGTTAATTTAGATGAAAATTAAGCGATTATGTAGGGAAATGCAAAAAATTAGCAGCTAAGGTTGTTGTGAGACGGGAAATGGAAAATGTGTGATAAATTGCCATTAACCGTGTAGAGGTTGTTTATTAGATTGAAAGAAAGAGTGGGAGCTGTACTTTGATGAATGATTTAGAGTAGTTTAAATTAAGTTAATAATTAAATGATTTATCAACTAAATAGTGATTTGACAATTAGTTGTCTAAATTAGTCTAATCCTTCTTAGAGAATAAGATAGCGGATCATCTAAAAGAAAAAATGCCAAATTTGAAATAAAAGGATGTTGCTAAGTCACAAGGAAATTAGAAAATGGTTTTGCCTAAATTTAGGTCTTTTTGCCTGATTTTATCGCTTTCTTTGGTTGCCAAGAAAGAGAGAGAGATGGTGGGAGAAAAAAGAAACATGAAAAAAAGAGATAAAGATATGTAGATTGGCGCTCACTTTTGCTACCCTTGAGTGGGGGAGAATTGTTTGATAGGATGAAAGAGAATTTTCAACAACATCAAATCCGATTATACATCTCAAGTATCTTCTAGTTGGATGATGATATAGTGTTTATTTGTACTAGTAAGTTCTTGCCTCGCTCTCAGTTACCAAAATCAAGATTGACGGGATGATCTCGACCTGCCACGTGCCCATGAAAGGTTCATGAAATGCTCACTTGTGGAATAGACGCGCATGATGGTGATGGAAATGGACGGATAAGATTATCCGATCTCCAACAGCTACATGTGGGTTCACGTAGTACCTTCAATTATAGTATGGCCCTCAAGCCTCCATCATCTTCAATCCAAGATTATGAGGAAAGATGCTTAACTACATTTCTCTCCATTGAGGCCTACAAAGCCAACTAGCACAAAGATTCGACAAATCTCGATCAGACACATAGATGACGAAGGATTGCTTGTGAGATGTCTCAGTGGCCCTAGTGGCAATGAAAGTTATTCACCTAAATGTGAGCTCAAAACTTATGCTCAAGGATTGTTGTTTGTAGATAAGGTGTTATGTCATGTGAGAGATGATGAGTTGGCCTATACCACCTCTCACTATTTGATGAGCGAAAAAAAAAATTATGTCATAAACATTTGACCTCTTTCCTCACAGACTGATTTCTCTCTACCTATCATCCAAATTCCTCACAGACTGATTTCTCTACCTCGCCAGCTACCATGTGATATGAGGCATCCTTGGACTATCGAATGAACACACAGATCATAGAGCCATATTTAGCATCTAAGAAATAACGGTATAATATGATGGGATACCCTTTTTTCTTGGAATAGACAACACTAGATACAAACATTAGCTGGCAATAATTGTCACATTGTCTCTCCTCAAAAATTATTGTCAACATATCCCATCCAAAATTTTGCATAAACTGAGCAAATGAACATTGAACTGATTGCCAAAATGTGAGGGATTTTCAATAGGACAGATTTAGTAGAAGCAATACAAGGATTCATCTCCATTACCTCAAAAAGTAGCATGAAGTAATACTATAAATAGAATGAAAGTTCAAATCCATCATATTCTGAAATCCCTAACGGGAAAAAACAGCAATTCCATTATATTGATCATTTTGTGAAACCTGAAATCTACACAAATAACCCAATTTGAAAAGTGAGTTAATGCAAAGAGCATTATGGGCACACAATCAATCAATAATATACATGACAGGCCCTCATGCTTCAAGTATGACCACAACTGTACTGTTTTGAGCAAGCCAAACAGAATGAACTTTATTCTCAAATTGTCAACACACGATATCAAACAGAGGAAAGGATATTTACAATGAATACTAGGCTGTTTCTGCACAAGCACAAGAAGTTTCAAAATTCAATAACCTTCCTGACAATTGCCAGGAAGCTCTAACAAACAGCTTACAGATAGCTTACTATTTGCAAAGAATTAAAAATGCCACCAAGACTTTATTACGTAAACCTACATGAAGGGGTGACTAAAAATAGGAGAGAGACCGTTCCAGAAAAGGTGATTGGAGTCAGGCTAAAACCACTGCCACTGCACCGGAGCTGTCACTCTAAACTGCCAAATCTTTTTGCAATGATTGGACGAACATCATCAGCATCAACTAGAGTTTCAAGGAAAGGAAGCAATGTAAGGAGTGCCTGATCTGATGGGTCATCAAACCAACTCTTGATAGGTATTCCATTATTCACTTGCAAACGGAAAACCTAAAATAATGAAAGAAGCAACAAACTTAAATATTTTGGAACCTCACTAATAAATTACTCTAGTTTAAGTAAACTGCCTCTTCTAAAAATAAATAACATAAATAAGGGAAAGAATAAAACCTGTGGCGAGTTATCAATTATCACAACTTTGGCAAGGTCAACTGCTAAAACAGTCAGGTCTTTGGTGTAGTTACCATCAGAATATATGCACGACTCCCGATACATGCGTTGAGAAATCAGCTTTCTGTCGGGATCTAGTACATCAAGCAATTGTTCTGCATAGATGCTCTGACTAGCCGTGAAGATTACAACCTCGAACACGCAAGCGACCCTCTCGAGAAATGTTTGAAGGTGAGGCCTCCGTTTTACATATACAGTGTGCTGCTTCATGTTAAAGAAAATTGGGAAACTGAAGTCCGCATCTTCACAATGCTCCAGGGTAGAATGGACAAGAGTTTCTGCACAGAATGCCAGGAAGTGAACTACAGAAGCATTCATACTATTAATATGCAAACAGGGCCATAATTTGATGTAAGCATTCTGGTCAAGAACACAAGTCCTGGAATAAGGTAGCATTTTATTACACTTCCTCTGAAAATTTTCACTAGTTGATAGGATATTTTCAAACTTTGTCGTTCAAAGAACCTTCTAAAGCAACGTATTAGAAATAAAAGTGAGTACATGCATGTCACTAATAATTTCTACAACATAAAGATCATTGGAAGGATGTAGAATGTAACTGACTAGATGGATATACAATATCAATATTAGCACCTAAAGTTACAAGTGAATTTAGTGATTTAGTTTACTACAATAAGTGCCTGAAAATGAGGGATATGTTAAACTTAGAAAAGGCTGCAATATGGATATGGATAATTGGAGTCTTAATCTTAATGAGCAATCTTGGAGTACAGGTGATATAGGAATGAAAGAGAATATGATACCGACAAATGTGGTGGTGCACTTCTGGCAAAGAGGGAGAACAAAGTAAGCATATCACACTGCTTTATACTTCAGATGATACTTTTGAGTGTATCAGCATTTCAGTGATAAATCTTACTTTTTTAAAAGATTAATTAATATATTTAGCTCATTTACATACTTCATCATATGTCGGCTTCAAGTTTGTCTTGATCACACCACCAACATTCATGTCACCTTACCACATATTGCAATTTTGCACTTTATGGGTTGTCAATGAATGCATATTCATGGTTTTGGGGAACTCTCAGTCTTGGCACAGAAACTTCAGTATAGCCATATAGCCAAGTCCATATATCTAATATAATGGTCTGTTGATGCTGATGCCGTTATAGTGTCTACTGTCCCCTAGATGATATACTCAATGTAGCAGAACATGTTCGTTAATTGTACACATCAGAAGTAGATGCTGGCAGCAGCTCATTACCTTTTGAAATGACTAATTGAAAAAACAATGTAATCCACAAAGTTGATGAGCTAACAAAACCAAATTGGAGCGATTGTAACAGCCAAACTACGCGAATTCAGAGGATAAAACATGTGCCCAAGGTCCATCTTACTTCAGCCATGTCAGCATATTAAGACAGGTTTGAACATCAGCCAGATGAATAGGTTGTAAATGTTTGTGGACGGTAGCATACTAGTATAGAAATGTGAAAAACACGAACCATTTTTCAGGTTGTAAATCTTTCCATTCAATCAACTGGTTTGCTTAGATCCCGAGTATAGACAAGGAAGTCCATAGGTTCCCAATTAAAATAATTTAATGTTTTGCTTTGAATACACTAAAGGGTTTAGTTCACTTGTAGACAGGAATTCACCAAAATCTACATAACTTGGTAAATACTACATCTCTTACGTATTGATCACAATAAAATAAATTGTGAGAATATAGAGATAATAACTATTGCCAGTAGATCAGTGTTTCTTTCCCCGAGAATGATTGAAGTCATATTATTTTACCTCTAAAGAGCAACAATTTCTAGTTTGTTTCCAAGTTGACAGTTGTAAAAGTATATCAAACCATTTAGTTTTTCACCTGATACATGTGTTTGCTAAAATAGAATCATATGAATTAGAATCAGATGCTATTAACACCTTAAGGACCTACTAGTGGAGGACACATTTTGAACAAGGCCACATTTTGAACAAGGAAATGGGAGATGAGACACAGACACAAAGTTAGAACTAAGAGATAACTCCTGTTGCATGTTTCTTCCACAGGCTTTTGTTTCATAGCGAGAACTAAGAGAGAAAGTAACAAATAGGAATGATATTATAAAATTGGAAGGCTGGCAATGGTGAAAAGTTTGTGAAAGCAATTATAGAAACCAGATATGGAAGTACAGCATGTAAAATTCAGTGAGAAGAATCACAATAAACATCTTGAGCATCTCATAAATGCTCTCTCAAGGCGGGATTAACAATCACTTAAGAATGCCATCCCATGAACCAACAATCAGTGATAAAAACATTGTGATCGAGGGTGAGATTTACACTTTTGACATAGCAATAATTAACTTTTACACTCTCAGCCTAGTTCTGTTGTTTCATTTCTGATGGACCACTTCTATGAAATTTCAGAAATTGTTCACATATTTTATCTCTTTTCAGGTAAGATTTGAACCCTACCAGCATGCTTCCTTAAAAGAGAGAATTTTAGAAATTCCATAAAAGTGGTTATTTGAATAGGTGAAAAGAATTATTGGACTATGCCAAAACTGTAAAAAGCAAAAGAACAACTATGCCAAAGGTGCAAAACAACAAATTAAGGAAGGCCAGCCCCCCAAATAATGAAGTCATGCAGCTGCCAATAAGCGGAGTAACATGGGTGTGAATGCAGATTAGATAACTGCTGTGTACATTATGTCTTGGCTAAGAAAAAGGTTTTGAAACTTTTATGGTTAATGTTTTTTGCAAAAACTAAAAACGGGGTTTATTCCAATATTTAAAGATCATCAATTCATATTCATTACATACTCAATATTTTCGCGAAGTGATTATGAATGAAGATAAAAGGCCCTTACGTAAATGATCCCCATTTCCCCCACCATTTTCAAAATGATATCCCATCATGCCTCCCTCTGTGCGTGCATGAGTGTCAGAATGTGTCCGAGAGTGTGTGCATGCTCACATAGGGTGTATGTGCTTGTGTACGCCAGAGTACATGTGCATATTCCTGTTTGCTCAGTAAGGCATTTGTATAATTGTTTTAAGTAATTACAGTTAAATATGTTTAAAGAAAAAGAAAATGATATCTTAGATGGGTAAATAAGAACAAAAACCAAATGCCTACTTAATTTTCTTATAGAAGAAGTAAATATTTTGCAGTAATGTAAATAATCTATTGACAACCTGATGCAAACACAATCCATTTCATATCATTAAAGCCTCTATGATTCTACCTATTGTTAGTTTTGGATATTAGATATTGGGCAGTTGGGTTATTCGGTTGGCCTATTACCCATATCCAAAGTTGTACTCTATACATATTGACTTTCTATAATGAATAATTATGCTTTTGGGTTTATTGGCCAATATGGAATCAGAGCAGATAATAAATTCCTAACCCTAAGCATCGTCTTCCTCCTTTCTTCTCTCTCCAACGCCTCCACCACCCTCATCTTCCTCTCTGCAGTTCTTTCCTGACCCTCGTCGGAGTTCCCTGACCCTTGTCGGAGCCCCGCGAGGCTTACCTGGCCCTTGCTAGAGCCCCGCGAGGCCTCCTGCCCTCCCCTCAGCTCCACGAGGCCATCACTGCTCCCTGCTGACTCCAACGAGGTCGTTGTCACATCTTGAAGCCCCGTGAAGGTCTGACAGCCTTTTTCAGGCGGTTATATGACCAGGTCTGGTCATATCTACATCTGATTTGGCTGTTTGATGCTGAAAACTAGTTCTGTTGGTATTGATTTGGATGTCCATCTCTAGTAACTAAATCAGTTGTCCTCTGATTTCTTGGTTATTTTTCTTAACTCCTACAGGTTATTTCGTGTGTTTCCTTGACTGGTTGTAATGTCAGAGGCTACGAGTTCCTCCTCCACTCTAATTTTCTGACTGACAATTGAAACTTCTATGCCCAAGATGATTTGAGAACTACGGTGAAGTTGAATGGCCCTAACTACTTATTATGGGCACAGGCATTCCGCATTTTCATTGGTGCTCAGAACGAGTTGGCACATCTACTTCAGTCTCCACCTGCTGCTACGATCCTATTTATGTAACATGGCTTACTGGAGATTATTCTGTGATGACTTGGCTCCTCAACAGCTTGAAGGAGAAGATTAATAATAGTGTCAGGTTCTTCACTACTGCTAAGGAGATATCGGACACACTGAAGATGATGTATGAAAATAAAAGTATCTCTTGAGGGTATTTGTGATCTATGAGCGCATGTGTGAGCTTAAACAGGGAGATAAATATGTGCCTGAGTTTTATGGAGAACTCAAGAGTTTGATCGATGAGTTAGTGATGCATCAGCATGTTGTTACTGATACAGCGACACTAAGGAGATGTCGTCAGGATCTCGCAGTGTCAAAGTTTATGTTTGACTTAAGTCTCTTACTACAATCTCAAGTGCGGTGTCAGATACTGAGAGGAGACAGTATTCTCACTTTGACTACCACTTTCTCCAGAGTTAAACATGTTTCTACTGGAGCTGATGTGTCACCTGCACCATCTATGTGTCTCCAAAATTTTTTCCCTCAAGCACTAAAGATGGAATTCTATTAATCAAATGGCAAACACAAAGAACAATATCAGTCCAAAGACATTTGAGGACATTCAATGGTTCAAAGTCTCGGCCGCTGACTCAGCTGGCACCGAGATGGATCGGTCTCGGCGACTCAGATCGAACTCGGACGATACGCACAAAACGCTACATAGAAAGCTCAAAAATTATGAAAAAATCATGACAAATCTTTAAAAAATTTAGACATGAATAGTCATTTATCACATATTCAAAACATATCATCTAGCACACTAAACATAAAGTGAAAGTATAAATATAAGCGTCGTCGGTAGAAACATATCAAAATACATGCATAATATAGTAAATTACACAAAATAATTTATAAGTAACTGCTAATGTAATCATTTCCACATTGAATTACAAGGAAGTATAAAATTATCATTATCATCATCATTCTCGTGATAAGTCATGTTTTAAATATCGGCCGAGTCGACCGAAATATCGTCCGATACCTCCTTTTTTGCCTACTGCCGATACGATATGAGAAAATCGTTCGCTATATCGTTTGCAGCAAAAAAACAACGGATATTTGAAATATCGGCCGATAAATTGCCCGATATCAGCCGATAAAACGTTCGAAATATCGCCCGATATGAAATAACTTATTTATTGCATGACTGCGTGCAAATGTACATTATTTTTATTGTATTTGCATGCATATTACATCATTTTTATTAGGTAGATGATATATATGATACTAAATCAACTTTTAGTTATCAATATTTCATTATATACAATGTCCGATATGAACGCCCGATATGCGCGCGTATCCCTGATATCTCCCCCGATATCCGATATCTAATATAAAAAACCCCCATCCGATACGATCCTAATATCCGATATTTAGAACCTTGGTGATAAGTATAGAAACCAAGTATATAATTTTCATAATAATAATAATATGTTTGTAAGATCCTGTAGGCTGAGATGATTGGTTAGAGGATCCAGCATCAGAGTAATATGATGATAAGGGTTGTGCAATATCAGCTCCATGGTGATATACTCAAAACCTCAATATTCAGCGCTGATAATAGAATATTCACCAGTGCTAGAATAATCAGTGATAGAATGTTGGTCAGATGTCAAACCCAACCACAGCAAATGACCTTTAAGATTATGATAACCATGTGAGTAGTTATAATGTCCACTTGAATAATCATCGCTAGAACTCTAATCAACCAACTGATCTAAATGCCTACGTTATTGCCAAATTCTCGTTCGGCTTCCATGATCTGTATCTTGTGTGACATAATACTCTGAATCCCATGCCATAGCATCACCTCGTTGGCTTTCACCAACTCCATGAGTCTTTTCATCATCACCGTCATCACCGTCGTCATCATCATCACCATCATCACCATTGTCGTCGTTATCACCGCCACTTTCGTCACTACGACGAATACATTCATCCAACCAACTTAAATCATCTGGTGGTAACATCGGTTGTTCTCCCTCCCGAATCCACTCATCCGATATATCATCATCATTGAAAATATTATTCAAATCAATTGGGTTGTAATAATCATCAGTGTCGCTTTTACATGTCAAGTTTCTTACTCGCAACCGCATATTGTAATGCACAAATACTAGTTTATGTAACTTTTTAATTGCCAACTGGTTGCAATTTTGAATGAATCAGCGACCACGTGCTCCAATTTCTTTCACAGCCTGATGAAGAACATGTTTGGCTTAAAATTTTGATGGCAATTTTTTGCAGATTGGGAGCTTCTTCATCATAGTTAATCTACCAATCAGCTGGAAGATTTTGTTACACTGCTCTTCTAGTCAGTGAGCTTCCAAATTCTCCAACTCCTCCACAAATAATTTTATCTGTGAGAATCCACATCATAAGTATTAATATTTGCATAACATTATATCAATGGAATAAATAAATTATTATTACCTCATTAATAGCTCTTTCTCGTTTATTCATATCTGGCTCCGATCTTTTAATGCCCTCCTTTAATTCATTTCTCACTTCTGGATGTGTAGAAAATTTTTTTAAATATTGTAATGCTGGATTTAAAAAATATGCTGAAATAATGTAAACACATAATTGTTATAATATAACAGCTTCAATTTCTAGTCAACAAATATGATTTCTAGGCAACAAATATGATTTCTAGGCAAATGAATTACCAGCAGCATGCAAATGTCTATGCAATTGTCCCTCTCATATTTTATCAATGATATCTCAATGCTTCTTTAATTCTTATTTGATACCTTTATAACCAATTTTGATCTATCATAGCTTCATAGATAATATATAATATAGGTTTCTTGTCCTGATCCACTATCTTCAAGACTCTAACAAGAGGATCCATAATATTTTGGACCTCTTGCCTTCTTTTAAAATCGGTCAGTGAAATCGTATCTCTCACACTTCTACTCATTTCTTTGTTAAATTCAGGCCATTCAGTTGTTGTACACATTCTTTTCAAATCTTGTTCATAGCGAATAAGGCTTTCAATAGAAATAAACTCAGTAGCAAATCGTGTCATACCTGATCTCAACAAATCTCTATCTCTGGTAAATAGTTCCATTAAATTTACCACTTTGAAGTTATTGTAAATGAATGATGTGATCATTTTAGTATCATCTAATGTCTCCTTGGACTGATTTCACCGAGTCAATATCTTCAAGCATCAAATCAATGCAATGTGCTGCACAGGAAAACCAAAATAAATATTTCCTCCTCCATCAACAAGTGATCAGCTGCCTTGAAACTTGCCTCATTGTTTGTTACAACCTATACGATATTTTCTTCACCAACTTCATCAACAATTTTATCCATTAGAAAATATATAATCAGCAGTTTTTGAGATATTTGTAGTATCAATAGAAGTATGATAGATCATGTTTTTATCACAATAAATCAAGAAATTAATAATAGGTTTTCTATTCCAGGAACTCCAGTCATCGCACATGATTGTGTAACCATACTGCTGCCATTTTTTGCTTTTATTGAAGCAATATATACTTCAATTTCTTTCATTTTTTTTTAAAAACTGCCAATCTGGTACCATGTAGGGCCTTTTACACCTGAGCCTACCTCCACAATAGTATTAACCATGGCTTGGTAGTAAGGGCCACTATGGTATTACATTGTAGTGGAAGAATTTCGCAATGAATTTTCTAACTTTTTTAATATTCTCAGTTGAAATTATGCTTTTAATTAATTTCTGTTTTGTTGGGAACATATAAGGATCTATACCACGAGCTGAAATTTCAGCTTCTCTAGTGGTAAAACTCTGACGCAATTCACGCTTGATCTCTGATCCTGAAGGCTGCGAACTACTGCCATCAATATCTCTTGTATAATCTTCTACCAATCTCCAAGCTATTTCACGACTTTTTTTCAGAACTTGTTTTAATTGTCTTCTTTCAACTTCTTTCAAACCATCAACTTCTTCAATTTTATTTTCAAAATCTTCATCGGTCGCATCATAAAAATCTTACTCACTTAAAGATTTCATAAGTCGCTCTTTCTTGAATTTTAAGGCCGTTCTTTCTTTGCTACCTTCAAAAAGATGTCTCATTATTTGATAAACTTCTTTTGGTACTCACAAGTATTCTTCCATCTGACCGGGTACATGTGCTATATGTTGCTTCAATCTAATGATACCAACATGAATTTGTTTCTCATAATGATTACACTTAACAAGTTTTCTACTTCTACCAACAGGGGTATCATGTTTCCATCCAATATCACGTTGCTTTGGAGCTATACTAAAATTTAAAAAGTTATCTGTTAAATTAAATTAAAATTAAAATTAAAATTAACTAAATTAACTAAATTAAAACTAAAATTAACTAAATTAAACTAAATCACATTATAGCTACTTAAAATAAATTAAATTACTATATATTATGTTCACTAAGTTAAATAAAATTACTAAATTACCTAACTTAATTTAAATTAATTTACCTAACTTCAATGAAATAACTAAATTACCTGAGTTAAATAAAATCACTAAATTAAATTAAACTAAATTAAATTAAACTAAACTAATTTAAACTAAATTAAATTAAATTAATTACCTAACTTCAATAAAATTATTAAATTACCTAACTTAAATAAAATCACAAAATTAAATTAAACTAAATTAAACTAAACTAAACTAATTTAAACTAAATTAAATTAAATTAAAAAATGTTAAATAGAGAGAGTTCCTGAGGGGGAGAAGGAGAGAGATGGAGAGAGATGGACAGTGATAGCTGAGGAGGAGAGAGGACAGGAGGAGAGAGAGGACAGATAGACTAAAAGAGAGAGAGAGAGAGAGGACAGAGGGAGAGACAAAGAGAGCTGGGAGAGGGACGGAGGTGAGAGGGACAGAGGAGGGAGAGAGAGGAAGAGAGGGAGAGAGGACAGAATGAGAGAGGAGTGATCAGAGAGAGGGAAAAGGGAGTACAGAGGGAGAGAGAGGACAAAGAGACTGAGGGAGAGGAAGGTCAGAAGGAGAGAGGGAGTGATCGGAGAGAGAGAGGGAGGGAATACAGAGCGAGAGAGCGAAAGGACAGAGAAACTGAGGGGGAGAGAGATGACAGAGGGAGAAAGGAAGTGATCGGAGACGTAGAGGGAAAAAGTACCTGTAGGCGATTGACGGAGCACCGGCGAGCTAAGGAGCACCGGCGAGGAGCGGCGATGGGCGATCGGAGAGATAAGTTTGTTTTTTTGCCATTTTTCTCGCTTTATAGGCGACCGTCACGGGCGAACAGAGTTCGAGCCCGATCCGGGCAACCCTGAGCTGAGTCATTGACTCGGGCCTCCAAGTTATCTCGAAGCTCGCCGAGTCAGATATGACTCAGCCGAGTCGTATCCGACTCGGCTGAGTCTTGGCGACTCGGCTGAGTCTTTGAACTCTGGGACATTCATTTGAACCACTAAAGTTTAAGTCGCATCAAAAATATGCCTATGTTTTCATTCAGCAACACCATTTTGTTGCCAAGTATGCCAACAAAAAGTTTGATGTAAAATACCATGTGAAGCATAAATTTGAGAAACATCATTTTTCAAATACTCGAGCAATGTCAGTGCGTAAAATATGAACAGATGTAGAAAACTGAATTTTTATTTCATTGTAGAAAGTTTTGATAACATAAGTATAAAACTTGTGTCTTGTATTTTAACAAATACACCTAGGTCATTCTAGAACAATCATTTACAAATATCAAAAAATACATAAAACCAAGGAAAATGATATGGACCCCAAACATCTGAATGAACTAGTTCAGAAGGAAAATTATGATTATTGACTTGACTAGAATAGGAAGCGTGGTGATGCTTTCCCAACAGAAAAGACTCACATTCTGAGGAAGACACTGTAAACTCGATAGGTAATACTTGTTTTAGCTTTTGCAAAGAAGGATGACCCAGTTCCATGGTGTCACTACATTGAAGTATCAGAAGAAGAATTCACAGTTAAACCAGACACTTAGGTGCCATCATCCACATAGTAAACACCACCTTGTTCACGACCCAAGCCAATCCTCATCCCTGTCTAGAGGTCTTGGAAGGCACAATAAGTAAAGAAAAAAGTTACAATACAATTTTTATTTTTGATGATTTGACTAATAGACAAGAGCATAACAAGAAATTTGAGAACATATAACACATTATTTAAAGTTAAAAGCAAGGTAGCATGAACTATTCCCTCACCAAGAACACAAGAAGCGATATCATCAACAATATTAACAGGAGAAATATGACTAGAAAGAGACAAAGAATGAAATTTGTCTCTTATATTTGTCACGTGAGATGCTCCTGAATCTAATACCTACGACTTATCAGAGAAGCTAGAAATGCACTCATACCTGAAGCGTTGCATGGGTAGCTGTGTGGCCAGCTAAAAGGAGAGGAACATAGAAACTTGTCATACTGTGTTTGCGGATCTGAACAGTCTAAGTCAAAGTAGGAGATATGGAAGCAGAGCTAGTAAAGAAAGCGGAACGACTAAGAGGACCAAGCCAAGTCGTAGCCACGTGCTCATTCAGGCTTTATGAACCTCATCCAGCATTTCTCAGAAACATGATTATTCCTCCCAAAATGAGTATACTGACTTGGTCTCTTGTCAACCTAAGAGAATCCATGGCCCCCAGAGAATCTATTGCCTCCTCTTGAGTCGCACTCGCGTCCATGACCACGACCATGATCGCGTCCGACGGCCATAACTGATTGCTCGGTGAGAGAAGTGGGTGTTACAGTAACCTAGATCCAGTGAAAAGCCGTAGAACTCTAGAATATGTAGAAGATAAGGAAGGCATGATGTCACCACCAAGAATCTAATCACGAACCTTTGTCACCAGCGATGGATCCAGTCCAAATAAAAACTTTGACACTGCTAGATCCTCACGATGTCCCTTCAGCACACCCACAAGATGATGAATATCTAACCCATCCAAGATCCCTCTCAAAGTAGAATAGCACTCAGGAACAGACATATATTTCATCCGTAAGGTGAACAACTACTTATATAGCTCAAACACTATGAAGATGTTCTTCTCATTAACATACATCTCCTTTAAAGTATCCCAAATCTCCTTAGTAGTACGTAAGAACATAACACCTGCACTCACCTTCACATCCGTACTATTAACTAGCCAAGCTATCACACAACAATCATCAGCCAGCCAGTCAGCATATTCAGAATCTTCAGTATTAGAAAGAGCATTAGTAAGGTGTTTCATTTTCTTCTGCGCACCAACAAACAAACGAAAGGATTGTGCCCATATCAGATAATTAGTGCCATTAAGCTTCACGATTGTAGCAGCCAGAGATTTCAGGAACATATTATCAATGGTCGGAATAGTAACTGCAGATACCTTCTTGTTCTCTCCGTCAGTAGCACTCATCGCAGCCAGACAACGGCAAGAGATAACCAGATAAAGATAGGTAGATAAAGATTACAACCTAGTTAATATGACGCGCGTAGTAGACGAATCAAATCAATAGAGATCAAGGAATCAATGCACCAAAGGGCAGCAAGACGGCTGAATCAAAGAAACAGAGCATGAGAGGGTAGCAAGACAGCAATTAGCCGTATTAAACAGCATCAAGGTGTCAACAACAGTATTAATTCATCTGCAGCAGCAACATCCAAGCAGCAGCACAGAACCAGAACAGCAATCAGCAGCAGCTGTAGATATTGACAGATGCAGCGATGATGGCTGCAGATGAGGACAGAGGCAGCAGATGAGGACAGAAGCGGTGTTGCTGGTTATAGATGAAGATAGCGACAGTGGATAGAGGAATCGGTTGCGGCTGTAGATCAGAACAGAGGTTGCAGTGGTTGTAAATAGGTTAGGATTTGATGCTGACGAAGAGAAAGCTAGATGTTGTTAGTGGAGATGGAGGCAGAGGCAGATGACTGAAGAAGATGACGTAGAGAGATGAGAGAAGATGGAAGGTAAGAGTAGAGAAGAAGATGGTGCAGGTGATGAGAGGTGAAGAAGGGTGGGGCGCACGTGATTGGATCTCACAATATTTACATGAAATGCTATGATACCATGTCAATATTGGAATAGACAGCCTAATACTTAATTTAGGGTTGTCATCACTTATATAGATTATGAATAAAGATAATGGGTATGATACGGGTTAATTACCCAATACCCAATACAACTACATAACCTAAATACATAATATCTAACAATAGAATTTCTTTTATTTAGATGATATAATCACTATGTAACAATAGTACCGTAAAATCCATATGTCAATCCCAAAATCTAAACCTTAAACACATTCAAGACAATGAAGATAAAAGTGAAGTAAGATGGTGAATTAGTAATTTAAATGATAATAACACTTCTCACTTTGTTTGTTAACTTCACTTGAGGAAAATTCCTTAGAGAAAATGAACCATAAAAGTGTAAAATGAAATAGATGTGCATAAAATAAGTTGCACGCAGCTAAGTCATAGCCATCAGATTTCTCGCATGATCTCAGTTTATATTTCCACAAGAGCACATTAATGAACACGAACAAGTACCAAATGCATGAGAGTAAATTAGGCATAAAGTAAGAATTTAACTACATTGCAGGAAACAATATTACACCAAATACAAACTAATATTTGAAAAAGTGACTAGATAAAATAAGCTAATATGTGAGTGCAAGCAAATTATTTTTTAGTTACCATCTAAATCAAGTACTAGGGTGATAGGCTTCCTTTTCTTCATTTCCTTTGTTAATAAATTAGGCCAATCAGTCTCCGATTTATCAGGTAAGTTTCTGAGAAATATCTGTGGATCAAAGCGTTCAACTTCTTCCAGGTCACTATATTTGTAGCTTATCGCAGTTTCCAGTTTGGATGTCATCTGATGAATTGCTAAATAAAAGCATGAATCATCAGAACTCGTTGCAGCTTCTTCACTTGATTTGTCATCATGAATGCTACTAACTTCCATAGTTTTTTCAAGGGAAGGCAGTACCATGAATTTAGCCTCATTATCAAAAATCATATCATGTTGTATGTGTTCATAATCTTGAAAACCAGCTGTTATAACATCAGAAAAGCCAATATCACCATCAAAGGGTGAAGCAGCCACCTCAAAGTTGTAGAAATCCCAGAACTTGCAATTCTGGGCATCGCTAGGAGTAAGCCTTTCATCATTGCCATCAACAGAAACCAGCTGAGGCAGTTCGGGAGTCCGTCGCTAACTGCAAAAGGAAACAAGAAAAACGAAAAAAGACAAAGTAAGTAACCCACAAAAAATAAATTCAATTAAGATACATTAGAAATTTCCAAGAATTCATAAACAAAATGGCATCTCACATCTGAAATTGCTATGTGCAGATATTATCAAGTATCAAGCAGAAAACATACAATGGACTTAATATAATGACCTATGCGAAAAGGTAGGCACTACTTCCAGGGAAGTTGCCTGTGAAGAAGCATGCATAAAAAGGTCCAACATATACAGCTTCTGTGTCACTATCCAGGTGCATGCTTTAATGTAGACCAGTGAGCTTTCAATATTAATCCCCAATTATGTTAATTTTTCAAATACCACCACTATCATTCCATTGTATGTTCCTTATAACTAAATGTAATTCCTTATAGCAAATCCGTCATCTTCCCCATCTTCTAGACTCTTTTGCAATCTAGTAGAATGGAAGGTTATCCTGGGACTTTATGTGCTTAAACCATAGAACCAATACAGTAGCCTGCCAACTGGCCTTTAAGGATTTTTTGCAAGCCTCTCCTTGTTTGGCCCAAAATTAGGCACCGATTTAAAGGATTTGCTGCATGGAATTCGGCACCAGTTAGTCGAAACACATTTTGTTTGGCCCCTGCATTATCTCTGCCTCAGAGCTAAATGCAATTCCGTATAGCAAACCGATCATCTTCTCTCTCCCAGACTTCTTTACCAAACTAGGTGCATATGCAGATGCCACGGCAAGCCCCACTCCTGTCCGTAGGTTACATTAGCCACTACTTTAAAGACGGGTGATGTCAAATTGACAGCAAGGCTGATTTTTTCAAATCTTTTATGGAGCCTTTATCCATGGCCAGTCCATTTTGATGGGCAAAGACTTAGATGAATGATTATCAGGAATGGTCATAAAATTTTTTGCCAAACCTCGGCATAACATCCTGGACTAACTTTTATGCAATATAGTGAGAGAAAAAATACCTAATGAAAATTTAATCAGTCCTCAACATACCTAACCTGATGCGGACATCCAATCGCGCCTCTGGCGCATATATCATCGTTGGAGGAGACACAACACATCCATGTGGTTCGACAAGCTGATTAGGATTGAGTATTGCTATAACTCTTATTTGATTTGATTTCACGTTAATTTTCTTGTTTAGTAGGTTTTTTTCTCATATCAATTGTTGGATTTCTTTCTTTTGTTTAGTAGTTTTAGTCCCATAGCGGTTGTGAAAATTTCTTGTATTTTTGCAAAGCCTATTTAAAGGCTCTTTTGCTAATTAATAAGATGGTGAATGCTTGATTATTTTACTAAAACTTTGTGAGTGAAACCCTGAATAATCCTAATCTAGGAGGATGAACCCTGACTAGTCCTAATTTAGAAAGGTGAACCCCTAACTAGTCATATCTCTATTCTGAGATTTCTTAGATTTTTAAAAAAAGGTATTGTTCACCAAAATTAGCCAAAATCCACCAAAAATATCAAACTTTACTATTCAACTCCTTCTCCCTCCTTCCTCTCAACAAAACCCTAAGCCTAACCCTAGCAACACCGCCTCTCTCTGTCCCTAGCTGCCAGCGCCCTCATCCTCCTCTCCTGCAACCTCCCCCTGCCAAGCTGTCGTCGCCACCTCATCTTCCTCTCCCTACAGCCATCGCAACCTTGCCAACCACCTACAGCCCTCCCCAACCCCTCTCGCTAGTATCTGCAACCTTGTCGATCATCTATAACTCTCGCCTGCGTTATTCTTTGTGCTCTTCTCTGACCTCGCCGGCTCAACCCCAGCCCTCCGCCGTTGTCGGCCTCCCCAGCCCTGCCGCCTTCGCCTTCCCCTCTCCTCTCTCGCAAGCAGCAACCTGACTGCCTCAATTGCTATTCGGGTCCAACCCAATAACAACCCAGTCTCATCCACTTCAAGTTAAGCCCGATCCGTAATCACTTGCAAGTTGGATCCGACCCAGCTTGATCAGACCCGGATTCGATTTTTGGAGCAACCCAAGCTCGACCCGACAGCGAAGATCCGACCCGAGTGCTACAATTCCGAGCCGCTGCAGTACGACCCGTTCGCAGACCGAGTTTGATTTTTGAGCCGTTTCTCAGCCATCTGGAATCCAATTCGAGGTGCTGGAATCGTAGGAGACAGATCTACGCACCCCAGTAGATATCAGCAAGACACTGAGATCTAAAATGATCCTCAACAAGTAAATTTTTTTGGCCACGATCATTTTATTTGTAGGATCTTGATAATCAAGTATCTAGGGCTTTATCTACCTTACTGTTGTCCATATATGTGAGATTGTGCGTCTGCTACTTGAATTCATTACTCTTGATATTGGTTATAGAAACTTGCATGCATAACGTAATTATTATTTCTAATTTATTCATGTTTGAATTTCTCAACCAACGCATGTTACTTTTTGTTAAATCCACCTACTAGCATTATTAGTTTTAATTTGTCCTACTTAAGATCGTATTTTATTGGTGAATCGTGGTTTTTTATCACTGATTTCCCATCACACGAATACGTCTTACATCATAACCTTTCTGCAAATAGTAAAAGAAAGTAACTAATGAAGATTTGAACAATCACAGTACTCCTTTTTCCAAGAATTTACAGACGCGCCGAGAAAGAACAGAATTCATTTCTATGTTTTTTACTTCATATAGCTTTACAGTTGTCTCAAACTGCTCGCAGTGATCATTAACAAAATGAAGCACATAAATGGAAAATTACACCTACAATTTCCAATTAGCAAGCTCCTCTACCAAGTGTGTGGGTGGGCTGATGTCAGGTTGGTAGCTAAATAACCCTGCAGAGTCTCCTTCTGGAGCCTTCACGTTTATAGGTTATAGCTTAAAATAATTGATGAGAAAAGGCTAGGTTACAACCTCGATTTAGGATGAAGTACTAGGGCAATTCTACAAAGAGTGATAGATTTTCATTAGACATCACACAAAAACACATTTCAGACCAGAATTTTTCTGCTTCACTATTAGGCAAAAGTCTGCAGACCTGTGAATCTATGAATTTAGTTCAAGGAGGGAGACTTATTAATTAGTATAATTTGTCCACAAAAATTAAGATTCCAAGTGCTTTCTCATAAATTTCCAATAATTTTTTTATGCGGGGCAAAGTAAGAAAATTTTCTTTGTTCAAGCAGTGTGTAAAGGCAAGAGCGAGATGTTAATCAATTATAGTAAGCTATGTAGCACGGACACCTCTATCATGGAGCCGTGTCGTGTCCGAAACGTGTCCGAGACGCGTGCCGGACACATGTATCATGTGTATTTTTAAGAATTTACCGCATTTCCATTTCAATGTTATTGTGTCCGTGCAACATAGATAATAAGTACTAATTGGACTGAATAGGTCCTATTCTTTATGTTGGTTGAGAATCGCTTGATCTAAGCTGCATGACTTCTCTCTTTCAGAACAAATGGTGGCATGTAGCTGATAACAACATGCTTAGTGACCAAACTTCTTTTCTCCTTTTTCCTGAAGTGTCTAACTGAAATATTACTTTCTTGATCTTGAAAGTTAAAAGGTTTGTCACCGCAGTGGGCATTATTGATGCCATTTAAGTTTCTGGTTTGTATTTCCCCTTGCTGATGAAGACTTCCTATATCACAATTTCACCATGTCTTCATATAGGCTCTTTCCTAGTCTAGGGAATTTGGGAAGTCACACCTGATTACATGAACTTATGCTCCTTTTATGCTTTATGTAAAGACCCTCTCTTTCCTATAGTAGCCATGAGTAGGATGTAGCGACTAACATTGACTTGCAGGTGAAACAAAATTTGTCAATTTCTTTTGCCAATCTCCCCCTAGCCGACCCATATATGGGAACTGACTTGAGAGGTATGATCGACAATTATGATGGTTTACTCTTACTACACAAGAAATTAAAAAAATAATAAAATAAATAAAAAACAAGTTCAAACATTCACGAAGCATGAAGAGGGAGAAAGGAGAGAGAATACAACAGTAATCAATTTAAAGGTACACTGTAATTAACTCTCAGTGACAAGAAGGGAACTTCTCGAACGTACCTGCATTGTTGTGGTCTACGGGCTTAAACTGAGAATCAATGTGATCAAATACAGGAGAGAATATTGTTTCCATGACAGGTGGATGTGCAGCAGATAAGGAAACCTGCAAAAGTTAATAAAAAGGGAATAGTTAGATGTTAATAAAACAGTATTAATCAGCACATGGAAAGATATCCAGAGTAACTATGGTAACGAAAATAGGAATTTATGCATGCTACCTGACGTTCTGCGACAACAAAATCAATACACTATGGCTAATAAGTTGGATCTGGTATGAAGTGTTCAAGGAGGAACAGCCATGATTTTTCTATCTATCTAGTTGAGCACCTAGTTTCAGTGGTGGTGTTATTACTAAGGAATTGGTGTATAGAAACTAGCCCCCATCACAAAGTGGCATTATCATGGCCCATTATCAAGAGAGGCATTCAACAGCGTAGTAAGTTACCCTTTTGAGTCAAAAGTGGTCATAACCCCTTATCAAAACTTCACTAAGCAGCTTCTCAAGTCTGTCCATAAAACATGATGATACTTGCAATGTTTTGATAACACCCTGCAAATTTTTATAGATAACTTAAAGCTATGTTACACGGAGACACAGGCATGCCAAATCACACACGATATGACACACCGACACAACAAATTCTAAAAAGAACATAGAAAATAGAAGTGTGGTGTGCATCTGTCACAAACGTCCAATAGGTGTCCAACACAAAATAGCTACACATTTGAAGGCCTCTGTTGCGTACTTTTAAGTGGTAGTTTGAAGTGCTAGTTCCAGGAGAAGGCTCCTTCATTAAGCATGGAAGAAATAACCAGCACTTGGAATGCTAAGGGAAAGCTAGGATTTGTGGTGGGATTGAGGATAAACTAATCTAGGGTTTAGAAAGTTGGGGAAAAAATAAATATTGATTTGGGTCTCTCACCCATTCCATACATCAGACAGAAGATTTAGATTCGGACTTCACACCCAGGAGAATCTCTCTCTCACTTCATACTTCTTACATGAAGATTCAAACAACTCTCAAAAATTTCAATAATCCATTGATCTTTAAGCAAAAAAACTACAAAAATATATATAGAAAAGAGGTCACATGCACTACATGTATCTCAATAAAGAAATAAAAATTAATATAACAAAATAAAAGACTAGTCGGCACCGCACGTGCACACACTTAACTAAATAAATAAATGGATAATTTCCCCATCAATTCTGCCCTGATTGGAGAACACGTGTCCTCGAGTTTTAGAATGAACGCATCCTTTAGTTCTCCGCAATAAAGACATCATTCCAGACTCGGATAGCGGCTAAATTAAGAAATTAATAATTGGGGCTTTAACTAGGTGGATCACTTTATGCATCGCATATAAGGATTTCAAAAATTGAAAACTGAATGTTGCTAACACATCTGAATCTAAAATGGGTCATATTGAAATTGCAACGTCAGAACTTTTTGGGCTGGTTGATAGGACAGTTGCCTCCACTTTGAGCTCGAGAACCACTAAGATGCGTAGAAGAGTCTCTCACGATTCCAATGCCTCAAAAACGGCTTGAATCAGCTTCATAACGACTTAGAAGCGGTCTTGAAAACCAAATCTAATACTAACAAGTCTAAACCTTTTATTTGGATTGGATTTGTAGGGTTGTGTTATGGATTGGATTTTGATCCACAGACAAGCGGGTCTGAGATTCAGGTCTGAGATTTCGATCATATATGACTGTGAATCGAGTCGGTTAGAAGCCGGGTCGGATCGAATCGACTAGGACCAGAATTTACGAGCTCGCAATCCCCTCTTCTATAGACGACAGTTGTTGTCGACCGATAGGACAACGGGGTAGAGATCAGAGAAGTCATCAGCGTGGTCGGAGAAGACACAAGAGGAGATGCAGTGCTGTCAAAGGTGGCGAGATCTTGGCGACAAGATGAGAGGAGGGGATTGGGTTGGGGAAGAGATGAGGGTGAGGTTGTTGGATTAGTGACGTGGTTGGAGATCAGGATGAGGTGGTGAAGGCGAGATCTTGAGTTAGGGTTTGAAAGTGGGTAATGAATAGGTGACGGTTAAACTTAGGGTTAGGGTTTCTTTGGATGAGAAGACAAGGGAGATGATGAATAGTACCTTTTGAGAATTTTGATGCTTTTTGGGGGATTTTTAATGGAATTTTGAACAGTTTTTTTATAGAAATCTATAGGGGAACAAAGAAAGGTCTAAGTTTTTCTTGATGAAATTTCTTTTTTTAAAATGTTATGGAAATTAGGGGGAAAAGGGGGAGGAAGAGATCTAGATCTAGGAATTTGGATTTTTTTCAAAGAAAAACTAAGGATTTGAAAGAGAAGAAGAAAAAAGAAAATCTAGATTCAGCTTTTTGACGAGGAGATGAACAAGTTTGGCTCTGATACCAGTTTGACGTTCGACAAACGGGGAAGGTTTGGGTTTGTGGTTGAATTGGGATAAACTAATCTAGAGTTTGAGAAATTAGAGAAAGATAAAAATTAATTCAAGCCTCTTACCCAAGTGATCGCTCACCCACTCCATGTATCACACACGAAAATTTAGATTCAAGCTTCACACCCAAGAGAATCTCTCTCCCGCTTATTGCTTCTCACATAAAGATTCAAGCCAACTCTCAAAAATTTCAATAATCCATTGAACTCCAAGCAAAGAAACTATATATATATATATATATATATATATATATATATATATATATATATATATATATATATATATATATAGAAAAGAGGTCGTGTGCACTGCTCGTGTCTCAAATAAAGAAAATAAGACTATTTGTGCATCTCACGTATGCACACTAAATTAGATAAAATAACTGGATAATTTCCCCATCAAATGCTATGTTGTCAGGAGTAGCTACTAGAAGGCACCTTTGTCAACATGTAATCAACATGCATATAGTGAGTTAAACTAAAATACAAAGTGTTATAATAAGAGTAGCCACAATAATACTCAAAGAGTTTTTGAATCACCTCTGCCAACTTTATTGAGAGCATTATGTGCTACTTGAAAGTTCTAGCCTTCCACGACCACAAGCACTGTCTTGAATCATGTGTCACGGGACAGCAACTAAAAGATAAGAACCTTGGAAAATTATACATCCACAATTCCTCTTATCCGTGATAACCAGATTCCTATCTGGATTTTGGATTTCTTCTTACATCTCCATGTAATCTAGATCTTGCCCAGGTTGCTTACAAAAGTGTGCATCTTCAATTTAAGGTCATTGGACTTTGAACAAGGGGACCAACCAATAGATTGTGCAATATGTGAGGAAGTTTCAGAAGTGTTTTTTTTTCTTTACTCAGCATGTGGTGAGTTTTCGTTAGTTGTGGAAAAGATCCAAAATACCAATACCGTGATCATTTTGAATCTACTTCTTTCAACATTTTTTTCAAAAAGTATAAATTGATCTCCTTCCAAATACTACAACTTGAAAGAAAATTAACACACAAAAAATAAAGATTAACACACAAAAATAAAAGCAAGAAATGAACCCAAAGAAGTTGCTAAGAAATCCACCCCCCCCCCCCCCCCCCACAAAAAAAAACAAAACAAAAAAGTTTAGCTTCTACACGAAGGTTATATATAGACTATTACCTAAATCATGATTTGTGTGAAATCAAACAAAATTGTATGAGGCCTCTACAAAGTCTTACCTACAAGATGTAGAACAAACACTGAAAAGAAGAATATTTTGATTAAAGTATTATTTAAATGTTTTATTTTTCTGATCTAACAGTTTTTTCTTCCCTCAAATAAGGAAATAGGCCTCATTGAGTTTTTTATATTCAAAAATTAAAATAGATTTTTTTTAGAGAAAAATAACATAGATCCATCATCTATAAAATTCCTCGTATTTATATTCTACCAAAAAAACTTACCCTTCTTTTCCTTTTCTTTTTGTCTTTGAGATATTTTTAACATCTCGAAATGCAATACCTTTGATATTTTAACTCTGAAGTCGGGGAACCATCAAGAACATCTAAAAGCTGGCATAACATCAAGTATGCAAGAATATCTTATGGTGCTCACACATTTACTATCATATGACCATCAAGAACATATAAAAGCCGGCATAACATCAAGTATGCAAGAATATCTTATGGTGCTCACACATTTACTATCATATGCAGTTCAAAAGTTCTTCCCCCCATAAACTATAGTGATGTTGCTTCAGATGATGCAGGAAGGTGAGGGTTTTTTTTTTTTCCTTTTTTTCTTTACATCTTTTTTTCTTCTTCATTCCTTATTTTATCTTTTTGCTGTGTTTTCTTTATTTTTTTTTTTCCTTCTTAGAGTTTTATCCAATGACAACCTAAGCACTGTACTTAGTACTTACTTACAAATTCAAAGGGAAGGGTAATCTCTAATATATGTAAGTACGACGATGCAATGATTGGTTTATGCATCTGTTTGTACCTTCTTTTTCCTGTAAGTCAATGCAAACCTCAGCCCCGTTCTTATTTACTTATAAATTAAAAAGTGAGGATAATCTCCCATATATAGAGTAATCATATGCAAATGTCAGTTTGAAACAGCCAAACCATGTTCCAATATCATAATTAAATATCTTCATATTGATGCACCTATTTGTGCTTTCTCTTTCCTACTATTCAATCCGAAAGTAAATTCAACTCTTATTTACTTAAAAATTTAAAGGACAGGATAGTCTCCCATATATAGAGTAATCTTGTGCCAAAAACTTTGTAAATTCCCAACAGTGGACCATTTCCAATATCATAATCAAACATCTTCGAATTCTGAAAGTCAAATCTACATTTACATCTGGATGTTAAAAAACTCTGTTTGCAATTTCGACCTGCAAATCTTCCAAATCAATCAGGCTTTGATTAAAAGAAGCACAGCTATGTTTGCGATTTCGACGTGCAAATCTTCCGAATCAATCAGGCTTTGATTAAAAGAACACAGCTATGTTTGCGATTCAATGTGCAAATCTTCCGAATCAATTAGGTGTTGATTAAAGAAGCATAGCTATGTCCATCTCAATTTCGTTATAGGGAAATGGGAAAATCAATGATACCACCTTCCAAAGACTTCAAACCATATTGGTAAGTTCCCATGTGTTCATTCAACTTGCACATACTCAGTTTACATACAAGCCAAACAAGGTACTTTAATTTTCAGCTCGAAGCAGAAAGAACATCTCAGAGCAGCACCCCTTCCATGTGTACTCCATTTGCACCCTCATAAAATCCAAATGTAGAGGTATTATTTATTAAGCCCAAAAGTTGGCAACAATTACCATTATATTTAGAAATTAATTAAGGCACTTATCATAAAGGACTAATGTATCCTTTGAAACTTAATTTGATAACAAATATACTTCAACGTATCCAAAATCAACAATAAGTACAATCTTGCCCTTTTTTTAACCTCTCATTTATTGTGAGAAAGGAAGGGTGACTGCATCACCTCATATGGTGTGCGGTGGAAGAAGAGCAAGAGAGAAGAGAATAAAAAAGTTTCTCTCTATATTCTTAAAAATACCCAAATTACATGAAAAGATAGTGCACAGGGAACCTAATGTAAGAATACTAATAATAAGAAATATTTAAATAATACATCTAACACCCTGTTCTCAACCTCACTGTAGTTCTTATATGACTTTTGCTTAGTAGGATTAAAAATCACTCATCTCTGTGAGATTTGGTGAAGACGGCTACAACAAGATGCTTTGAAGGAGAACAGCATGCATCATAATGTTTGGCGAACCACATAGTACTCAACTTCAATATGCTCTGGTTCATTCACGAAGTACCAGATTTCTATCAATCCTGTGGCTTACCACAATGGAAGGGAGTGGAGAGGTAATAGAAACCTATGTATCACTAAGTAAACAGTGAAGTCAACCATCCTAATAGTAGCACCAACCAGCCTAATAGTAGCACCAACCAAGACACAATACTCACAATATCGCATTGTCTGGCATGCCAAAAGATAATGGATAACCACGTAAGATTAGAAATTGGCAAGCAGTTGAGAATTGGTAACATCACCAACCCAATTTGCATTGGAGTAAGCGCACTCAAGAAAAGAGGAGAGATGCACAAGATAGGGTGCCATTAATAAGTAGTGCATAATACCGACATGTAAATAAGAAATATCCGATGCAAAGATAGTAAGATAGACAAGACTGCCAACACACGAGACAAGATAATGGAAAAGTTATATAATATATATCATTTGCTTATATGAAGTACGGACACTTTTTACAGCTCCTCTTACCCCTGTCTGCCAGGTGTCAGACACCGACAGTCGATGGACATGGCATGGACACCTTGTCAGAGGCACCGAGCCATGTCCAAGCTAAAATTTCACTTTTCGGATTAAGATGCGAGATGGACACTGTGTCTAATTGGGTCTGTGAGATTTAAATTGGTTCAAATTGTAACTTGTGTTACACAATATCTGATAGTTAAAAAACATTGAATCCCATATCTTGTAACTCGTTTTACACAATATCTGATAGTTAAAAACATTTAATCCCATATCTCATTACTGCCCTTTAACTAATAACTAATTGGTTTGTTTGTTTTTTTTGTTTTTTTTTAACTTCCCAAAGATATCTGGTTTAGTTTTAAACTGATTCATGAATCATGGTGTTTTGTCATGAATTGGCTTATTAATTGATTGATTTGTGTTCTAATGAGAATTATATTTTTGCTATACATCACTTGTCGTTTTTGTTATCTGAGACACACACGTCCCCATCTTCCACTTTTCACAAATTTGCCGTGTCACTTGTCAGTGTGTGTGTGTGTGGGGTAAACTCTGCCCATTCTTCATAGCTTACAGGAAAATGTCAAAGTATATATGAAGATGAGAGTACAGCCCTGCGTAAGAATACTACCCAGTAAGATAAATATGTAAAGACACGCGTCTAACAATCCTCTGGAGGAGGAAAAAAATCCCACTGCAGATAAGGAAAAAAGCAAATTTTGCTATGGTCAAGGTCACCCAATCAACCTCCAATAACCTGTGAAACATCCTAACAAGGCGTTCCAAGAGAATCAGTGAGAAAATAAAGAATACTGGGAGTAAACACAACAGAAGAGACTTGGGAAGTATACCAAGAAGAACTGTCACCAGTTTTAAGCTATATTACCATACATGAAAGACAACTGCCCAACCAACTGTGATAAGTAACTTAATGACCACAAATTTGAGTCTTTAAGAATAAGATACTTCCTGTAACATTCAGTGTTTGTCCTAAAAGGAAAGTTAAAAAGTTAATACTTAATTTTACCATCATGCTAACTATCCAAGATATTTCAATAAAGGTTTGCGTGTTACTTGTATATCTTATATAATGCATATCTATGGCGGCAATAGCACAAGAAAATGATCCTGATTGGCAATTTGTTACCATGAAGTCTCACCTCATGAACATTTCAAAATAATAATCATTTAAAGAAAATACTAGCCATAAGCAACTTAACCACTTTCCAGCTCTTGGATTTTGCATCATACAGTTATTGAACACAAAATGCCATAAATGATCAATCCGGTTGTTAAATTGTTATTAATGACACTGTGATTTGAGCATAAGAAAACTAATTGAAGTCTATGCATATGATGAGTAAATTTCAGTTTGAAATAAAACTGTTACCTAGTTGTAGCCACTTATAATATATATATATATATATATATATATATATATATATATATATATATATATATATATATATATATATATATATATATATATATATATATAAAAGAAATTAGCAGTTAATTTTTCTTCAAATTAAAAAGCAGAGTAGAGCAAAAATTGACATACTGAAGTGAAGGATCAAACTCTACTTTAAGAAGTGAAAATATTCTATGCAAGAAATCCGCAAAAAGAAATACATATACCATTTGCAATGACTATAGCGTCTAAAGATGATAGAGGCAGCTTCAGGAACTGAGCAAGGACTCGAGGAAATATAGCCTGGTAGTCATTGACTTAAGCATTTCGATTGTTTTGATTCAGGCTTTCAATATTCCAACAGTCTACAATGAGCAGAAAATCATAAATTTCACCATATATATTGCATATATAAATTGATATTTTTAAATAAATTGGACCACTTTTCAAAAGGTGGAAACCAAGGAAAATCATGGTTGTTCACTTGCAAGTGAAAAAAGGCACTTATCAAGACCAAAAAACTTCTTTGTTCTTCTGCAAGTAAACTGTGGAAACCGCTGAAAACTTTATGTAGAAACAAGAAAACTACCAAACAAACATAATAACAGACTATAGTTACCATTTCTCATACACAAGTTACCATTTGAATGGAAACATTAAACAACAGCCAGGATCAGTAACAAATATTCCAAAAGAAACAATTCTCACAGGGAAAAAAGAAGCCCATTGCTCAATTAAACCCAATAATCACAGAAATATGTGCAGACACCAATAAGACAGTACGAATTTGACAAAACACATTAAAACCAATAACTTAATTCTCACCGAAAAAATCCAAAATATCCTTCTCAACTCGGAGAGTAAACGATCTAGAACATAGTCAACAATACCCAACACTCAAATAACAAAAGCCAATCTCAAAGACCAATATCGAGAATAGCATCAAACATTCCCAAAAACCGAAGTCCATGTCACAATTCCACATATGAAATAACTAAAGCCGAGGAAAAAAAAAAAGAAACAAAACCAATAGAATGGTAAGCAACAGACAGAAAAGACTAAAACCCATCACCCAATTCCCAAAATTTGAAAAGCCAAATATCAATTCAAGCAGAAAATGCAAACCAATAAAAACCAAATAACCTAATCAGCTAAAAATTAAACAGTTGCCAAGCAGAGCCTCAAAGACCAAGAACACAGCAAGGAAATATCAATCTCAACAAGGAAATATCAACCTCAAAACTTAAACTACAAAGAGGATTGCAACAAATATTCAAAAGAACCTAGATTCACATCCCAATTCCCATGTTTCACAAGGTACCAAGCTATCAAATTCAACCAAGATCATGAACGAGAAGAGCAAGAAGTTGTCCCTCAAAGTGAGAGCATTTCCCCCCTATCTCTCTAAACCAAAGTCCGATGCACTAATTACCCGAACAAACTTTAACCACATAGAATTAGAAACAAGTGAGAGAAACAAAAAGGGAAGAAACCAACAGAATAGTAAGAACAGTCAAAAGAAACTAAAAAACATCACCCCACTCCCAAAACAAAAACAAAAACGCGCATGCCAATTCAAGCAGAAAACACAACAAACAAAAAAAACACTTCAAAATAACCTTAAACAATCTCAGAAGCTGATGATCAAAACCCAGAACCCAAGTAACAAAAAGTCAATTTCAAAACACAAATTACAACAAGATTACTAAGAGAACTGAAACCCACATCCCAATTCCCCAAATTTTCACATATTACACCAACAACAAATTACCTAGAAATCAAATTCAGCCAAGAGGATGAACCAGAAGAGCAAGAACCCATCCTCAAAGTCTGAGCCTTCTCTCTCCCCCCAAAAGCGAAACCCATCTCCTAATTTCCCCAAAAGAAACAAAATTCAACCACAAGGAATTACAAACAAGTGAAAGAGAAACCAATAGAACAGTAAGAAAGAGTCAAAATAAATGAGAACCCACACCTCAATTCCCAAAAGAAACAATAACCGCGTCTCGATTCAAGCAGAAATTCATGAAAACAACCAAAAAAAAATTCCAGAATACCCTTCTCAACTTATAATCAAACTGTCCCAGAAGCAGAGCCAGTAAAGCCCCTGAACCCAAATAACAAAATTCAATCTCGAAACTCATACAGCAATATTACTGACAAACATCAAAAAAGAACCAAAACCCACGTCCCTATTCAACAAAATTCACACATTCCAACAGCAACAATAACACCAAAGCATCAAAATACCAAATTCAACAGAGATCACAAAGCAGAAGAGTAAGAAGCCCATACCTCAAGAGCCCGAGCTTCTTCTCTCTCTAAATTCGGCACGCGCAAACACTCTCTACCATCAAGGAGATAGAATAGACGAGGAGCGAAGAGAGAGGAGAGCACGGACCGTCCGCGAGCAACTTGTATTGACCGCTCAGAGACCAGCACTCTCACGTCACACGGATCGCGGAGGAATCAGAGCGGACGGCTGCGATCTCACTCCCAATCATTCGGGGCTGTCCACTCGTGCGAGGCTGCAGCGCTCAGGGTCCAGACCGAGCGCCGCACCCCCCAAACCCCCGCGGGGGCGAAGGCCCCGCACGTGCGGGGCAAGGGATGACGCGGTGCGTTGTGGGTCAGAAGTTCTCAAGTGCCCCCCCGGTTCTAAGCGAGGAGATAATAACAAATTATCAATAAATCATGAAATATTGTCACTATTTGATACTTCTCTTGTGACAAAACATTCGTATTTTGGGAAAGGAAAAAGAATTTTCGAATTTTCTTCTCAAGTGTCCCCCTGGTTCTAAATGAAGAGACAATATCAATAAATCATGAAATAGTGTCACTATTTGATACTTGTGACTAAACATCCGCATTTTGGGAAAGGATAAAAGAACTTTCAAATTTTTCCCATCTTAAAACATGGGATCAAAATGTAGCACCTCTCTC
Source organism: Agave tequilana (assembly GCA_038442645.1). Lineage (NCBI taxonomy): Eukaryota > Viridiplantae > Streptophyta > Magnoliopsida > Asparagales > Asparagaceae > Agave > Agave tequilana. Next base: position 69,457 of record JAVJIF010030487.1, on the reverse strand, counting down.
TCTCTCTACGTATATACACAAACACACATACATACTATATGGGTGTGTAGTGACGGTAGTTTTGGCTCCTCTTGGGCAGGCGATTCTGGGGTTGATCCATATTCTGATCATCAACAATAAAAAAAGTGATGTTGAGATCTTCAATGGTGGTGCAGAGGCTGTTGATGATGGTCCCTGCTTCAGCTGCGTCGAAAGAATAAAGGTAAAGATGGTTCTCAGCGGAGGAATTTCAATGGAACAGTATCACAAAACTAATCTAAGTAAGAGACCAGGCTTGAGGCTTATTATTTTACAAAAAGGGAAGAAGGCACGTAGATTCAAACCCATGCATTCTGCTATCGTTACTAGCTCTGGGTCTGCTGACGCTATGCAGGATGGTAACCGTCCTCCTAATTTCAAGCCTTGGGGTTTTCTAAGGAAAAAGGGACTGCTTAATCATACCCACTGAAATCTCAAAATGGCTCAGATTTGTAATTTAAGCTTCACTTTGCTCATGGAGATCTGCTCCGATTTCGTGGAAAGACATTTGTTTGCTTAGTAGAAAGCTAGATGATATATGCATGCTCTCTTTTATTCAACCTTCAAAACTGCTGATAGGATTTATGTTGCAAAAATTGAAGAATCAGAGGTTGAATCCAATGTTCATAAGTGGGGTCATACTCTTGTGGGTTATGTTTTAGGAGATAAACCCTTCTATTCTCATCTCAAAGTATGTGTCATTCGGTTGTGGAGACCTTGCTGCTAATTAGAATTACACTCGAGAGAAAATGGCTACTTTTTCTTCAAATTTGGTAGTTATGAGGAATGTTGGAGAGTTTTACAATCAAGCCCTGGTTAGTTGATGGTAGACTAATAATATTAAAGCAATGGACTTCTGATGTTGGATTGGAGAGGGACTTACTGTCTTATGTTCCTGTTTTGATAAGATTCCGAGCCTCTATTTGAAGTTCTGGTCCCAAAGTATTCTGAGCAAGCTTGCTAGTATAGTTGAAGTCCCTCTATATGGATAAGCTGCCACTTTCTTTGAAAGGATAGCATATGGAAGGTATTTTGTTAAGACATCTGCTAATGCTCCTCTTGAGAAATTTGTCTGCTTGGAAGTGGAGGGTGAGGATGTTGGAATTCTCTCCTATGTGAAAGGGTGTGAGTGGCTCACGAAGAGGTGCGAGCAGTTCACGAAACAGTGCTAACTTTAAGAGGCATGGCTAGTTCAATTATGAAGGGTTGCACGTTTTCTAAGGGATGTTTTAGAGAGATGTGTGTACTAATTGATAACAACTCTTGAGAAACTATTATATGTGATGGATTTCTCATTTGAAAGATAAGGGGCATCACACAAGATTAGAAAGACAGGGAGAGAAAGGAAGAGAGTGTGAGATTAGATTTAATCTCTGAGTTTCTTCTTTGGCATTTCTCAAGTGTTTTTCTTGGGGGGTGAGAGGCTATTCATTATAATTGACAATTATTATAGTGAATTTGAGGTTCGAACAGAGGACGTAAATCGGTGTTTGGTCAAACCTCTATAATTGTGTAATATTTACGTTTGTGCATTACATTTCTGATTTTTTTTCTTATTTCCTTTGTCTTGGTGCTCTTGTTTTCTCTCCCTCTTTCCCAATAAGTGGTATCAGAGCCGAAAGTTCACGGGAGTTGTCATGACCAGGAGTTTTGCCTCATAATTCAAGGTGGAGCGATTCAATGGAAAGAGGAGCTTTACTCTAAGGCAATGGAGAGTAAAAGATATCCTAGTTCAACAGATCAGCACGAGCATTGAAGGGAAAGGATAGCAAGCCAGAGAAGATGACTGAGGAAGAATGGGAGGATTTTGAATCGAAATGTGTCAGCACCATTAGACTCTGTATTGCTGATAATATTATCAACAATGTTATTGATGAAGACTCGGCACCGATATTGTGGGAGAAACTTGAGAAACTCTATCTTAGAAAAAGCTTAACAACAAAGTTGAATCTGAAGCGGGATCTATACAGGCTGAAGATGGAGGATGATACGAATCTTATGGAATACTTAAATGTGTTCAAACGGTTATTGGATCAACTTGGGCGAGTTGATATCAAGGTTGAGGAAGAAGATGAGGCACTTCTACTTTTTATCTCACTTTCTGATTCTTTTGAGCACATGGTTACCACGATGTTGTATGATAAGGATACTTTACAGATGGGAGAGATTGAGTCGGCTTTGTTGTCTTACCAGAAGATGAGGAAAGTTGAGGATAACTCAGGATATGCACTTATTGCTTATGATCAGAATTGAAAAGGAAGAAATATGGTCAAAGGACCTAGTAGGTCTAAATTCAAGGATTGCGGAAAGGGAGTGCAGTGCTACAAGCGTAAGGAGTGGAGACGCAAAAAGCGGGACTATCCAACTTGGGATAAGAAGGATAGTTAGGGCTTGGGGTCTTCTATGGCGGTAGCAGAAAGTACTAAAGAGCCTGGAGATATTCTCACTATCTTCAGGAGGACACTTATCCTCAGGGTCATTGGGTATTGGGTTCGGATGCAACAAATCATATTTGCTCCAGGGGAAAATTTTTTAAGACGTTTCAAGAATCAAAGGAAGGTACTTTCTCTTTGTCTAACGGGTCTAAGTGTGATGTCATGGGGTTGGGAACAGTGAAGGTCAAAATGTTTGATGGAGTGGTACGCACTTTGGGTGGTGTGGCGTATGTCCCAAAGTTAAGGAAGAATTTGATATCCTTGAGCCAGTTGGACTCCAAGGGTTGCAAGTGCTCTATTACAGGAGGAGCCATGAAAATCACACGTGGCTGCATGGTCGTAATAAAGGGAGAAAAGTATGGAGGTTTATATCATATGGTTAGCAATACCGTTGGTAAAACTAAGATTTCGAAGGTGTTTATGAAATAGGGTGCACAGGATATCAAGTACTTGAGGCAGTAGCGTTTGCGGGCATTGAAAAGACACAAGCAATTGTTTCCAAGGTTCAAGTGATAGTGAGAAGGAAAATCCTATTGGCAAAGAGATCAAATTGGGGTCTCTTTTCAGGGTCAATTAAGTTGATGGGGAATGGCACACATCGACATTAGCGATTTCGGATCAAAGGAGAGCGATTAAGGTTGATTCGGGTGATGTGTGACTGGTATAAGAAAGAAGTTAATGGTTTGTTTGCAGGAGTTTGCAAGCAGCATCTCGTATGAGATGGACTTCAGGGATTGAAGTGATGGTTTGTGGTACTTTTCCGCATATGTCGGGAGGAGAGTTTGTTGAAATTTCCTCCTATGCGAAAGGGTGTGGGCGGTTCACAAAAAGGTGCAAGCAGTTCATGAACAGTGCTAATTTTAAGAGGCATGGCTAGTTCAATTATGAAGGGTTGCACAATTTTCTAAGAGATATTTTGGAAAGATATGTGCAGTAATTGATAGAAACTATTGAGGGACTATTTATATGAGATGGATTTCTCATATAAAGGATAAGAGACATCGCACATGATTAGAAAGATAGGGAGAGAAAGGAAGAGAGTATGAGATTAGGTTTAATCTATGGGCTTCTTCTTTGATATTCTCAAGTATTTTTCTTGAGGTGTGAGAGGGTGTTCATTGTAATTTACGATTATTGTAGTGAATTCAACAAGCTCGGATAGAGGACGTAGACTGGTATTTGGTCTAATCTCTATAATTGTGTAGTGTTTGCGTGTGTGCATTACATTTTCTATTTTTTTTTATTTCCATCGTCTTGGTGCGCTTGTTTTCTCTTCCTCTTTCCCAACAGAGAAGAAGGCCAAGATTGATGTTGAATATGAATGGGTTCCTTCTACGTGCTCAAAGTGCAAATGTTTTGGACATATTGACTATCAATGTCCAACAAAGAAAATGTGGAGACCAAAAGAATTAGTTAGTGCAATTGCACCTTCTACCTCTACAATTTCTGATCCTATATACAGTGTAGATGGAGAAGCTAATGCACTTGGTCCTGGACAGTACATAGGGGTTCTTTTAGATCAGGTTCCAGAATCTGCTGTTTCTGTTGCTCAGCATTATGTAGGGTGTGTTTGGTAACTTGCAAAATGTTTGCAAAATGCAAAAACTTTTGCAACTTTACATTTTACACTTGTTTGGTTTCGTTTGCAAAATGCAAAATGTAAAAAACTTTTGCAACTCTTCTTTTCCCACTTGCAGTTGCTACAGTTAAATTTGTGGTCATGTAAATCTCACTTTTACACTCATATTTTCCCACTTGCAGTTTCTACAGTTAATTTTGTGGTCATGTAACTCTCACTTGTAGTACACTTACAGTTCAAAACAGTTACTGGATAATCAATATATAATTTAATATTATTAAATACTTAATATTTTAAATAGTGTTCAATTTCTTATTTAATTATTTAATTATTTTATATTTTTAATCTTTAATTTTTTTATTGTTTTTAATATTGTTTTAATATTTAATATTTACTATTTTAATTTAATATTTTTATTTAATACTTTATTATTTTATTAATACTTATTCCATTTTTTATTATTTTATTTAGAGTTAATATTTTATTAATATAACAATATTATACTTTACTATATATTTAATTATTTATTTTTTAATATATAATTAATATTATTAAATATTTAATATTTTAATAGTGTTCAATTTCTTATTTAATTATTTAATTATTTTATATTTTTAATCTTTAACTTTTTTATTGTTTTAATATTTAATATTTTACTATTTTAATTTAATATTTTAATTTAATATTTTATTATTTTATTAATACTTATTTCATTTTTTATTATTTTATTTAGAGTTAATATTTTATTAATATAACAGTATTATAGTTTAATATAAAATTACTATATATTTAATTATTTATTTTTTAATATAAAAAATTACTTTATTAATATCAGAATATATTTTATTATTATATTAATATTTTATTATGTTAATATTGTGATAATAATTCAGTGTAATAATACTATAATGATAATTTATTATTAAATTATAATTATATTTTACTTTATTAATTTTATATTTCTATAATATTACAATAATATTATAATAAAATTTATATTATAATAATTTTTAAGTATTTTTAATATTATAATATTATAACTATATTTTATTATTGTTGTAACATTTTTTAATATTTATATTTTATTAGTATTCCTAAAATTTTATTAACGTTCTTTAGATTTTCTTAAATTTTATATTATTTATATAGTTAATATTTTAGTAATATTTTACTATTTATACTAATATTTTATTAATATTATTGTTATAAATAAAATATTAAGATTATTAATTTTTTTATCTCAAATTTATTAATACAATTTAATTTGCAATAGTAGATTTAATTTAATAGTATTTATAATATTTAAATCACTGCTACAGTTAATTTTGTGGTCAACTTTTCCACTTACACTTTTACATTACCAACCAAACACCGTAAAACACAATATACTTTACCATTTACACTTTCACTTTATCAACCAAACACCGTAAACACAATATACTTTTCCATTTACACTTCACTTTATCAACCAAACACCGTAAAACACAATATATTTTCTCTGCTACAGTTCATTTTTTCCATTCTCATTTTACGTCTTACGACTTGCGACGTTTTGCAACGAAACAAACAGGCCCGTAGTCTCAGCTTCCAGTTCTGGCTCCACTTCTTGCTCTAAAAAGCAGTGCCTCCAGTAACATGTACCAGATCATATCTCCTACAATGATATCTCAATATCTGATCAAGGACTAGCTCACCCAGCTGTTGTTACAGATATTCTGCAAAACAGTGTGAAATGATACATGTAACTTAAAGATTAGTGCATGTACAGGCTATACAACTTCAATGTGATACTAAAAACATGTACCAGAAATTTCAGCCCGTATGCATGCTAAGCTCCATAATGTAACACACTCGGTCTCTATGTTCAAAAATCAGCAGGCTACTGCCAGTGTATTCACTTGTTCTGTTGTTGAATCAGCATCTGGTCAGACTGATCAGAATAATTGTGCGAGCATTAATGTTTGCCAATATGCTTCTGATCTCTCTTATGTCACTGAGGGAGAGCCTGGAATATCAGATTGCCCCTTACCTGAGCATATTACTATTCAAAATCCAGACTGGGATAAAGAACTAGATGAATGTGCCAAAGCTAAAGAAGCAAAGAGCTATAAAGGCCAGGCTAATGTCCAATCTCTTGTTGTCCCCAAGAGGAGTTTGAGAAGTAATAAAGGGCTCACATCTCATCCCAATGACTGTCCTAGTTTGGAATGTCAGAGATCTCAATAAGCCTATAAAAAGAAGAGATGTTAAAAATCATATTCAGCTTTCTTTCTCCTTCTATAGTTGCTTTATTAGAGACAAAGGTTAAGGAGCAATTTTCTGAGAATCTTATCATGTATTCCTAGGGGGCTTGGCTTACTTAACAACTATACTTACAGTTATGGTGGTAGAATTTGGGTCTGTTGGAACCAAGAAGTGTGAAAATGTGATGTTGATGTTAAAAATCATATTCAACTTTCTTTCTCCTTCTGTAGTTGCTTTATTAGAGACAAAGGTTAAGGAGAAATTTTCTGAGAATCTTATCATGTATTCCTAAGGGCTGGGCTTACTTAACAGCTATACTTACAGTTATGGTGGTAGAATTTGGGTATGTTGGAACCAAGAAGTGTGAAATAGCTAAAACTAGCCAGCATATTACCATTTCTGCTAACAATAAAGGAGGCTTTGCTAGCGTACTCACTTTTGTCTATGGGGAAATTAGCAATCTAGAAGGTAAGCCTTCTGGGTTGATCAGCTCAATATTGCTATTACTTTAAATCAATTACCTTAGATGTTAGTGGGGGATTTTAATGTAGCAAGATATAATGATGAAAAGGTTGGAGGGAGGTTCCTATCTATTCAACAACTGCAGGACTTTAATGACTTCATTGACTCTTGTGCATTGTCAGATATAAAAAGCTCTGGAGGAAAGTGGTCCTGGCATAATAAAACTGTTGGGACCAAGAGGATAGCAGGAAGATTGGATAGAGTGTTATGTAACATAGCATGGATCAACTCCTTCCAGGATTTTACCATGAATATCTCTCTCACTCTTCCATTGATCACTCTTCAATACATATGCATTTGTTGGAGAAGCAATAGACTTGCAAGAAACCTTTCAAATTCTTTCATTACAGGATGAAGTGTACTAGCTTTCATGATATAGTCAAGAGTGCTTGAGAAGTCAGCATCACTGGATACCCCTTATATAGACTTCTGTACAAATTAAAGGAAGTGAAAAGGGCTCTCAAATCATGGAGCATGCAATAAGATCTAAACAATCCTCATATGAGAGTCTCTAGAATAAAGAAGCAACTGATTGAAATTCATAACAATCTTAGCATTGATCCATCAAATCCTATCATTCACAGAGAAGAGGAGCTATTAACTAAATAACTTAATAATTGGCTCTCCTTAGAGGAAAGTCATCTAAGGCAGAAATATAGAATTGATTGGCTATCTCTTGGGGATAAAAACTCAAAGTTCTTTTATGCAATGGTAAAAGTCAGGAACTCAAAGAATCAGCTAAACCATTTGATTGATCCTACTAGAGCCCCTCTTAAAGATATTACATTCATTAGGAAAGCAGACCCAGATAACTATAATGAGCTTTTCTCTCAGGATAACTATTGGAATGTCTTTCCCAACCTTGTTGTTAAAAGGAAACTTACCCCTGAATCCTGCAGTTAGGTCATTAGATCAGTTATTAAAGAGGAAGTCAAACAAGCTGTCTTTCAACTTCATTAGAGAAAACTCCTTGGTCCTAATGGTTTCACTGCTGGTTTCTTCCTAGAGAAATGGAGCCCGATGGGTAAGGAAACTACTGAAGCAATCATATCCTTCTTCAGCTCAGGTAGATTGATCCAAGAGCTTAATCATACCTTTATTGCTTTAGTGCCCAAAAGCTCTGATGTCATTCATCTTAATGACTTCAGACCAATATCTTGTTGCGATACTCTCTACAAATTTATAACCAAAATATTGGCTAATAACTTTTATCTGTTATTAATGGACTGATATCTGATAATCAATGTGCTTTTCTTAAGGATAGGCTCATCTCTAACTGCACCCTCCTTTTTCATGAGATGGTGAGAGATTTCAACAAGCCCATAGGGAGCAAAGCTTGCATCAAAATTTGTTGGTTTAGGATAGATCTAACAACTAATCAATATCACCGATTTAATTGGCTAGGTCGGTGAACATCAGGTGGGAGGTTTTTTGTTTAGCAGAACGTTCTTTAATTACAAAACCACCTTTCAATTACCTTCCTTGGTTAAACAGCAATTAGACTAGTATTAGTCAGTCTCAATATACTGTAATATTTATGAGCATAAATATTTCAGTATAACCCTTGTATAAAGAACGTTAGTTCATTTATACAACAATTAGAGTGAGGTACACATGTAGCGAATCTTTTTAAGACAATTACGTCCCCCGCTTCAGTGCTAACAGGTTACTAGACGCTGGTCTCCCAAAATAGAACACTCCTTCACGGTATTTGGATAGCACTACCAAATCACCGTACGGTCAAACCGTAGTTAATCAGTACCTTCATAGGATTTCAATGTAGCACGACGAAGACAAATTTCAGGGAGAATAAATTTCTTAACTTTAGAGGATTATTCACTGTAGAGAAAGTAGGGAGAGAGAATAATTTATTCTTTTTAGGAAGTTTCAGATTCAAACAACAATTCATTATATCAGAATCTGTTGAATTTTCTAAACTTTCTTTCAGAATGAATCTTATCTCATATTTTTCTTCAAAAAATTATGAATTTTTAGACTGACTCATTTCAGATCTGATTTCCTTAAGAGGGAGAGAAGAGAATTGTTGTATTCGCTGTGTTTAAACCATGGAAAGGAGCGCTATTTATAGCGCTTCTGGGAACTGTTTGGGGAGGCAAATCTGTTCGAGCGGTTGCAACAGAACTATTACAACTGTTCATTCCAGATGGGAACCGCTGCAGCGCAGCGGGCGGGTAGCGGAGTGGGTCGAGTCCTGTTTGTACGCCAAACTCGTGTGGTCCGGTTCAAAAAGAACCAGGCCGGGTTGGATACCACGCCCATGCCTGGCCCCTATCCCGGGCCCCGGCCCCGGCGACGGCGCCGGGGCGGCGCGCACATGTGGGCATAGTTTTCCCTAATCGCAAGCGAAAACTCCAAGTACCCAAAGGACATGCCTTTTGTTCTCATTTTTTTCTATTTATACACTTCAATTGTCCATCTCATATTCAATGTTAGACTAAATGCTTTTAGCTATCTTTAGTCCCCTTTAGCTTTTGGTTAGGCAAACTTTAGACTTGAATATCTCATTCATTCTAAAATGGAATTGAGCATGTAAATATACCACATTCATCCCTAATGGAAGAAGAACACACTTCAACCATTATCTGGTTAATTTTATCAACAGATCTCGCTTTAATTCAGCTTAAAGTTTCACTGTTTAATTCTTCATTTTCCCAACAATCCTCCAAATGAATGGAGATTTAAGGAATTGACGCACAAAAAGACTGACTCTATAGTGAAAGGTACTTTAGAAAAAAACTGCATCCGGATAGGTGAATTAGGTCTTGAACCTTTCAAAGTGAAAGCTTTACAGACTTACTGGTTAATCAGTGAACTAAGTCTTAAACTGTCTGCCGTTATTGTAAGCCTAGTCAACAAGATTCACACAGTAACTTCCCAACATCAAGTTTGGTTCTCGGTTGTGTCCATTTTGGCCCTGGACATTTTTAGTTTCAGAGAGTATCTTTAGGGAATAACAGCCTCCCTAGAGATTCCCAAATAGCCGACTCAGCTCTTTACTTACACAGATGATCATCCTATTAAGAGTAGTCTACTCTACCCCACTTGTAATAAATAAGGTATAAGGATCATTAAAAGTGTTAAACTTATCCTTAATCCACTTGTAGAAAGCACTTGGGTGCACCACAGGAATGAGTTAGAGTCAAGCTCCTAAGTCCTTACTCGCAGAGTCAGTCATAACTAATTTTTCCTCTTGAACTTAGGTTATGGGATCTCCAGTCGCTGAGTGAGGTTTCCATTAAGCTGACTCAGTAAGCTTAGGCTTTTAGACCCATTCCTCTCGATGCGCAGTTTATGCGCTCTTCACTTAAATCTTTCGTAAACGGATCTACTAAATTATCTTTTGACGATACAAAGTCAATAGAGATAATTTCATTTGACAGCAACTGCTTAACGGTATTATATCTACGATGAATATGTCTAGACTTACTATTATATAAAATTTTGTGCCCTAGTATAGCTGCTTGATATCGCAGTGAATGCATATGGCGAGCACTGACTTTGGCCATAATGGTATATCTTTCAAAAATTATCGAAGTCATTCTGCTTCTTCTACAGCCTTATCTAAGGCTATAAATTCCGATTCCATTGTAGATCGGGCAATACACGTTTGTTTGAAAGATTTTCAAGATACTGCTGCTCCTTCAAGAGTAAATATGTATCCTCTAGTTGATTTTGATTTTTTAAGATATGCAAGCCAATAGAATCGCTGTATCCTTCAAATACAGTTGGAATTTCAAGGCATATTTTTTGGTATGTGATACGTAACCTAATACTCGTAGTAAAGCAGTCCAATGATTATCACTAGGGTTACTAGTGTATCTACTTAATTTGCTTACAACATAAGCAATATCGGGTCTAGTATAATTCATTAAATACATTAGACTTTCGATAATCTGAGAATACTCTAACTGTCGTACTTCAGTTCCTGTATTCTTGTGAAGTTGAATGTGTGGAAGAAATGAATTTGTATTTTCTTTTATACCATGCTCCTTGAATCTTTCATCATCTTTTTCATATGTGAGATTGAGATAGACTGATTCCATCTTGTGTTCTTATAATTTTAATTTCTAAAATTACATCAACAATCCCCAGATCCTTCATATCAAAATTGTTGGGTAACATTTGATCGGTCACATATATTGCATATATATCGTCACATTACCATGTTTATTATTTATAAATTCTATTAATAAGTCTTATTTTCTTTATAAAGTACAGGCCCATTGCTAAAGAAAAGGGAAGAAAAATAAGCCCAAAAGCCCATCAAATTCTGATTTAATTCAGAATTAATTCGATATCAGAAGATCAGGGCAGACCATGACAAATCAGAAAGGTTGAAAACTAGTTAATTTGATTTAATAAGAATCTAAATTGGTTAGCTTGAGAATTACCGAAGATCAGATCAGAATAAGAGACAAACAGCAAATCTAGCCGGACAAAAAAGAGCCAAATCCCACGCTATAAAGATCTCCACCAGGATGTGGCCACATCCTGGCCGCGAATCCGCAGCCAAAGCCGCGGATCTGTGGCTTGTTGGTGGAGATAAGGGGAGCGTTTGCTCTCCTTATCTCCTCACTCCTTTCCCTCTGGGTTTTTGCCTATAAAAGGCAGGGTTTTGCACTGAAAAGAGGAGCGAAGATTAGGATTAGAATTATTGTACATTTTTTTTAGGGTTTTAGGAGTATTGTTAGATAGTTCGAAGAAGTTATATCTCCTCTTTATTTTCAGTTTAGACCAGCAAAGAGAGAAGAGTGAAATTGAGTGTGTAATTCATCTTTGAAGTGATAATCAAAGGAGCTTCAACTCGCTTATTCAACTCGACTCAAATTTGGTATGTTTATATTTGATTTTCATTCTCTTGTTTATTTTTCTTTCATCATTAGTAGCTAAATCATCTTCTAGGCTCACTAATTAAGCTCTTCTACCTCCTCTGTCTTGATTGATTTTTATGAAAGTAACTCTTTTAAATCAGAAAATACCTGAGTTAAGCTTCATTCTTGAAAGCACATGAGGATATCTTTATTTTAAATTTGGACTTTCAAAGTACAAATCTTTTTAAATAGTTTTTATTCCATACTTGCTTCTTCGCGCTTGATGGTTTAATATTCTTTTTTTAATGATGTGTTAAGAAAGGACTTAAGATTTAAACCAAAACCATCTTATTTGTTACTTGGACGTTAAAGAATTAAAGGTTTTTGCCTATGATAAAAGTGATGCACCCAAATGTTCTTGAGATAAGTACGTAGTTAAGTAGAAAATTAGTGAGCCCGGATCCTTTGTCATAATTTAAATCACATCAATCTCAAATCCTTTTCTAAAAGATCATCTTCTCCAAAACCTTTTCCAAATTTTTTAATTTTTCTTTAAATCACTTTCCTTCTCTCCATTCTCTTTTCAACTAAAAAAACAAGCACCATTCTTTGCTTTCTAAACAAAAACACCGAAAACTTCTATCGCATTCCTCCTCATGGACACGACCCGTTAGCCCAAAGCTAGACGGTAATTCTTATCACTTTCAATCTATAATTAAATTTTGGCGCCGTTGCCGGGGAGGGACGGTAAGTTATTCTCTTTTTAAATTTACACTTTTAGTTAATCTTCTTCTTTGTTCTTGGTGTATAGATTTAACAATAAGGAATTTTTGCTGCAGTAGGCATATAAGTGGCCCTGCACTCTGCTCAAAAAAGCAGAGCCCAAAAGCCCTCAGATTTGCTACATTCCTGTGGCAATCTGAGTGAACTACTAACCTGTATTTTCTGCAGGTTGGCTGAATCGCATAGTTTAATATCTGTAATATTTATTTCCTTATTTGACTCACTATATATACATTTCTAACAGAACAGTAAAAAGTTGATTGTAAATGCTAAAAATGATTTAGACTTTGCATTTAGGCACGTGTCTATTTCATTACATTTTCTATTTACTGTTCAAGAGTGCTAGAGCCAAGGTATGTGTGCATAGCATTTAGTATAAAGTTCATTCTTATATGAAATATTGCTTGAGTGTTACTTTTTTCTATATACTTGTACACTGCACTAAATTGATTTAAGGACTTGTCCTATAAACAAGATAAAGTAGGGAAGTCATTACCCTCCCTTAGCCACAAACAATCTCCTCACTCACTAACCCAAGCCTAACTAAAAATGAGTAGACGTTGGCCCTAGGGACATCTCGGACTCAAATAGGAGACTGACCTAGGGGAAAAGTTGATTTGAATCTGACTCTTACCAAATCGGTGACTAAGGTTAGGGATTGAGGGGCGAAATCCCGAAGGCTGGTGGTTTAGCTTAATTAGGCCCATCACTTTTGTGTGGATACCTCCCACCAATCTTGCCCCTACCTGGCCGATTAACTTGTGGTCAGATTTAGCAATATACCCTCCGTGGACAGTCTAACCAGTGAGGAGTCGTCTAGGTCTAAGGTTTACCCTAATTTAGGTTAGATTTTTTTCTTTTTATTTGTTTGCTTATTTGTTTATTTTTCTTTGTTTGTGTCTGACATTTCCTGTGTGATATGGCTTATAATAATAATTTTTTCAATTTTAATTGTAATCCATATTACACCCCGACCACTTTTTCAGAATTTACCAACCCGGCATATCTTAACTTTAACCAACCTAGTGTGCTGAATTGGTCTTATCCGAATCAATATAACTCATGCCCGCAATCTTATGACCATAATTTCTAAAATAATTTCAACTCTTCACAGAGTCAATGGGGATCCACCTCCCCCGAGTCTAATTTTCAACCAACTTGTCCCCCTTATCCACCTTGTCCACAATATTTTCAAGATTTATACTCAGTTTCAACAGTTCAAAATAGAAAACTATCAATCTTAGAAATGAGTATGCGTGAGTCCAAGTAGCAATCACAAAATCTGACGGACTCACAATTTCACCACAAATTTCAAACAAAACTTCATCTTTTCAAGTCCAATCGCAACAAAACGACGAACCAATCGATTATGAAAAGATGCTTGAAGCTATGACTCAGGCTCAAATTGCTGGTAATCATGACATAGATATAATGGTCCAAACTCTCCATTCTCACTGTTTGACCACTTCTGATGTCACTAACCATTCTGTTAGAGCCAAAGAATCATGTTGTTTTAGAAAACAAGATTCCATTTCAGCACACCCATTTGAACTTGCCTAAACTCTAAATTTTGAAAGCCACACTGACATTTTGGCAAGTTATCCCTTGTTGGCCCAAAGGCCCATCACTCTAGTTTTTGATGATGATCAACTCATGTAGTTATAGTACTAATGATCTTGTATTTAATTAGTCTCAGATTTATGATCAAGATCTTAGTTGGTGTTTAGCTTCAACAAAGGATTTAAAGTCAAGTTTTGGAGCTAGCACGGTTTGATTCAAGAGCCTATGCATCAAGACCACATCAAGTACTTAAGAGGAGTCTAACTCGTTGGATCAAGTTTGGACCAAGTCAGGAAGATGAGAATACTTCAAGTGAAGACCTTCAAGATCAAGACTTGAGTTTAGGTTTGTTTTTATAAGATTTTATTTTAGATTAAAATGTAAAGGATAGAATAATTGGTGGATTGCTCAAGTATACCATACACACACACACACACACACACACACTTGATTTAGATGAGTTTTCATAAAAGAATTTTTATTTTGGAAAAATACAAAAGAGTTTTCTCTTTTAAAAATACCGGTTTGGTTTTTGGAATTCAAAGTATACATATCTTTAACCAAAACCATGTTTAGTGCTTATTGTCAAAAATATAGATATTTCACTATGTATGTGTAGTGGATCATATCCATACACTCTATGCTTTAAAAGAGTTTAAAATATCTTGTTTTTGTATTTAGAGAAGTTTTGAAAAAATCTATTTTGAAAAAATACAGTTTTTGTTTTTAGCCAAAATTTCTAAGTTATAAAAATAGTTCAAATTGTTTGTAACATGTCTTGATTTTATTCAAATATGTTTGTTTATCAAAGTATAATACTGAACTTATTTTTGTAGATTTTTAGAGGATTTATGAGATTTTATTTTAAAATCAAAACCAAGTTTTTAATCCCTTTAAGAGTTCTGTCCTGGCTTCTGCCGGTCGACCGGCCGACTCGGTCGACCGAGCTAAGAGTCGGTCGACCGACACGGTCGACCAACGTGCACAGACGTGCACGCCAGTCTGGCTGGAGGGACGATCGACCGGGACGGTCGACCGTCCAAAGAGCTCTGCTCTCTGAAAAGGCCCTGGTCGACCGTCGGTCGACCGGACGAGAGCCTGCTCTCTGTATCCAGGCCACGGTCGACCAGCCGGTCGACCGGGGCTCCAACGGTCAGAAATCTGAACGTTGGCGGTCGACCGGGCCGGTCGACCGACAGCCGTCAGGGCTGAAAAATTGCCCCAACGGCTAGTTTTTCTAGCCCTATAAAAGGGGGGCTTTTGGGGCTGTTTGAGCTAAGATTTTCAAGTGGGTTTTGAGCCAGTTTTTTCAACTCTAATTAGGTGTTTATCTCCACTTGTTTAAGAGCCAAAATTGCCATATCAAGAGGAGAGATTTTCAAGAGTGTGTTTTCAAAGTGATTTTCTTGTGTTTTCCACCACAAATTCAATCCTTGTTTTCTCACACAAACACTTGAGCTATCAATTGCTATATCTACATATAGGGATATTTGTTGTGAGAAGATTTTAGGTAATCAAAGTGTTGTGATCACCAAAGTTTCATCTTTATATTTGAGGAGGCGGACTTGCGGGTTCGCGGTGTTTCGAGTTCGCGTGTGAACTCTTTGTTTGAGGTACGGCCTCGGCGAGCTAGTGGGCTTGCAGTGTGTTCTTACGGGAACAAGAAAGGGACTAGAGAGTCCAAAGAGCTTGTAGGTGTTGCGGCACCAAGTAATCCGGTGGGATCGATTTTAGTGGAAATCCTTCATAGTATTGAAGGCGGGGACGTAGAGCAAGTGTGCTCGAACCTCGAAACAAATCTCTCGTGTTTGCGATTGCTCTCTCTCTATTTCTTACTTGTTTATTTCTTGCATGCTTATATTGTCTTTATCTTTATATGCATGTTATATTATGTGCTTATTGTTATATGCTTGGGGATTGTTTGCTAACACTTGTATTCAACCAAGAGAGCCAACGCGGCACCTCAACTCTTATATAGAGGAATCTTAAGGAGTTAGTCCAGAGCCCTTAACGGGGAATCCGGCTACACTCTTGTGTTATACGTGGTGTTTAGTTTAAGAAGTCTTTAGTTTGCATTAATAAGTTTTAATTCCGCATTATTTGACCATTAGATTAGCTAGTCACCTATTCACCCTCTCTAGTTGATTACAATTGGTATCAGAGCCAAGTGCTCTTGATTTGGGTCTTACAACCTAGAGTTAAAGATCCTCATTTTTAGCTAATCACAATATTTGTACACACACCTTGGATTTCATGTCACCTCCCACTTTTGACATTCTTAACATCCAAACTTGGAAGGTTAAGATGTCTTTGTACCTCAAAGCCCTAGGTATTCATGTTTATTTTGCCACTACTAGAGATTCTTATTGTTTAAATGGCAAAAATATTGAGGCTAATGCAAAAGCCTTATATGCTTTAAGATCTACCCTAAATGATGATTATTTATCTAGGGTTGCTAATCTTGATTCAGCTTTTGTAGTATGGAACTCTTTGATCTCCCTTGGCGAACAAAAACAATACTATGCGGGGAGCGATTCGGATGTTGGAAGTGAAGCTTCCAATATATGCTACATGGTCCAAGGGGATAACCCCTTGAGGTAACTACCGAATCCGAGGTAGAAGAAGATGTTGATATGACTTATGATGAGCTTGAATCTTTTTGTCAACAACTTCTAGAGAAATATGAAATGCTTAAAAAGGATAACAAGAAAATGAAAATAAATTTGATTGCATGTTAAAAGAAAATGATTCTTTTAAAAATAAAGTTACATGCATTGGAAAAGAAAATGAAATTTTGAAGAATGAAAATATTTCCTTGATTTCTAAATTAAATGATCTTTGTGAAGGAAATACTTCTTTGAAAAATAAAATTGTTTTAGTGAAAAAACAAAAGGAAGTTGCTTTGCATGAAAACACTTCTTTGAAAAGAAAAATTGTAGAAAAAGAAAAAGAAATGTTTCTAAAAAGAATAAGAAAAATGATTCTCATTCTCACCATGCTTTACATGCCACTATTAATCAAAATGAGATTAAATTTTTTAAAAATAAAATTGATTGTTTAAGCTCAACTTTGAGCAAATGTGCTTTTAACCATTCTAGATTGGAGTCCTTGTTTTCAAAGAAACAAACTCCACATATTCATGCACATCACCCACATCATACATATGCACATTTTGCACGCCAAGATCACACTCATACACATATGCATCGTAGAGTGTACAAGTGTACACATTGCGGCCGCAAAGGCCATTTAGCAAAGTTTTGTTTTGATAAGTTACATCATGTTAATTTTGTTAAGAAAAATGTTTGGGTTCCTTTAGATGCTAACCCCCGTGGACCCAAAAGAAAATGGGTACCAAAATCCCCACCTTGTGTATTTGATGTAGGTGCGGGCTCTCACAAAACGTGAGAGGATTGGTGCCTTGGTGGTGGATGCACATGGACATGATGGACATACTTTTGATGCACCGCTATCAAGGAGTTTTGGTGGGACAACCACCATATTTTTGGAGAATTAGAGCATAGTTCTTTGGTTTGGTAACTAACTCTAAAACTCGTAGTTTATTTACATGCTTTTTCATATATGATATTTTTAGCATGTTCATGTTTTTATTTGTTTTGTGCTTCATGTGGTAAAAACATGGTTAGATGTAGTATTTGTCAAAACTTGTGTATATACGTGTACAAGTAGTGAGCAATAAATTGATTCGTATATGTTTGCACTTCATTGTTCATTTGTACTCACTATATGCACATGTATAGCTTAATTTTGATGATTTCCTCATTTACACTTGTTTTGCCTATTTGTATGCTTTACTTCATGTATATGTAGTTTGTATTCAAATCTAATAAATATACATGTATGTCTCTTGCCTTCATGCAAATCATATCATAGACTCTTTTTATGTTTGGGATATGTATGCATATTATTAGTTTTGGATAAAACATACATATACCTAGAAGTTTATTTTTAAGATGAAAAATGAATTTTTATGATTTTCATCTTTATATGAAAAATGAATTTTCATGATTTGTTTGATAAAATGATATTCATGTTTATTTTGAGCTTTTTGACTAATTTTCATGAATATGCTATTCACATGTTGTTTGTACACTCATGTTTAATTTGTTTTCTCATGACTTTGTTTTCATGAGTCTTTATGAACTTTATAGATCTTGAGTGACAACTCCTATGTATTTAGTATGTTTCATGATATACATATTATTTGATTTCATGTTTTGAAGGATCTTTAACTAGTTTTTCAAAAATTACTTTAACTAGTTATTTATTCTTCACTTGGTGGTGTTTTTCACAATAATATATTTTCAAACCTTAGTTTTTGAAAACCGCTACCAACCCCGTTATGGGAGGAAGGAGGGGCGATTATGCCTTGTATGCTAAAACTATATATCTTTTATCTTGTGCATAAAAAGGGTGGATGTTTATGAGTTATACACTAATTTCACTTAATCTCAATTGGTATCATAATTTCATTTGGTATCACAATTGATATATTTTGTATACTCATAATCTTGTTTATATATATGTATGCCTTCAATTTCAACTTATATCAATTTCTATTGGTATTATCATTTTTCATACATATATATGATTTGTTTGTGCTTGATTTACACAAAGTTTGTTTATGCTAAACTTAATTCAAATCTTTATTTTCAATTAGTATCTCAATTGATATTTTAATAAGCTTATGCATTATTTTTAAAATTGGTATTTTTATTGATATAAAAAATGTACAATAAACTTCAATTGGTATCTATTGATTTTAATTGGTATCAATATGTTTCTATATTTGGTTTAAAATTCAAAATTTGTAATGTTTGTTTACAATTTGGTATCTTAAAATTTGATTTACTAAGATATCTCAAAATTTGTTTTATTGAGAAAATTCAAAATTTTGTTTTGATAAGAAATATTAAAAATGTTTTGATATATATTGCCTATATGCAAGGGGAGCTTAACATCTCTTCTACATATAGATTCATGTTGAGTGTATCTTATATTGAGGAGCTTGACAACTCTTCTTTATGCGGTACACGTGTGTAGGGAGAGCTTCACATCTCCACTTATGCATTGCATATTATGTGTTATGTGAGTTAGGGCTTGTCATCCCTTCTTCATGTAATGCATATATGTAGGAAAGTTAACTTAGCGTCTTCCTCTTCATGAATGTATATCGCATATATCTCTTTATTGGTTGATTTGATTTCACCCCTTTATTGATTTTTTGTTTTTCGTACAAAAAGGGGGAGAACATTGTTTTGTTTTTACTTTAACCCTTTGTTGATGATTGACAAAAAGGGGGAGAAGTATTTGAGTATATATGCATGTTTTGGAAAAGAATTTTAGTTTATGCATATTGTTTTGTTTTGCAAATAGGAGAAAAAGAATTTAATGTGTTTCATGCTTGTTTATGCATGTTTATCTCCTTGTATTTGCATACATGTTTATGATTGAAAGTATGCCTAGAGGGGGGGGGGGTGAATAGGTGTACAGCTAATCTAATAAACTAAATGCGGAAAATAAAACTTAATTGCAACTACACTTACCAACGAGTGTAGCCGAATTCCCGGTGAAGCGCTCTGGACTAACTCCTCTTGATTCCTCTGAATAAGAGTTGAGGCGCTATATGAAGCTCTCGTGGTTAAGCACAAGTGAGGCACACACACACAAGCCAAGCATATAATGAATAAGCAATATGAAATGATGCAAGGCACAATATAAAGAGAGAGAGAGTTAGAGAGTCAATGGATCAATCGCTAACACACGGATATGTTTCGAGGTTCGAGCACACAGCTCTACGTCCTCGCCTTCACACAGAAGGATTTCCACTAACTTTGTCCACACATGACTCCCACACAGGGAACCTCCACTGAGGATTTGGGGCAATATAATAACCGGGAGTACACAACTCCTCTCTTTACAAACACAACCTCTGCACTTAGAGGTTAGGCACAAAGCCACTACAAATCAACCTCACAAATGAGGGATAGGCACAAAGCCAATATAACCAATCAACCTCTCGCTAGAGGGATAGGGAACAAAGCCACCACTCCAAAATTAACCTCTACACAAGAGGGATATCACAAGGTAGGAGGGATTACAACTTGGTGGTCTATCTCAACCACAAACAACTTCTTCCACAAAATAAAGATCCTATAGAAAGGATAGCAAGATATGGCTCAAGTGTGGAAAACAAAGAGTTTGAAAATCAAAAACTCAAAGAAGAACTCTAGGGAAAAACTTTAGATAGAACTGAAAATGAAGATCAAACCAATTCCCAAAGAATTTTCTTTTCAAATGATTTTCCAACCCTTTTAAAAACAAGTTAAAGATCAAATCTTTAAGCACTAAAAACTCTTTAAAAACTTGCTGAAAGATGTAAATTTTTGCTCTAAAAATTCTTGGCCAAAACAGCCAAAGATTCGGGTATTTAAAGGCCCCAACAAAAACTAGCCGTTGGCAGCTGACTAGGCCCAGTTTGGCCTTCCGGTCGACCGGCTAACGGTCAAAAAGTGACCATTGAGCCTATCGGTCGACCGCCCGGTCGATCGTGCCAATCCAGAGAGCAATTGCTCTCTGGCCGGTCGACCTAGCGGTCGACCGTGCCAAGCCTTACGGTCGACCACCCCCACCCGAGAGTGGGGTACTTACAGTCGGTTGACCGCTCGGTCGACCGGCTCAAGTGGCTGGTCAGCGTGCTTGTGCACATCGGTCGACCGATCCGGTCGACCGACTCTGGGTCCGGTCGACCGGTCGGTCGACAGCCAGAGCCTGGCAGGGCTGATAATTTAGGACTTGGAAACTTGATTTTTATTATCCAATAAAATCCCATAAAATCTCTAAAAATTCACAAAAATAATTTCTTGTATTATATTTGAAATACAAACATGTGTGAAAAAATTCAACACATATTTCAACTTATTTGAACCATTTTTGTGACTTGGAAATTTTGTCGAAAACCAAAACTCGTATTTTCTAAAACTTGAATTTTTCAAATTGAAATCCGATTTGTTCAAAACTCATCCAAATACAAAAACATGATATTTAAACAACTTGAAGTATGTTGTATATGGATATAATCTAATATACATGAAAGATATATATATCAATATTTTTGACTTAAAGTTTAAAAATATGTTTTGTTTAAAACACAAAACTCCAAACACATGAATAGGCATATCAAAATAAGTTTGTCTAAGATATGAAGCATACATGTATATAGATCAAATCTAATATACATTAAACCATGTAAACTTGTTTTGATTCTATCTATTCATGAAAATCAAGATTGGTTAAACCAAAAACTGAAAACCAATAAACATGAAAACTAGAAACAAGTGTGTGTGTGTTGTGAACTTGAGCATATCACACTATCTAGTTTTTACAAATGGATCTAAACACAAAACTAAACTATGCACCGAGGTCTTCTTGTAGAGCTCCGTCTCCAAGTCGACTCGATCCAACGTGATCCACCGAGCTTGACTCCAACGAGTGCTAAGGTATGAACTTTGACGCTCGGGCTCTTGAATCACAATGTGAATGCTCCAAAACACCTTTGTTGAAGCAAATCACCTACTAATATCTTGGTTAAGTATCTGAAACTAAACATCACGAGATCAAGATTATTAGTAAACATAACTACATGAGTTAATCATCATCAAAACTAGAGTGGAAGGCCACTGGGCCAACAATCTCCCCCTTTTTGATGATAACAACTCATGGAGTTATATATGCATGGATTAAAGTTAAGCTTCAAAGAAGCTCCCCCTTAACTCATGCATAACATTAAAAATAAGATATTCAATGAATATTAAACATGAATATGCATAAACAAATGTATGCAACAATTATGAGAGAGAAACATGCATAACACAAATATATGTTTCAAAACCTTCTCCCCCCTTTTTTTTAAACTCTCAAAATCATTTTCTCATATATGCAAAAACAAAAACACACATATGGAAAAACAAAAACACACATATGCAAAAACAAAAACACACATATGCATATATAAACTCAAAATCTTTCTCCCCCTTTTTGTCAATCATCAACAAAGGGGTCAAAGAAAACAATGTTCTTCCCTTTTTGTCTTAAAAAATCAATGAGGGGTAAAAACTAATCAAAACAAAACTTTCTTGATACCAATTGAAAGAGAAAAAAATATCAATTTAGTGCATCATAATATCAATGAAATATACCAATTAAAAGTACATAATGTGGTACATAAAACAAATAGTTTTTTTAATATAAATTTAAATACCAATTGATACCAATTGTAAGTAAATACCAATTAAATATCAATTGTAAGTAAATAAATCATTTTGAGCAATTCAACCAACAATTTTGATATCAATAAAACATACCAATTGAAAGTAAAACTTATAGGTAATCTTGATACCAATTTGAAAAGATTAGTACCAATTGAAAGTAATTTTTCATTAAAAGCATATGATACCAAAAATAATCAATATCCCTTTTTTTAATCATTTTAACATAAAGTGTGGGAGTAGAATACCAAAACCAATTGAAAAGAGAAATACTAATTGAAAGGTGAAATATGAATTTTCTCCCCCTTTATGAAATACCAAATAAAATAATGCATAAGCTTGTATATGATGCCAATTGAAACATAATCAATTGAAATATAATAGTCATTTAAGAAATCAAACTTAGCATAATTAAAATTTGTACTCAAAGATATAGAGTTATAATAAGCACAAATAAAGCATATATATGTATGAAAAATTAAATACCAATCGAAATTGATACTATTTGAAGTGAAAGGCATACATATATAAAAACATATATGAGTATACAAAAAGAATGTCAATAGTGATACCAATTGAAAAAATCTAATGATACCAATTGAAAACAAAATAAGATTAAGTGTATAACTCATATTACCTTTCACCCATTTCATGCACATGTTTAAAAGGATTTTCAATATGAACATACAAGGCATGATCGCCCAACCAACCGCCCTTCAATGGAAGGGGTTTTCAAAAATAGGTTTGAAAATAGTTTAACATAATTGAAAACTCTTCCAAAATGAAGAATACGAACTAGTTATAAGAAAAATTTGTAAACTAGTACGAAATCCTTCAAGCAAGGAATAAAACAAAATTATATTTCATGAAAAACATGTAGATCACATGATCACCAAACATTCAAAATCTATAAAGTATATATATGATACTCATGAAAATAAAATCATGAGAAAACCATCAAATAATATGAGTGTACAAGTGTTATGTGAAACAAGTCATCATGAAAATATGCAATTAGGCTCAAATAAGAAATTCCTTAAAAACATGAAAATCATCAAAACTTGAATTCTTCAAGGTATATGTATATCATGTACAAACTAAAGAATACATACATATCCAAACATAACGAGTCCACAAAAGTATATGCATGAAGTGGCTCAAGGGATGTATATATATAGCTAATAGTTTGGACAAAATAG
The DNA here is from genome assembly GCA_038442645.1 of Agave tequilana. Taxonomy (NCBI): domain Eukaryota; kingdom Viridiplantae; phylum Streptophyta; class Magnoliopsida; order Asparagales; family Asparagaceae; genus Agave; species Agave tequilana. Next base: position 45,997 of record JAVJIF010030487.1, on the reverse strand, counting down.
ACATATATATGAAGCTAAACATATAAACATGAAAACATGTATAAAATGGGAATACAAGTCAAATGCATGAATCATCAAAACTAGGCTATACTAGTACATCTAATGAGTACAAATGAGCGTTCAAGCACAAACATATAATGATCTATTTGTGGCTCACTAGTTATACAAGTATATATCCAAGTTTTAATGAAAACTAACATCTAAATATATATTCAAATCATGAAGTATAGAAATAAACAACTCATAAATATATATAGGATCATTATGTACATGCACATGCATAGATCTAGGACATACATATTAGTTAAAATAAATGTGAGAACACTAAGATATAAATCCATATTAAACATGAGTGTCTCAAATAACTAAACATGTATATCACTAATCTAAATCTCATGGCATACTAATCATAAAACATCAAAACATGCTAAAATCTATGATATGAAAAGCATGTAAACAATAAATGAGGAGCAAGAGATCATTACCAAAACCGAGAGGGCAACTCTCTATGTCTCCAAAATAAGGTGGTCCTCCCACCAAACTCCCTTGAAAGTGATGCATCCAAATTGTCCTCTTTAAGCTCGGAACGCATCCACCTCAAGGCACCATTACTCTCACGTCATGCGAGAGCCCACACCTACATCAAATACAATAGGGGTGGTCTTTGGTACCTGCACTCTTTTGGGTCCATGGGGTTAGCTTCTTTCCTAACCCAAACAAATTTAGTTGCTAAATTTTCATCATGTATCTTATCATAGCAAAATTTAGCAAGGTGGCCCTTACGTCCACAATGTGTACAAGTGTACACATGAGCATACATAGTGTTGTGTACATGAACGTGCGAAGCATGTGTATGCCATAGTTTGTGTGCATGCAAAGATGAAACTTGTTTCTTTCGAAACATGGATTCTAAACGTGAGTGGTTCATGGCACATTGGCTCAAAGTGGATCCTAAACAATCCACACTTTTCTTCAAAATATTTATATCATTTTCAATACTAGAAGATAAAGTAGAGCATGCAATAGATGTGCTAGAAGATGAATCTACACTAGCATGCAAACATGTGTGTCTAAATCCTTTTTCAAAGAAATGTTTTCATTAGACATCAAATCCAAATCCTTTGAAATAGAAGCAATTTTATTTTTCAAAGAATCATTTTCTTTTAAAACAAAATCAAGTTTTGAAGATATAACTTTATTTTTCTTCAAAACTTCATTACAATCATTTCTATTTTTCAAAATCTCATTTTCCTTTAAAGCAAGGTCTAGTTGAGATTTAAGTGAGTCACGTTCACTTGAAATCTCTTCCTTCTCTTACAAAATCAAATCAAGTCTTGAACACAAATCCTTATTTTCTTTGTTAAGTTCAAAACTCTTCTTTTTCAAAAGATTATATTTTTCTAACAATTTTTCACAAACAATTGAAAGTTCTTCATTCAAAGCATTTGGATCAATATACTCATTACTAGAAGAACTTGCATCATTATCATCTAATTGAGATTCCGAGTATACCTCAAGGGAGTCATTCCCTTGGACCATGTAGCATTGTTGCTCGGATTCTCTACTAGATTCACCTCCGTTTGGATTGGCAATTGAAGCTTGAAGGAGGTCAACGTGTTCCACACTGCAAAGGCGGAATCACAATTAGAAACTAAGCACAAATATTCTTTGTTAAGCGTGCTTCTAAGTGCCTCAAGGGCTTGTGCATTGGCCTCTATATGCTTGCTACTACCAAGATAGGATTTCTTGGTAGCGGCAAGGAAAATATGCAAGCCTAGGGTTTTCAAGTACATGGACATTCTAAATTTTCACATGTCAATGTTAGAAACATCAAACATGGGAGGTGTCAAGCAATCCATGAGTGTGTGTAAGCAATATACGTGTGCAAATACAAATGATAGATTAGCAAAACCAGATCACACTCCTAAGTGGTTAAACCAAATATCAAGAGCGTAGGCTCTGATACCAATTGAAAGTCGCCTAAAGGGGGGGTGAATAGGTGTACGACTAATCTAATGAACTAAATACGGAAATTAAACTTTAATTGCAACTACACTTAATGCAACCAACGAGTGTAGCCGAATTCCCGGTGAAGGGCTCTGGACTAACTCCTCTTGATTCCTCTGAATAAGAGTTAAGGCGCTATATGAAGCTCTCGTGGTTAAGCACAAGTGAGGCACACACAAATAAGCCAAGCATATAATGAATAAGCAATATGAAATGATGCAAGGCACAATATTAAAAGAGAGAGTTAGAGAGTCAATGGATCAATCGCTAACACACGAATATGTTTCGAGGTTCGAGCACACAGCTCTACGTCCCCGCCTTCACACAGAAGGATTTCCACTAACTTTATCCACACCGGACTCCCACACAGGGAACCTCCACTGAGGATTTGGGGCAATACAATAACCGGGAGTACACAACTCCTCTCTTTACAAACACAACCTCTACACTTAGAGGTTAGGCACAAAGCCACCACAAATCAACCTCACAAATGAGGGATAGGCACAAAGCCAATACAACCAATCAACCTCTCACTAGAGGGATAAGGCACAAAGCCACCACTCCAAAATCAACCTCTACACAAGAGGGATATCACAAGGTAGGAGGGATTACAACTTGGTGGTCTATCTCAACCACAAACAACTTCTTCCACAAAATAAAGATCCTATAAATTGGATAGCAAGATATGGCTCAAGTGTGGAAAACAAAGAGTTTGGAAATCAAAAACTCAAAGAAGAACTCTAGGAAAAAACTCTAGATAGAATTGAAAATGAAGATCAAACCAATTCCCAAAGAATTTTCTTTTCAAATGATTTTCCAACCTTTTAAAAACAAGTTAAAGATCAAATCTTTAAGCACTAAAAACTCTTTAAAAACTTACTGAAAGATGTAAATTTTTGCTCTAAAAATTCTTGGCCAAAACAGCCAAAGATTGGGGTATTTAAAGGCCCCAACAAAAACTAGCTGTTGGCAGCTGACTAGGCCCAGTTTGGCCTTCCGATCGACCGGCCGTCGACCGGCCAACGGTCAAAAAAGTGACTGTTGAGCCTGTCAGTCGACCGCCCGGTCGACCGTGTCAATCCAAAAAGCAATTGCTCTCTGGCCGGTCGACCGTGCCAAGCCTTACGGTCGACCGTCCGGTCGACCGCCCCCACCCGAGAGTAGGGTACTTGCAGTCGATCGACCGCTCGGTCGACCGGCTCAAGTGGCTGGTCAGCGTGCTTGTGCACATCGGTTGACCGATCCGGTCGACCGACTCTACATCCGGTCGACCGCCAGAGCCTGGCAGGGCTGATAATTTAGGACTTGGAAACTTGGTTTTTATTATCCAATAAAATCCCATAAAATCTCTAAAAATCCGCAAAAATAAGTTCTTGTATTATATTTGAAATACAAACATGTGTGGAAAAATTCAACACATATTTCAACTTATTTGAACCATTTTTGTGACTTGAAAATTTTGCCGAAAACTAAAACTCGTATTTTCTGAAACTTTGATTTTTCAAATTGAAATCCGATTTGTCCAAAACTCATCCAAATACAAAAACATGATATTTAAACAACTTGAAGTATGTTGTATATAGATATAATCCAATATACATGAAAGATATATATATATATATATATATATATATATATATATATATATATATATATATATATATATATATATATATATATATATATCAATGTTTTTGACTTAAAGTCCAAAAATATGTTTTGTTTAAAACACAAAACTCCAAACACATGAATAGGCATATCAAAATAAGTTTGTCTAAGATATGAAGCATACATGTATATAGATCAAATCTAATATACATTAAACCATGTAAACTTGTTTTGATTCTATCTATTCATGAAAACTAAGATTGGTTAAACCAAAAACTGAAAATCAATAAACATGAAAACTAGAAACAAGTGTGTGTGTGTGTGTTGTGAACTTGAGCATATCACACTATCTATCTTTTACAAATGAATCTAAACACAAAACTAAACTATGTACCGAGGTCTTCTTGTAGAGCTCCATCTCCAAGTCGACTCGATCCAAACGTGATCCACCGAGCTTCACTCCAACGAGTGCTAGGGTATGAACTTTGACGCTCGGGCTCTTGAATCACCATGTGAACGCTCCAAAACACCTTTGTTGAAGCAAATCACCTACTAATATCTTGGTTAAGTATCTGAAACTAAACATCACAAGATTATTAGTAAACATAACTACATGAGTTAATCATCATCAAAACTAGAGTGGAAGGCCACTGGGCCAACAGTTTATGAGCTTTCATTGCATATTTATTTGTTTATTGCTATGCATGATTTAAGGGGGAGCTTCTTTGAAGCTTTACTTTAATCCATGCATATATAACTCCATGAGTTTTGTCATCATCAAAAGGGGGAGATTGTTGGCCCAAAGGCTCATCACTCTAGTTTTGATAATGATCAACTCATGTAGTTATAGTACTAATGAACTTGTGTTTAATTAGTCTCAGATTTATGATCAAGATCTTAGTTAGTGTTTAGCTTCAACAAAGGATTTAAAGTCAAGTTTTGGAGCTAGCACGGTTTGATTCAAGAGCCTATGCATCAAGACCACATCAAGTACTCAGAGGAGTCTAGCTCGTTGGATCAAGTTTGGACCAAGTCAAGAAGATGAGAAGACTTCAAGTGAAGACCTTCAAGATCAAGACTTAAGTCTAGGTTTGTTTTTATAAGATTTTCTTTTAGATTAAAATGTAAAGGATAGAATAGTTAGTGGATTGCTCAAGTATACCATATATACACACAGTCTTGATTTAGATGAGTTTTCATAAAAGATTTTTATTTTGGAAAAATAAAAAAGAGCTTTCTTTTTTAAAAATACCGTTTGGTTTTTAGAATTCAAGTATACACATATCTTTAACCAAAACCATGTTTAGTGCTTATTGTCAAAAAACATAGATATTTCACCATGTATGTATAGTGGATCATATCCATACACTCTATGCTTTAAAAGAGTTTAAAATATCTTGTTTTTGTATTTAGAGAAGTTTTGAAAAAATACAGTTTTTGTTTTTAGCCAAAATTTCTAAGTTACAAAAATAGTTCAAATTATTTGTAACATGTCTTGATTTTATTCAAACATGTTTGTTTAACAAAGTATAATACTGAACTTATTTTTGTAGATTTTTAGAGGATTTATGGGATTTTATTTTAAAATCAAAACCAAGTTTTTAATCCCTTTAAGAGTTCTGTCCTGGCTTCTACCGGTCGACCGGACCGGTCGACCGAGCTAGAAGTCGGTCGACCGACGTGCACAGACGTGCACGCCAGTCTGGCTGGAGGGCCGATCGACCGGGACGGTCGACCGTCCAGAGAGCTCTGCTCTCTGGAAAGGCCCCGGTCGACCGGCCAGTCGACCGGACAGAGAGCCTGCTCTCTGTATCCAGGCCACGGTCAGCCGACCGGTCGACTGGGCTCCAACGGTCAGAAATTTGACATTGGCGGTCGACCGGGCCGGTTGACCGACAGCCGTCAGGGCTGAAAAATTGCCCAATGGCTAGTTTTTCTAACCCTGTAAAAGGGGGGCTTTTGGGGGCTGTTTGAGCTAAGATTTTCAAGTTAGTTTTGAGCCAGTTTTTCCAACTCTAATTAGGTGTTTATCTCCACTTGTTTAAGAGCCAAAATTGCCATATCAAAAGGAGAGATTTTCAAGAGTGTGTTTTCAAAGTGATTTTCTTGTGTTTTTCACCACAAATTCAATCCTTATTTTCTCATAGAAACACTTGAGCTATCCATTGCTATATCTACCTATAGGGATATTTGTTGTGAGAGGATTTTAGGTGATCAAAGTATTGTGATCACCAAAGTTTCATCTTTATATTTGAGGAGGCGGACTTGCGGGTTCGCGGTGTTTTGAGTTCGCGTGTGAACTCTTTGTTTAAGGTGCGGCCTCGGTGAGCTAGTGGGCTTACGGTGTGTTCTTAGGGGAACAAGAGAGGGACTAGAGAGTCCAAAGAGCTTGTAGGTGTTGCGGCACCAAGTGATCCGGTGGGATCGATTTTAGTGGAAATCTTTCATAGTGTTGAAGGCGGGGACGTAGAGCAAGTGTGCTCGAACCTCGAAACAAATCTCCCGTGTTTGCGATTGCTCTCTCTCGATCTCTTACTTGTTTATATCTTGCATGTTTATATTGTCTTTATCTTTATATGCATGATATATTGTGTGCTTATTGTTATATGCTTGGGGATTGTTTGCTAACACTTGTATTCAACCAAGAGAGCCAACGCGGCACCTCAACTCTTATCTAGAGGAATCTTGAGGAGTTAGTTCAGAGCCCTTCACGGGAAATCCGGCTGCACTCTTGTATTATACGTGGTGTTTAGTTTAAGAAGTCTTTAGTTTGCATTAATAAGTTTTAATTTCGCATTATTTGACTATTAGATTAGCTAGTCACCTATTCACCCCCTCTAGTTGATTACATCCCTTTCCTGAAATTGAACTTGAGAATGAATATGATCCTGAATCTCAACTTGGTGATTCAATTCTACTTCCTGATTTAATAATGACTCCGGTGTCTTCACTGTTGACACTTAAAAAAGATAAGATTCTTATTGGTCCAAATGATGTCTAAACTTGTTGACATTTACAAAAGACAAGTGACAGATAAGTTGACGACCAACTCTCACCCATCTCTGAGGGATAAGGAAGTAACTTGGACTCTACTGATCCAGTGAAGCAGACAGTAAGCCCGGATTGCCTCTAAACAGACCTCAGCAGGTCTAAAATGCTAGCACTTAGCATCGCATGAGCCCAAAGGGATAGCCTCGCTTGAGAGGCTAAGATCACCTAACTTCGCCTTGAAGCCATTCACAGCTCCGCCAGGACGCTAACTTATAGCTTCGCCGGAAGTGCTCAGCTAACTCCGTAGAGAGTTAACTTCACTTGAAGCCACACGCAACCGCGCAGAAGGATGTTCGGTAACTTTTCCACAGACGGCATCTAGCTCCGCTGAAGAGCTGTCTTCTAACTTCGCCACAGACGATATCTAGCTCCGCTGAAGGGCTATCCTCTGACTTCGTCACATGCGCCATCCAGCTCCTCTGTGAGCTCAATGCGGGCAGCGCCGCTGCAGGTCTGCTATGGTCAACCTATTGACCATTTAAATCTCAGGATGAGATCAAATCTGATCGAATCAAGACCAAATCTAATCAAGATCAGATCTGGGATCAAATTTGGTAGTTGATTGCCGTAATCTCTTGACTCTTCTAAAGCGAGTAAGAGGATCAGGGGAAATCCTCTAACGATATGAAAAGGATCAAAACAGATCAAGAGGATCAACCGACCTGCTACTTCTAGCTTCGCAGAAGCCGATCCTAGCCTCGCAGCAAGGCTACTTTTCAGATTTAAATAGATTTGATTCAATCTGTTTCTATATTTTCAAAGGACAATTATACCCCTGCTCTTCCTATAAATAACCCACCAGGGGCACAAGGAAAAAAAGACCGGTTCCAGAGACCTCTACAGGCGGACTGGACGGAGAGAGAGATGACTTCTTCACAACGTGAAAGGACGCACCACGCGTACAAACAGAGATCTGTTCTCTTGAATTCAGAGACTTTTAGAGAATCACTTCTCTAATCAGGGTACTGATACCCTAATACCTTCCTTCTTCTCAAGGAATCTCCGGAACCAGGCGAGAAGGAATTCCTAAGCGAAGGCGATTTTTGAGAAGTAACAAGAGGGTTCTACCAACCTTCTGTTATCTAATTCCCCGAACCAGGCGAGAAGGGAATCTCATCGCTCGCATCGTCAAAGGGACAAAGTGGTCGCGCGCTGACCAGACTCCATCGACACACTTCTCCAGAATCTCTGAGGAGATCTACTTATAATCTTCTATATTACTTATAATTTAGCTCCTCAACTTCTTTTTTTTTGTAAGTTTTCCCCTTTGCAAATCAATGGAAAACAAGATGGCGACTCCGATGGGGAACGATTTCTCTACTGCTGAGAATCAAGTATCGCAATGTGACGAATAGACCTTCGGGTCTAGCTCTGAATTCAGAAAAGCCGGTGCAGCCGGAGTCTCTCTGACTAAATCTTCAAGGTAAGTCTCTGTGGAGACATATATGGCTCTCTGCGAACCTACTGCGGTCCTCTGGCACAACAAGGAAGCACGCCCGCAGTTCAAGTCCTTCACTTTCGAGAACCTGGTCGTTCACTTCGACCAAGGAAAATTTGAAGAAGTCCTTTCTGGGGGTGGTCTAATGCTTCATGCATGGAAGCATAGAAAGGTCTCCATGATCAAGGTTTCAAAACAGAAACTAGAGGCAGAATTCTGCCAACACCCTTCAGCCTCGTGTATGGCTAGTCAGATTCCTTGCGAACTTAAGTATCCTCTGTCAAAGCAGATGTGGAGGCCAAAACAGAAGGCTCTGGGCAAAGCCTCAGGCATAGTTACGCCAGAACCGCGTCTCTCTCGCGAAGAAAAAGGCAAGATGCCTGCCTGCTCCAATAAGGTTGCTAGCCGCGAAGTTACAGCGACAACCATACCTTCGCCCAACTCAAGAGCAACAACTTGCGCCAGCCTTGTTCTTATGAGCGAAGCTACTGTACCACAGCCCGCGCGCGAGGTTCATAGCCGCGAAGTTAGAACCAAGGCACTATCTAAGGCTAATCGCCTTTGCTGCAGCATAGCGGATAAAGCACCACAGCGTGTCAAGCGCTAAGTTCGCGCTTTGTGGCGGAGTTAAGGGAAGTTCCTTAAGTGTTGACAGCGCTGCTTATGCAGCTTCAGCGCCCAAGGGCACTCCCAAGGTTCTTAGCCGCGAAGCTAGAGCTGAAGCACCATTCAGTGCTAATCCCCTCTGCGGGGATAAAAGAAGCAGGACATCGTCCTACGCACGATCCAAAAGAGCCTCTGCGCTGGATTGTTTAGGCCCAAGCGGGTCTGATTTGCGAGGATTCTTGATAAATAAACGGAAGTCGGGATCTTTCCAAACTTCTTCCTCCTGTTGTCAACAAGTGGGATGTCAGCTGGTGACACTCCACTCGGTCCATTGCCGGCTGGGACCAATCCCCGCCACTTCTCTTGACCGACGATCAGTTTTGATCGACTGTCGGTACAGGCCCCAATGAAACATCATAAAAGGAGCGTCTCGCGAGATCTACCCTCTGCATCCGTCAACATGACTGGAAGGGGACGAGAGCTGTGCAGAGGAAGACAAGCATTTGACGACATCCCCTACAGCTCCCGAGATCCAGATTACAGCCCAGGCTTAGGCGAAGTCTTAGTGCATGAAGAAGGTGTCTTCCGAAACACCAGATCTAGGGTTGCGATACCTTACAGTTATGAACAGCCATCCTCCTCAACAGTAGTAGCCTCGCCAGAACCAAAGAGAGGATCAGTCCAGTGGTCAGATGAAGAAGATGAAGACAGTGGGTATGCCTCTTCGGCGACAATCAGCTCAGTGTAAACAGACAGAGCATCAGTCAATATGGCTGATAATGCTAACGACGACCTTCGTCGGCGTTTGGAAGCTCAGGAGCAAACTTCCAAAACCCAGCAAGAAGCTCTGAACAACATTCAACAGATGCTTGCTCAACTCCTTAATAACCAGAATAACAATGATACTGGGAGTAATCATGACGAGGAAGAACATCTTAGCAATGACTAGCCAAAGACGGTGAAATCCAAGGAGGGTTCTTCTTTAGACGCTGAAGTCCTTAAGGGCCTCCAAGCTCAAATTGTATCCCTAACTCAGAGGGATGAATTAAAGAAAGTAGGGGCAGTCCGTCCTTACCCACTGGAGTGGGATTCAGTGCCATACCCACCGAAGTTCAAACCACCAACGTTGCATACATACGATGATAAGAGCTCACCAAACCAGCACATCTACTATTTCTGGTCTCAGACCGGTAATATTATAGACAATGACGCCATCATGGCTAAGCTGTTCATTGGCACCTTAAAGGGAGTAGCATTTGACTGGTTCCGAAGTCTCCCTCCGGGTTCTGTCAATTCCTGGATCGACCTAGAAACCCGATTCCTTTCTCGTTTCTATGAGGACGATACCGAAGTAACCATGGACAAGCTCCTCTCCACCATGTAGAAGAAGGGCGAATCTATCCGTGATTACATTGAGTGATTCAGAAACTTGTCTTTGATGTGCCCAGCAGGGATGCCCTTACCCATGCTCTTATAGACGTGCAGGCATAACTTCTTAGACCAAGTAGAGGTTCGCATGGGGGCTGTCAAAGCCCAAACTTGGAAAGAACTGGTCGAACAAGCTGAATAGCCAAAAGTCGGCTAAAAAGTTCGAACCATCCGCCCCCAAAGGCAAATGGGGTATGAACAATAAAGGACGTAGCGACATGGCGCAGTCTTCTCAAGCCAAAGGGAAAGAGACTATGTCCGTTGAATTGTCTGGGGACGTACAGTCGAAAGCCAAGAAGAGCGCCTTCAATAATCAGGAGTCTAAGTTTTCTCCAAAATAGTACTCCTTTAGAGACGATCAGGTGGTCACAATATTCTATTTGCTGCACAAAGGGAATAAAATGAAGCTACCAGAAGCTCGACGTTCCAATGAAATAGGACACATGAATGATCCTAAATACTGTCTCTACCACAGGATGATTCACCATCCTACCGACAAGTGCTATATCCTCAAGGACAGAATTCAAGCCTTGATTGACACTGGAGTCCTGACACTGAAGTTAGAGCAGAAGAAAGTCACTGCTAATATAGTGATCCTCGAGTTCGGCAAAACCCCAAGGGTCACAGTTCCTGACGGGACTTATCCAGTCCCTGCGCCACGGTTGGAAGTCAAGCATCCTCCAGCTAAAACTCATGATAATAAGGGACTTGTTCCCTTAACATTGGACACAGGGGAAGTCATGTGGATACACCCAGACCTCGTCCAAGAAGTATAGTAGGATTCAAAGAAGCCCAAGTTAAAGGGCAAATCTTGCAATGTCATCTCCATCATGCCAGACGATGACAATCTTACGTCAGCTTCCCTCAGTGATTCCGAAGGAGAAAAACATGCTTGCACAATGCAGGCCGATGTACCTCAACCGACGGGTACTCGATCCGGAAAATCATACTTAAAGCAGTATGAGAAGACTACTGACGAGATACAACAGCAAATAACGTCAGTACAAATACCAGCATCCGCTTCAGTTCCAACCAAGGGAAAAGAGAAGCCAAAGGAAATCCGGTTCGACCATGTCCTGAAGAAACCTTCAGCCCCAGGGCTTGACACGCCCTTTCGTTTTGACATATTGGCCCAATTGGCTAATATCCCAGCTCGTATTACAATACACAAACTCTTTCGTCTCTCAAAAGAGACAAGAGATGCACTCAGGGATGCGCTGGCTAATTCAGAATCATTCTTGACATATATGCCAGAGACCCCTAAAGATGACGCTCAGTCTTCGTACCCTGAATGCCATCATGCGCAATCGAATGTGCCCGCTATTACCTTCACAGCGGAAGATATGCTTCTCAAGGATAACAAGCACGATCGACCTCTGTACTACACCGGATACATCGGTTCAACATGCATTGAAAGGGTACAAGTCGATCCGAGGTCTGCACTCAGCATCATCCCCAAAAGGCTCCTCTGCTTCCTCGGCATACCACTATATAGGTTGTCCGCAACCACTACTACAATATACGGTTTTAATGCCGGGAGTAGTCATCCACTTGAGAAAATTCGACTCCATTGCCGAATCGGGAGCCTGAAGTCATAAGTGATGTGCTATGTCATTGACACTGACACATCATATAACCTGCTACTAGGACGACCATGGATCCACGCCAACTGGATCGTTCCCTCCACGCTGTACCAGTGCTTCAAATATGTTGAAGATGACGCGACAGTACGAACTATCTTTGCTGAGAAGCAACCATTCAAAGGGGTGAAAAATTACTTCACTGACGCTCTCCTGTATAAAGAGATCGGTGAAATATCCAAAGAATCGTTGTCAGATGATGATGATAGCGGCAATGAGGCGGATTCAGAATCTGAAGCAGACGTGCCATCCATTTGATTAATGAACCGATAATAGCATGTCTTAATAATCCCCAATGTCACACTCCTTCTGAAGATGAGGGTGAATGGGTAATTAATGATAATATTTCTTTTGATTATCCTGTGAGTGTTGGGTTGTTTGAATCCATTATGGATAGTTCTCTGCACATGCCTTTACATAAACCAAGTGCATCCAACACACCCATGGAACCTGTAGAAGGAGCCATTTTGGTGATCCCGCCATCCAAAAAAGGTCAGTTGCCGATAATCTTCGGTAGAACCCAACCACGGGGACCCATGACCGCAGATTCAAGTTCAGACTCAGACACTCCATAATTCTTCCATTACGCGCGATCAGCGCGCCATATTATGAAGAAAATGAGATACGACCTAAGGCATGAAGAGGGTCTGAATTTCAAAAAAGGAAGGCGTAGTTTGCTGCGTAACTTTGTGCCAAAAGGGAAGCCTGCAAATTACTATGATAATACACGCAGGGGGTTGGGATACGTTACATCCACATCGTCAGCAACGGTTCAATTCAAAGACGACAAACCAATTCTATCGCATTCAGCCTCATCCTCCGAGTGGGACTCAGACGTTAGCGTGGGAATGATATTCGAAAATTTCACTATTAATATGACTTCAAGCAGTCAATTGGAGCTTGCGGAAGCTACTGATGAGGAATCATGGGCCCAGCAATTAGATCTCCAATGGGAAAAAAGATTCGAACTGCGCGAACCACCTACTGAAGACAAGGTGATGCAGGTCAACTTGGGAAGTCAAGATCACCCTAAACCCATCTTTATAAGTGAAAGCTTATCACTTACAGAAAAGGAAGAATTGATAATACTCATAAAGGAGTATATAGACGTCTTCGCATGGAACTACGAAGACATGCCCGGACTTGATCCGCAAGTAGCCATGCACCGTCTGAATATCAAGCCCGACGCCAAGCCAGTCAAGCAGCAACAACGTCAGTTTCACCCAAATATTATGGAAGCTATAGAGGCCGAAGTCCATAAGCTCATTGCATGTGGCTTCATACGGGAGGAACAACATCCAGATTGGGTTGCTAATATCGTCCCCATCCTCAAGAAGAATGGGAAGATACGGATCTCCATCGACTACCGTGATCTCAATACGGCTTGTCCTAAAGACGAATTCTCACTGCCATCACTGATGTCATGATTGACAACACCTGTGGATTCAAAAGAATGTCTTTCATGGACGGCTTTTCAGGGTACAATTAGATTAAAATGTATCCCAACGATGAAAAGCATACTTCGTTCCGAACACCCTTGGGGGTATACTGCTACACCGTAATGCCCTTTGGACTGAAGAACGCCGGAGCAACCTATCAGCGGGCAATGAGTACAATCTTCCGCAATCATCTCCAAAAAACGGTAGAATGCTATGTCAATGACATTGCTGTCAAAATCCACAATAAGGATGACCATCTTCGTGACTTGAGAACGATGTTCGACATAATGCGGGCTCATCAACTGAAAATGAATCCGACAAAATCCTTCTTGGGAGTGTCAAGTGGCAAGTTCCGTGGGTTTATTGTTACATCAAAAGGGATTCATCTTGACCCGGATAAAGTCAAAGCCATTCAAAGCATGCATCCACCGAGGAATCTCAAAGAACTTAGAGGCTTGCAAGGTAGACTGGCTTATATTAGAAGATTCATTGCAAATCTCTTAGGCCACTGTCAACTGTTCACCCGATTCATGAAAAAGGGTGCTTCCTTTGTATGAGATCAAGCTTGTCAGGAAGCTTATGAAGACATAAAGAGATACCTCACAAAACCTCCGGTCTTAGTGGCCCCCACATCAGGGAAACCATTCTTATTTTATGTGAAAGCTATGGATCATTCCCTTGGTGCCCTCCTTGCTCAGAAGGACGACCATGGTCACGAGCAGGCCATTTATTATCTGAGAAGGACTCTGATAGGAGCGGATCTCGCTACAATCCTATCGAGAAAGAGTGTTTAGCCCTTGTCTTTGCCGTTCAGAAGACACGACATTATTTAGTCGGCCAAACAATACATGTCATCTCCAGAGTGAATCCTTTGCGTCTTCTCATGACAAAGCCAGGATCATTGAATTCAAGATTAGCTAAATGGGCACTCCTTTTGTCTCAATACGACATGATCTTTATCCCTCAGAAGGCTATTAAAGGCCAGGCCCTTACAGAGTTCTTGGCTGCCCATCCAGTCCCAGAAAACTCAAAACTTCAGGAAGATATTCCGAACGAAGTTTTCGAGTCTAATACAATCTCAGAAGAGGAAGTTTGGCAGATGTTCTTCGATGGAGCTTCACGAATAGGCCCTAAAGGCAAGATCATTACTGGAGTGGGGGTTGTGTTTATCTCCCCACAGAATCATATCCTTCCAGAGCATTTTCCCTGACAGAACCATGCTCCAGCATTGTAGCAGAATATAATGCTCTACTTATTAGCCTTCAGCTCGCCCATGGAATAAGGGTACGCTACCTTGAAGCTTACGGTGATTCGAAACTGATTATCAATCAGGTTAAAGGCGAATATGAAGTTCGCCACGAGGATTTGGTGCCTTATTACCACACGGTCATCGAATTGGCTAATCTGTTTGAAGGCTTCTACATCAGGCACGTGTCTTGATCTCAAAACACCAAGGCGGACGCTCTTGCTGCATTAGCAACAACACTAGCCCTGCCAGCCGATACCGAGTATCACCTGACAGTGGCAACTCGACACCTTATATGCTCTAAGCATATGTTAAGAACCCGAGAAGCCTATAATGTCTCCACGGATCTTGAGCCGAGAGATTGGCGATTTTCTCTCATCGACTATGCCTTACATGGTCTGCTGCCAGACGATCCAAAAGAAGCGGCATCCATCAGACGAAGGTCTCTCCGCTTTCACTATGATCCAACTCTGAAGAAACTTTATCGGCGTTCATATGACGGCGTTCTCCTCCGTTGCCTTTCTAATTTAGAGGCACAGAAAGTGCTTAAAGAAGCACATGACAGCATTTGCGGAGCTCATCAGCCAGGTCCAAAGCTCAAAGACAGATTGCATAGGCTTGGATACTATTGGCCAACCATGATAGCCGATGCCATCCAGTATGCACGAAGGTGCAAAGCATGCCAAATTCATGCGGATTTCATACACCAGCCCCCGGAGTTGCTCCACCCAACTGTCGCTTCATGGCCATTCGAAGCATGGGGAATCAATGTCGTAGGGCCAATCAGTCCCTCTTCGACAAGAGGTCACGGTTTATCTTGGCAATAACCTATTACTTCTCAAAGTGGGGAGAAGCTATACCACTGGTTGAAGTCAAAACCTCTAATGTGGTTAATTTCATCAAACACCATGTCATCCATCGATTTGGCGTCCCTAGGCGGATCATCTATGATAATGGTCCCCAATTCATGAGCCAGGTATTCTATCGGTTCTACGATAAATACTGAATTCAAAATGTGGCTTCGACTGCCTATAATCCCGCCGCTAATGGCTGGGCGGAAGCATTCAACAAAACGATCATCAAGCTACTCAAGAAATTCGTCTCTTCGAATAAGCGAGATTGGGATGAAAAGCTTGGTGAATGTCTTTGAGCCTACCGAACCACGATTCGGACACCGACAGGCAATACACCTTTCCCCTGGTGTACGGGTGCGAAGCAATCATCCCGTTGGAAATCCAAATGCCGTCGTTACGAGTCGCTTTAATGACTAAGATCACATCAGAGGCCAATGATCGGTTACGCCTTCAAGAGCTCGAAGCCCTAAATTAGAAGCGACTACAGGCTCAGCAACACATCGAGTTGTATCAAGCTCGAATCTCAAAATCCTTCAATAAGAAGGTCAAACAAAGAGTCTTCCAGAAAGGAGATTTGGTTTTAGCCGTCAGACGACCGATGATTATGACGCACAAGACCAAAGACAAATTTTAGCCTAAATGGGAAGGACCGTTTGTAATAGAAACAGTCTATTCAAACGGAGCGTACCGCCTTATGACTTCAGATGGCGATTTACTCATGATGCCGGTCAATGGTAAATTCTTAAAGAAGTATTATCCTTGATTAAGGATCCTTCTCATGATCAAGTTAACATTACACCTCTGATCAAGACCTTTATATCTAAGGTACACGCAAAGAGAGCCTCTCTTCCTCCAAACGAGATCATGCAACCATAAACCAGTAGGAACCTGGTCGTACACTGGTTGTCCCAAAGGAGAATCAAGGTTACACATATGCTAACCAAATGATCCAACACCTTTAATGGTTAAGGATAGAGGAAAATGTTGGCATTTAAGCCCAACATAAGTCCTCGACAACTCATCATGCTGAGGGGAATAGCATGGCTAGCCCAACTCAAACGGTGGTTGGTAAAGGCATATCAAACCCGTTGATAGCTGGGGATTTGCTAAAAATCCCAAGGGACCTGTTCCCATTTGATTCCCTCTCTAAAATCACTTACCAATTTTCATCCATAGAATGGTAAGGCCACATATACAAATCTCTCTGTCCATTTCGCTGTAACGTTAACATTAAATCTATGACAGTGATTTCCTCATTCCTCCCGTGAAAACGAGATCTTTTCCTAAATTCCATCAAAACCTTGAGCTTGGTGGCGTCTCAATCGGTTATGTCATTGTGACCTCTGAACCGGCAGATAGCCAAGTCTCTATTTCGAGCTTGTTGACATTTACAAAAGATAAGTCTCAACCTTGAGCCTGTTGACATTTACAAAAGACAGGTCTCGATACTTGTTGACATTTACAAAAGACAAGTATCACCCTTCAGTCCGACAAGGACTACCTTGAGTTTGGTGGCGTCTCAATCGGTTATGTCATTGTGACCTCTGAACTGGCAGACAGCCAAGTCTCAATTTCGAGCTTGTTGACATTTACAAAAGACAAGTCTCAACCTTGAGCCTGTTGACATTTACAAAAGACAGGTCTCGATACTTGTTGACATTTACAAAAGACAAGTATCACCCTTTCAGTCCGACAAGGACTACCTTGAGCTTGGTGGCGTCTCAACCGGTTATGTCATTGCGACCTCTGAACCGGCAGATAGCCAAGTCTCAATTTTGAGCTTGTTGACATTTACAAAAGACAAGTCTCAACCTTGAGCTTGTTGACATTTAAAAAGACAGGTCTCGATACTTGTTGACATTTACAAAAGATAAGTATCACCTTTTCAGTCCGATAAGGACTACCTTGAGCTTGGTGGCGTCTCAATCGGTTATGTCATTGTGACCTCTGAACCGGTAGACAGCCAAGTCTCAATTTCGAGCTTGTTGACATTTACAAAAGACAAGTCTCAACCTTGAGCCGTTGACATTTACAAAAGACAGGTCTCGATACTTGTTGATATTTACAAAAGACAAGTATTACCCTTTCAGTCTGACAAGGACTACCTTGGGCTCGGTGACTTCTCAATCGGTTATGTCATTGCGACCTCTGAACCAGGAGATAGCCAGGTCTCACCTTTCAGTCCGACAAGGACTACCTCGAACTTGGTGGCGTCTCAATCGGTTATGTCATTGCGATCTCTGAACCGGCAGGTAGCCAAGTTTCATCATTCAGTACAAGTAAGGATTGTTTCCTCAGAAGGCTACAATACAACTTGGAAGCGACAATTCAGAAAGTAGAACAAGTTGGAAACACGACAGAAAGGTCAAAATAAAATTACTTTTATTAATTCCAAAAAGAAGTGATACATGGAGGCACATATATTGCAAGCTATAGGGGTGCGTCATAAGATTTGATCCGTCCCTCAAGAAAGGCCAGCCTTGCCTTCCTATCATCAGCAGCCTGACAAGAGCCTGCGATCTTAGCTCAGCCTCATTAAAACTCGCCGTCTGGGTCAAGCGAGCCTTAACCTCAATCAAGGTTGCCCTCTGAGCTAACTCCTGCCGCGAGAATTCGTCACTCTGAGCCTTAAGCTGCTCAAGCCGCGCAGACTCTTCAAGACGTACTGGTTCAGTCTTGGATAAAAGAAGATTTGCCTTCCTGATCATCTCTTTGGCCTTTTCAATTTTATCTTCAACGTCAAGAAGAGCGCTGCTAGAAGCATCTATGGCGTCCCTGAGCTCGACCTTCCTCGTCTCCAAGGATTTCAAGTCCGAAGAAATGGCCTTAGCGGCTTCCTGAGCGGCAAGATGGGCTTCATGCATTTGAGCGACAAGGTGCGTAAGCTGCTCATTAACCGAAGACTCCAGGTCTGAATGGCTGAGACGGCGTCATTCCCCTACATCCCTCTCAAGTTGATCTACCAGGAGTTCTAATGTAGTGGCCTGGTCTTCCTCTCCGAAGTCTCGATACTCTTGATGTTTCGGGAGAAGACCACTTTTAGAGCAGAAAATGAAGTAGTCGAGCCTTTCAAAATCAAAGCGATGGATCGCCTCAAGTTCTTATAAAATCTATCGACTAATTCGGCTAGAAATTCATTCTCGGCCTCAATCACTCCTGGCAGACGGGCAGCCTCTGAAGATTCCACCGGCTTTATCGACACCACCGTGGAAGGAATGGTAGAAGCACTGGCTGTAGCAATATGAGAGATCGTCAGTGATCTCGGAGGAGTCTTCATCGAAACCAGTACACTAGCCACGACCGAGGTCGGACTAGTGACTACTTTTGGGAGAACGGGCTCAACCACCAGCGTCGGGGAAGTAGGACTTGTAATCGCCCTTAGCTCTGCACCTGGCAAGATAGATGGCGCCGGCGAGATTAAAGGTACCTCACTCGTTGATATAGTTGGAAGTGAGGTTGCCTCCATGACTACGGTCCCCTCAAGCTCTGTTCCTCCGGCTGGTTCAGGCTGATAAAAGGGCAGGTCACCATACAAGGCATCCAACTCAGCAGCATCCACTGCGGTCGAAGCACTTGCTTCACCCCTGGTTCCCTCAGGAAGATCGGTTGGCTCCCTTGAAGTCGACACACCCAAAGGAGGAACACCTGCAACAATACTTTGCTTAAGCAAGGCACAACAAATAGCGAGTGTTAAAAGGTCACAACAATACCAAAAGATAATGTCGCCTCAATCGTTTTGGTGGCGGTATCAGCCTCTGTGGGCTCCATTGGAAAATCCTTGGCGGAGTCAACACGAATGGCCGGCCCGCCTTCGCTTGCCGAACCCTCCGTGGTCCACCCAAGGGAGCTAGAAGTTTTAGAACTTCCTTTCAAAGTCCCAGGGCCGAAGGACCGACGCCAGCCGCACCGTCTCCGGACCCTTCTGAGATGGCAAAATATCCAGCCTCATCGCCCTCTTTATAAGTAAACAAGGGATCACAATGTTCCCCTTGTTCTCCAACAGTGTCAGCTCTCGGGCTTCTCACCGCCTCGGCACCTGAATTGCAAAGCAAGTAATGAGCTGTCCGGAACACATAAAAAGTATATTACAAGGACGAAACTGATCTTACCCAGATCCGGAGTGGCTTCGCTAGTAGTCAGTTCAGGAACCGACGGTTCAGCTATTAATGGGGTAGGAGGAGGAAGTGCCGCAGAAGGTTAGCCCTCTGCAACAACCGTAGGAGCGTGACGCCGGGGCTTCTTCACCAACTGCTTCGTACGAGATCCACCCTCCCGCTTTCTTTTGAAGTGGACATCAGGATTCTCTTCCTCCACTTCTTCTACATCGTCATATTCTATGGGGGCTGTCCCCACCACGCTAGAGCAGCTGCTGGAGCCTCAGCACCTGTCTCCGTTTCAAAGCGAGGACTTCCTGCAACTGAGGCTTCGCTGTCATCGACAGTAACGAATTCCTCTATGCCCGGGACGCGAACCCTCTTACCCTCATTTTTCTCAGAGACCTTCCGCTTTAGCTGCTGAGAAATTAACTTCACACCCAAAGAATTAACAGAGAACCCAGGGGGTGTAGAGTTTGAAGTTGCATACCACTGGCAGAATCCCAGGGTCATTAAAAGATTCGGGGTTCTTACTGGCATGCACAGCCGCGCCTCGGTACAGCCCGCAATGAAGAACTGCCAGGCACGGGCTCCATCAATGAGGCTCCCCATGAAAGTCAGATTGCTGTTTGGGTTGCCCACGTACAGTTGGTCATAACCAAATTGACGAGCGAACCGACTTGGAACATAAGGCTCCAAGTAGCAGGTGTCCCCGCTTCTATATAATAAATGTGAGGGCCGAATGCTGATCAGCCACTCAAAAATTTCCCGGCTCAATGATGTCTGCCCTTCCCCCATGTCCTTAAACTCTTCACCATATCCCGCATCCCGAATGTACGGGAAGTAGCGGAAAAGGCTATAGACGTCACAGCGGCGCAGCAATTTACGGGCCTCAGCCACGTAAGTCTTCTGCCATGAACATCCTTCGAATCAGCGGAGAAGCGCCATTCGAACACCTTCGGGGGGTCCTCTCTGGCTTCAATCAAGGAGGGACAGTGCTGGGCGAACCACGCCATCAAATAAGTATACGGCAGACCTACTCTAGGGTTGGGTCCGTCGCGGGGCAAAACGGTCCCCTTTCCACGCTTCGTCATTGGCGGCCTACAGAAAGCCTCCGTCAGTGCGCGAAGGCCTCTCTGAATACAGCACACCATCGCCGGAAGAAGTCCCAGAGAACGACCATGGACTAAACGAACGGCGGGTAACAAGACAGTCGGATGAATAACGTCGCCCGAAGAAGACGGCACCACACACCTCTTTAGTCAGACCGTCAAGAAACGAGCCAGCAGTGCCTTTCGGGACATCGGCCGATGAGCCTGATGATGGAAACTCCGAAGGATATCTCCTTTCTCATAAGGGCTGTCATCTTCTTCCACAATTAGATCCCCTTGAGAATGTTTGTGCATCCGACTAAAAATGTCTTCGTCAGTAACTCCACAATGAGCCGCTTCAGGAGTGTTTTCCATATCAGGAAACAAATAATCTCCCCAGCTCTTCAAGCTGCATGAGGTTCCTTTACTGCTTCCATGCATGCTGGAGCAAATATACAAATGGCACATTAATTCCCGGTAGGTCTCAAACAAGCGGGCTCCTGCTTCTCCAGAAGCGCCAATTCCGCCTCGCATGGGAAGTATTCTTCATACGGGAAGGATCCCAAGGGCAGAGCAGAGACTTCCCACATCTCATGCAGAGCCATGCCCAGTTCGCCAACAGGGGTGAAGAAAGTCCCTATAGCCGGGCAGTATAACTCGAAGATGGCGTAGAAGCACGCTACGCTAATCTGAATGCCGTAGCGGTCGCCCTGACGGCCTCATAAAGGTTCAGCCTCTCCAGATCCTCCTCGAAATGAGCGAGGACATATAGAGTCAAATCCCTCCACCATGCCTTCGGAGGGTGAATCCAGCCTGGAGTCCTGAAATCAGTGGCCGGGTAGTTCCCGTAAACTTTAAAGAATTGATTGCCAAAAGTCTGTGCCACTGCAGGATTTTCTCCCACTGGGATCTCTCGCAGTACATTCCCAGGGTGTAGGCCCATTATGCAACGAGGAGGCCCTGCTCTTGCATAACCAGGAGAGTGAAGCATCAATTTCCCTACGTGAACGGATTCGGTACTCCGACTCCCTTGCCACGGCATCTTCTGAGCCCTCGTCACACATTGGAAGAAGGACAGAGGAAAGTGCCGCTTACTTGACGGAAGATAGAACTTCTCGCCATCCATTTGAAAAATCCATTGCCCCTCTCCGCCCAGCAGCTGGCGATCATGGTCTGGCGCCGCGTCTTCAAACATGAAGCTGGGCTTACGATGGATTCTTCGGTCAGAATCTTCAAGAGGAGCAGTAGTCAAAATGCTCCTCATGGTGCGCTGTTCCCCACCATAAATAAGCGTGTCCCAAGCAGGAGAGCTCCGCTCGCTGAACAGAGAAGTCTGCCCTTGGAACTGCAGGCTAACATTGCCATCTAACCCCATGGCCGTACCAAATAGACTATTCAAAGGACCATGAGTGTAGTGCACTGCAAGAATAAAGAAAAACCATGATTAGTTTACCAGCCAAACAAGGGCTAAAGCAAGAAAGCAAAATCTGTTAAGGCATAAGCTAGCTCTCCGAGGGAAGCTGGCCTAATGACAGCTTCGCCCTGAAGCTTAGCCTCGCAGCAGCAGTGTAACTCCACACTTCACACGAAGGCAGGATACAGGAAAATATCCAAGTGTTAGCTTCGCTCTGGAAGCTTAGTTTCAAACAACAGAATGTGACAAAGCCCCAAGGGCTAACTTTGTCAGAAGGACATTATGATCTAAAGATCATTTTAAGGTCATTAAGGTCCTTTTCAGTCGCGTTTGAAAGGACAGCTTCGCATCCTGTTATTCAATAGGATGTAAACTGCCTAAGGGATAGCTTCGCCTAGAAGCTTGAAGAAGAACTCTTCAGTTCTTGGATTCCCGATCAAGAAAGCAAGGGAAATTCAGGGAATTGAATTCCCTAAGAATAATAGATCATAATTGATCATTTTGGGCTCATCTAAAGACAGCCAGAAATCGGCTTGAAGAGAGAGATGAAAATCTCTGATCAAAAGGGAAAGATCCCTACCAGCGATCGGTCGTTTAATGACCGGAGGAGAAGGACCCTCCGTTGTAGAGGTTACAACCTCTTTTCCTGCTCGCCTCTTGGGAGCCATTGAAGAACAGTGGAGGTTCTTGGATTCTCAAGTAAAGAAGAAAAAAGAAGAAGAAGAGTCAAGTACTCTGAAAAATTCAAAGAGAAGTAATGCCTTCTCTCTCAGCCCGATGAGGCTTTTATAGGCTAATGATCGCCTGAAACGACACCTCAAAAATAGTAAAAGCTATCGTTTCAAATTAATTTGAAACGGCGCCTAAAGCGCCTTCCCGAGAAGCGCTGATTCAGCCCCACTAAGGGCTAACTTTGCCACGAGTCAAATGCGAACTTCACACGATGCATCAATAACTTCGCTGAAAGGATTGCCTTAGCCTCGCTGAAGGCACAGCCCGAACTTCGCGGGAAACTCATACTAGCTTTCCTGGAAGCTCATTCCTGGTTCAAAAAGGATCATGTCTTTAACTTCGCGTGAAGTCTAGCTCCGCGGACCAATTCAAGCGTTCTCAAATAAAAAAGAAGACATAGCAAAATCAGATAAGCAGAAAATAAATCTTTATTGATTTAAAAGGAAAGGTGCATTGATGCTACTACATCAAGGTTGTGCTTCATACAACAGAATCATTTGCTCAAAAGGCATACAAGTGGTCTTATCTACTTTCAAGTGAAACCAACTGGACAAGAAAGGCCTTCCTCCTGCACAAGGCCGTAAGCCTTCGCACAAGAACAGATGGTGCCACTAGGACAGATTGTGCCACCAGGAAGTTGAACCTTCCGTAATCAAAATTGGCAAAGGACTGATCGCCACCAGCAGGTTGATCTTCTTTGATGAAAATTGGCAATGGGAAGATCTGCGACCTTACAGGTGACGTCCGCTTTCCCGAAGTAGATCATCTCGGATAAGCGGCTACCAGCCTCGCTGATTGGTCACTAATGTTGCATATTTAATGTCACATTCCATACTTATTTTAGAATAAAAGCCTGCATTGTTCTAATTATTTGTTTGATTTATTTGCAGGCCCAATCCTTAAGGAGATGAAGAGAAATAAGCCCAAAAGCCCACCAGAATTCTGAATTAAATCAGAATAAATTCGCACACACAAAATCAGGGCAAAATCAAGAGGTTGAAACCGGTTGAGAAGAATCCTCTCAGAATCGATCGATTAAAGCCAAGAATCTAAGGTCATTTCATCAGAATCTGGAGCTCAAACGACAAAACCAACAAAGGATAAAGCCAGAAGAAACCACCGGAGAGACCCACCAACAGGGTATGGCCATCTGGCCACCCCCTGGCTGCGGAAACACGGCCCAAGCCGCGTTTCCGCGGCAATCTTGGGGAGTTACGGGAGCGTTTGCTCCCCCGACCTCCCCGGGATTCTGGTTGTTGGGTTTATGCCTATAAAAGGCCATTATCTGCGCTGAAAATGGACGCCAAGGCAGATTAGGATTTAGCCTAGTTTTAATTCTTTATAATTTATGTTCTTCTTTTCTTTTTATGTAATTTGTATGTAACTTAGGGTAGAAGAAGATTCATGTAAGTAAGAGAGAGGGGCTGATGTTGAGAGTGACACCGACGATGTACCCTACTCCTTTCTTTCATTGTCTCTGCAATTAATAAAGGTAAAAGTTCTTTTTATGTTTGTATTTTCCTTTGTTTCGTCTTCCTCTTCTACTTTACCTTGGTTGTTGTTGTTGAGTGTACAAGTGAATTCCTAAGCAAGTATAACTAAGCCACGTGAGAGCCAGCGATAGTTCATGAAGACGTTCTCCTCTTCCAAGATCCGCATCACTTCGTTCTTGCTAGGCGTGACGATATAATGTGCACGGGGACTGAGCTCGAGCTTATGATCTATGCGTTGAACGCCTCGGAAGCAAAGGTAGAACATGCAACGGTTTCCAGGTAAGTCATCACTCAACCTCGGTAAGTATCTCTTTACTTTTCTTTACTTCTTTTCTTTTCTTCTTAGTTTAGATCACCAACCACTTCTTCCAAATCGTTTTCATTCTTCTTTCCACTTCATTGTGCATAGTCGCTTTTCATCATTTTCTGATTTTCCACCTTCTTCATCTCTCGCTTTCTTTTCAACTTTAACCGTTAACTTTCTTTTTCTTTTTCTTAACTTTAAAAACAGAGAAGAACTCTCGTTTGGTTTTTATAACGATTTCAATAAAACTGTAAACGCTTCCATCGCAAACCCTCCTTGTGGATCACGACCCGCATAGCCACTTGCTATAGCGGAAGAATTGAGCACTTGCACATATTCTTTCTTAAGTTCTATAATCTCGTATTTTGTGTGCAGGTTTAGCATCAATCAAATTTTGGCGCCGTTGCCGGGGCGGGTAAAACGGTTTTTATTGAAATCTGAATTTTTATTGTAAATTTTTTAGAACTAAACGAATTTTCTTCTCTGTTGCAGGTTACAGGGCAAGCAAAGCAGGAAAATAAGTTTGCAGTGACATACAAGTGGCCTTGGGCCTCTGCTCCAAAAAGCAGAGACCAAGGGCCCTCTGAATTGCCGCGTTTCCACGGCAAAAGCCGCGGATCCGCGGCAAGGACGAGTTGACTACTAACAGCTTTTTGCAGGGCTGCTTAGTTTACAAATTCTAGTTTGCTGCAACTTTAATTTTTCTTATATGGCATAACATAAGCCTGCTAATAATCAACAGTAAAATATTTGTTGAAAAGTTAAAAAAATTGATTAGACATTTGCATTTTAGGCACGTGTCTTTTTAATTCCTTTATTTTTTTTACTGTTGAAGAGTGCTGGAGCAAGGTACGTATGCATTGCATTTAGCATAGGACTCACTTCTTGGTTGATTTATACCGCTTTGAGTGAATCTTACATATCTTGTACACTTGCACAAATTGATCTTAAGGGCACTAACCCATTAACAAGATAAGGTGGGGATTTAATCACCCTTCCTTAGCCCAAAAATCACATTTCAAGCACTCACTAACCCAAGCCTAACTAAAATTGAGTAGACGTTGGCCCTAGGGACATCTCGGACTCAATTAGGAGATTATCCTAAGGGAAAAAAATGTTGGAATCTAACTCCTGCAAAATTAGTGTCTAGGCAAGGGATTGAGGGCCGAAAGCCCGAAGGTTGGTGGTTATTTAATTAAGGAACGTCTTTGACGGAAAACCTCCCACCAACCTTGCCCTGACCTGGCTGATTAGCTTGTGGTTAAAGTCTACATTAGACCTCCCGTGGACAGTCTAACCAGTTAGGAGTCATCTAGGTCCTAAGTCTACCCTAACTTAGGTTAGAATTTTTCTTTTTTGTTTGTTTATTTGTTTGTTTTTCTTTGTTTGTATTCTATTGTGTGATATGGACCATAATAATAATTTTTTCAACTACAATGATAATCCATATTACACACCGACTTCATTTTCGGATATTACCAACCCGGCATATCATAACTTTGACCAACCTAGTGTGCCGGATTGGTCTTTTCCGAATCAATATGACCCATACCCCCCATCTAATAACTATAATTTCCATAATGATTTCAACTCTTCACCGAGTCAGTGGGGATTCACCTCCCCCGAGCATAATTTCCAATCAACTTGTCCTCCTTCTCCACCTTGTCCACAATATTTTCAAGAGTCATACTCAGTTCCACCCTCCAAAATAGGAAACCATCAATTTTGGAAATGAGTATGCGTGAGTCCAAACACAAATCCCAAAATCTGATGGACTCACAATTTCACTACCACTTTCAAGACAATTCTTCATTTTTTCATCAAAACAATGAACCTATCAACTATGAAAAGATGCTTGAAGCCATGACTCAGGCTCAAAACACTCGTAATCGTGACATAGATATGATGGTCGAATCTCTACGTTCCCACCGTCCTGATGTCACTAACTATTCTGTTAGAGCCGAAGAGTCATGTAGTTTTAGAAATCAAGATTCCATTTCAGAACAACCATGTGAACTTACCCAAACTCCAAATGATATTGATAGTTTGGCTAGTTTTCCTTTTCCTGAAATAGAACTTGAAAATGATTATGATCCTGAACCCCAACTTAGTGATTCAATTCTATTTCCTGATTCGATTATGACTCCGGTATCTTCACCTGACTTCAATCTTTTCCCGGAGTCAACATTGGATCCTGTACCAATTCATAAAGAAATTGAATCATCTATCTTTGAGGATCATGTTGAACTTGACCAACTTTACACTTTTGAAGATCCTATTGACAAATTGGCAAGTTCTCCATTTTTGATATTGAACTCAATGAGATATGTGACCTAGATTCTCAAATCTGTGATCCAGTTCAACTTTCTGAATCAATCTTGACTCCCGCTTTGTTACCAAACTTGAGTAATATTTTAGAGTCAGTTTTGATTCCTCCACCTATCATTCCTGAACTGGAATCACCCATATTAGGTCACATTCCATTGTTGGAAAATACATGTGGACTTGAGTTTCAACTTCTTGACTTGGACCCAATTCCTGAACCAATTTCGACTCTTGAACCTTTACTTGATTTAAGTCACCTTCCTGAGTCGGTATTAGTTCCTATCCTTCATGAGTCCAAGTCAATCATTCTATCATTTCATACTCCATTCTGGGACGAGGTGGTTGATAAATTTGACTCGGAAATCAATTATGAAATATGGAAATTAGATGGGGTCAAATACTTAATAAAAATCCTTTATGGACAAATCTTTTTACTGGGTTATATTAAAGATATTTTTGGTGGGTTCCTCCGAGACCCAAGAAAAGTTGATTGGGCCGCGTTTCGTGGACCAATCAGACCACCACTGGAACCACCACCTTAAGGTAACCATTTTCCTTCCCTTTCTTCTTTTTCATGTATCTATGCATTAATTCATACATTGAGGACAATGCATGAGATAGGTGTGGGGGAGGGTCTAACATAACTTTTCTTTTTCTTTAATAAAAAAAAATTAACATTTTTCTTTACTTTTTAAAACTTTTTGAAAAATAGAAACAATATTTTGACTTATTTTTGTAAGAAATTAAGTTAATTTTAAGGAATAGAGAAATCCAAATTAGGATTTCTTATACTTGGTCAAAATAAGATTATTTGTTTGATTTTTAGAGTTACGAAGATAATTTGTCAAAGTAATTTGGTCTTGATCTTTACCTTGATGAAATATGCACACTTCATACACTTACACACTTAGGGTTCAAAAATAAAGATTCTTATGCCTTATAAAAAAAAAAACAAGTCTAATTATTGATTAGCTAGGTGCTTTGGCCTAAGCAAGCCTTAGTATTTATGCGAAAGATGATTAGATAAGTTATAAAATAATTATATATAAACAAATCTAATTATTGACTAGCTAGGTGCTTTGGCCTAAGCAAGCCTTAGTATTTATGCGAAAGATGATTAGATAAGTTTGAAAAGAAAAATTCTCTGATTAAGCTGGGTATTTGTGACTAATAAAGCATAAGTATTCACGCCTAAAAGAGGTTCATATAATAAAATCCTTAGTTTTGTGGCCTGGTCTGCTCGAGTCCTTAAGTCCTTGGGGGTGTTTTCTCACCTGGTGCCCTAAGACCGTTTGGTTTGGGAGTCATCGATTAAAGGCTCGTTACATGGGCAGATTAGAAAGCCTAATAAAATTAAGGAATAATACCACAAAAATATATATATATATATAAATAAATAAGGCATAAGAGTTAGAGTTAATGAACCCTTAGTCAAAATTTTCACAGTCACAAGTGCATATGACTTAGGGTAAAGTAATAGACTAGATGAGAAGTACAATTTGACTCCTTACTTTAATTGATAACAAATTTTTGAATAGAGACTAAGTTTAGGAATGAAAAATTCAGTTTTCCTATAACTTATAGATTGCTTAGATCTTACAATCATATTTCAAATATTTTTCTCTTTCAAAATGCTTTTCGAAAATACTAACTCTTTATTTCCCTTTCTTTATGGATTTTGTGGGTGCAATCCGCTGAAAACCCTCACGAGACAAAACTCGTCCTCTAGGGGAAACCTAGAGGTTTAACGGCTTGTTGCACATGCTCAGTGCAATCGCGTGACCTGCGAAAGTGGTCTAATAATCCTTAGTATAGTTTAGTTGTTTGCTCGAGGACGAGCAAAAGATAGGTATGGGGGTGTGATTGGTCACTAATGTTACATACTTAATGTCACATTTCCATACTTATTTTAGAATAAAAGCCTGCATTGTCCTAATTATTTGTTTGATTTATTTGCAGGCCCAATCCTTAAGGAGATGAAGAGAAATGAGCCCAAAAGCCTACCAGAATTCTGAATTAAATCAGAATAAATTCGCACACACAAAATCAGGGCAAAATTAAGAGGTTGAAACCGGTTGAGAAGAATCCTCTCAGAATCGATCGGTTAAAGCCAAGAATCTAAGGTCATTTCGTCAGAATCTGGAGCTCAAACGACAAAACCAACAAAGGATAAAGCCAGAAGAAACCACCGGAGAGACCCACCGACAGGGTGTGGCCATCTGGCCACACCCTGGCCGCGGAAACGCGGCTTGGGCCGCGTTTTCGCGGCAATCTTGGGGAGTTACGGGGAGCGTTTGCTCCCCCGACCTCCCCGGGATTCTGGTTGTTGGGTTTATGCCTATAAAAGGCCATTATCTGGGCTGAAAATGGACGCCAAGGCAGATTAAGATTTAGCCTAGTTTTAATTCTTTATAGTTTAGGTTCTTCTTTTCTTTTTATGTAATTTGTATGTAACTTAGGGTAGAAGAAGATTCATGTAAGTAAGAGAGAGGGGCTGATGTTGAGAGTGACACCGACGATGTACCCTACTCCTTTCTTTCATTGTCTCTGCAATTAATAAAGGTAAAAGTTCTTTTTATGTTTGTATTTTCCTTTGTTTCGTCTTCCTCTTCTACTTTACCTTGGTTGTTGTTGTTGAGTGTACAAGTGCATTCCTAAGCAAGTATAACTAAGCCACGTGAGAGCCGGCAATAGTTCATGAAGACGTTCTCCTCTTCCAAGATCCGCATCACTTCGTTCTTGCTAGGCGTGACGATATAATGTGCACGGGGACTGAGCTCGAGCTTATGATCTATGCGTTGAACGCCTCCGAAGCAAAGGTAGAACATGCAACGGTTTCCAGGTAAGTCATCACTCAACCTCGGTAAGTATCTCTTTACTTTTCTTTACTTCTTTTCTTTTCTTTCTTAGTTTAGATCACCAACCACTTCTTCCAAATCATTTTCATTCTTCTTTCCACTTCATTGTACATAGTCGCTTTTTATCGTTTTCTGATTTTCCACCTTCTTCATCTCTCGCTTTCTTTTGAACTTTAACCGTTAACTTTCTTTTTCTTTTTCTTAACTTTAAAAACAGAGAAGAACTCTCGTTTGATTTTTATAACGATTTCAATAAAACTGTAAACGCTTCCATCGCAAACCCTCCTTGTGGATCACGACCCGCATAGCCACTTGCTATAGCGGAAGAATTGAGCACTTGCACATATTCTTTCTTAAGTTCTATAATCTCGTATTTTGTGTGCAGGTTTAGCATCAATCACTCGCCTCAAAGTGGATCATCTCGAATAAGCGACTGCCAACCTCTTCTAGAATGCACATCGGCTACCCCAGTTTGTTCCTCCTGCTTAAGATTAAAACTTGAAAAGTAAGAGGTAACTTTTTGGTCTGTTTCATTAGAATAAGAGAATAGCGAACATAGCTTACTGCAATGCAAACTGAAACAAGTCAGCAGTCAGTCAAGGGAAGAGCTACAAAAACGCTAAGTCACATTCTTTGAGGTGAAGCAATTTATATCCGATTCAGTTAAAGACTGATTTCAGTTAAAGCAGAGGATAGCCTCGCTTGCACAGTGATGATGGGCTATTTCAGCATAAGCCAAGTCCTAACCTCGCCTATATGGCTAAATCAGACCGATCCTGAGGGACGCAGTCTTGACCCCACCTATATGGCAAGACTGGCTCAACTTTAAAGAGACTTAAGTCCCAAGTTTTGCCTGTGTGGCGAACTTAACAAGCATGCAATTATCTTTCTTTATTCAAGTGATAGCTTCACTGGGAAGCTGGGCTGAAGCCCTTCTCTGCAAGTCTGCTAGACGTAAGGGAAATCAATCCCTGAGGTAGTTGTTAAAGCTAAGTTAAGGGAGATAAACTTCCTAAAAGATATCAGTTCATTGGTAAAGTCTCTGGATGACCGAGACTTACCGGTCCTTGACCGGGTAATAACTAGAGTGGGCATCCCCACTAGTTCAGAGATCTGAGTATTTCTCTCAACCAAGAGAAGAGAAGAGAAAAGCAGACCGCTTCTCTTCAGAGGACCTCAAGTGTCCTATTTATAGGCCTCTTGGCCTGAGTGCGGTCGCTTCAAGCATGGAAGCGCGAGCACATTTAAGGCATTAATTGAGCCTGGAAAAGGGAACGGTTTCCCTCGAAACCGTACAAGGAAGAAATGATCTCCCTCATTAAGGTATTTATTAAGCCTGGAAAAAGGGAATATTCTCCCTCGGAAGCGAACAAAGGAGAAGTAATTCCCCTCGATTAATGCAAAAGAGGTTATTATAACCTCAAAAAAGGAGCAATCCTTCTCGTAACTGCCGAAAGTAGTTGGCTTCGGGAAAGGGAGGATGTTCCAAAGCGAACCTATTCCGGAAGGCCCATATACGAAGCTACCCAGATGCGAAGCTACTCAGAGTCGCAAATCTACACGATTCTTCGGCGAATTTATCCCAAAGCAGGATTAAAAGCGAAGCTGAACTCAACCACCATGGCGACGTTCGAACTTCATATACCACCAATCAAAGCAATTCAAAGTATTTCGAAGTCTGAGCCATTGTAAACTTTTGAAAACTTTGAAGGGGGTCTTGTTGACACTTAAAAAAGACAAGATTCTTATTAGTCTGAACGATGTCTAAACTTGTTGACATTTACAAAAGACAAGTGACAGATAAGCTGATGACCAGCCTTCACCCATCTCCGAGGGACAAGGAAGCAATTTGGACTCTACTAATCCAGTGAAGCAGACAGTAAGCCCGGAATGCCTCTAAACAGACCTCAGCAGGTCTAAGATGCTAACACTTAGCATCGCATGAGCCCAAAGGGATAGCCTCGCTTGAGAGGCTAAGATCACCTAACTTCGCCTTGAAGCCATTCACAGCTCCGTCAGGAAGCTAACTCATAGCTTCGCCGGAAGTGCTCAGCTAACTCCACAGAGAGTTAACTTCACTTGAAGCCACACGCAACCGCGCAGAAGGATGTTCGGTAACTTCGCCACAGACGACATCTAGCTCCACTGAAGAGCTGTCTTCTAACTTCTCCACAGACGATATCTAGCTCCGCTGAAGGGCTATCCTCTGACTTCGTCACATGCGCCATCCAGCTCGCTGTGAGCTCAATGCGGGCAGCACCGCTGCAGGTCTGCTATGGTCAACCTATTGACCATTTAAATCTCAGGATGAGATCAAATCTGATCGAATCAAGACCAAATCTAATCAAGATTAGATCTGGGATCAAATTTGGCAGTTGATTGCCGTAATCTCTTGACTCTTCTAAAACGAGTAAGTGGATCAGGGAAAATCCTCCAACGATATGGAAAGGATCAAAACAGATCAAGAGGATCAACTGACCTGCTACTTCTAACTTCGCAGAAGCCGATCCTAGCCTCGTAGCAAGGCTACTTTTCAGATTTAAATAGATTTGATTCAATCTGTTTCTATATTTTCAAAGGACAATTATACCCCTGCTCTTCCTATAAATAGCCCACCAGGGGCACAAGAAAAAAAAAAACTGGTTCCAGAGACCTCTACAGGCGGACTGGACGGAGAGAGAGACGACTTCTTCACAACGTGAAAGGACGCACCGCGCGTACAAACGGAGATCTATTCTCTTGAATGAAAGATCACCTAGAGGGGGGGTGAATAGGTGATTATGCTAATCTAATTTACTCAATGCGGAATTTAAAAACTTAATGTAATACACTCAAGTGCAATCAACAAATGATGCACACACAACCAAGCCAAGCAATTATGAATGCACAATATGAATAGTTGCAAGGCACAAAGTAAAGAGAGAGATAGAGAGAGTCAATGGATCAAGCGCAAACAACAAGATATGTTACGAGGTTCGAGCACCCAGCTCTACATCCCCGCCTTCGACACACGAAGGATTTCTAATCCACTAGCTAGTCCACAAAGAACTCTCACAAGGAGTACCCAACTCCTCTCTTTACAACCACAACCTCCTCCTTGAGGCAAGCTTCAAACCAACAATCTATCACCTCACAACTTGAGGGATTAGCACAAAGCTAAGCAAGGATCACCTCACAACTTGAGGGATACAAACCACTTGCACAAACAACCTCCTCCACCCAAGAGGGAAAAGCACAAAGCAAAGTAAATAGAGGGTTTACAACTTAGTGGTCCAACAAGCAACCACAAACAATTTCTTTCTCCCACACAAAGATCCTATAGAAGAGATAGTAGATTTTAGCTCAAGTGTGGAGAAAACCAATGGAATGAAAATCAAAATCACAAAGAAAAATCCTTGGGAAAAACTGAAACCAAGATATAGAAGATGAATCAAAACTCTTTTTCCCAAATATCCTTTTCTTTGAATTTCCAAACCCTAGCAAAAACACCAAATAGATTATTCAATTTGAATCCAAAAACTTCTTTTGATTGCTGTGAAAACACCAGAGAGTAAGGAAAAATTCGCACAAAAATTCTTGGAGAAAAACTCTTTCCAATGGGGTATTTATAGACCCCAGAAAAATATAGCCATTGGCAGCAGAAATGCCAGAAATACACTGCCGGTCGACTGGTCCGGTCGACCGTCCAACGGTCAAATTCTGCCCGTTGGCAGCTACCGGTCGACCGCCCCGGTCGACCCAAACAAACAGAGAGCTCTGCTCTCTGACCCGGTCGACCCGGACGGTCGACCGTCCCAAGTCTGCCAAACGTGCACAAATTTGTGCACGTCGGTCGACCGACTCGGTCGACCGACTTCAACCAAGTCGACTTGGTCAGAAGACTAGTCGACTGGTGAAGCCTGGAACAGAAAACAGAATTAGAAACATGTTTAAAATTCTTTTAACACTTCTAAAAATCACCAAAAATAGTTTTATCATTTTGCATTGATATATAAACATGTGGTAAAAAGTTTAGCTCAAATATCAATCAATATGAACTATTTTTGTGTCTAATCATTTTTACCAAAAACCAAAAACTGTATTTTCTAAAACTTGGATTTTGAATAGAAAATACGTTTTGTCCAAAACTCTTCCAAATACAAAAACATGATATTTAAACACTTTGAAGCATGATGCATATGGATAGAAATCCAATATACATGAAACATATATATATCATAGTTTTTGTCATTAATTCCAAAATATGTTTTGTCAAAAATACCAAAACATAAAACACATGAATAAGTAAGTCAAAACTAAGTTTGTCTAAAAGTTGAAGCATGCATGTATATAGAACAAATCATATATACATTAAACCATATAAACTTGTTTTGATATAATATCTATTCATGCAAACCAAGATCGGTTAAACCTAAAACCGAAAAACCGAAAACCAATATTCAAAATATGAAACGTGTGTGTTGTGAACTTGAGCATTATCATACTATTCTAATCTCTACAATTTTGGATTTAAAACACAAAACTAAATTATGGTACCGAAGTCTTCTTGTAGAGCGCAATCTCCAAGCCGACTCGATCCAAAACTCTTTGATCCACCGAGCAAGTGCTATATGTGATCTTTGACGCTCGGGCTCTTGAATCAACTTGTGAAAGCTTCCAAATCATCTTTTTGAAGCTAATCACCAACTATAACTTGATTAATGATCTGAAACTAAAATCACAAGATTATTAGTACACATAACTACATGAGTTAATCATCATCAAAACTAGGGTGGAAGGCCTTTGGGCCAACAATGAATTCAGAGACTTTTAGAGAATCACTTCTCTAATCAGGGTACGATACCCTAATACCTTCCTTCTTTTCAAGGAATCTCTGGAACCAGGCGAGAAGAAATTTCTAAGCGAAGGCGGTTTTTGAGAAGTAACAAGAGGGTTCTACCAACCTTCTGTTCTCTGAGTCCCCGAACCAGGCGAGAAGGGAATCTCATTGCTTGCATCGTCAAAGGGACAAAGTGGTCGCGCGCTGACCAGACTCCTATCGGCACACTTCTCTAGAATCTCTGAGGAGATCTACTTGTAATCTTCTGTATTACTTGTAATTTAGCTCCTCAACTTCTCTTTTTTTTTTTTTAAGTTTCCCCTTTGCAAATCAATGGAAAACATTCACCTGATTTCAATCTTTTTTCCGAGTCAACATTGGATCCTGTGCTAATACATCATGAAATTGAATCACCAATCTTTTATAATCACCATATTAAACTTGACCAATTTTATACTTTTGAAAGTCCTATTGACAAATTGGTAAGTTCTCATTTTTATGAAATTGAACTCAATGAGAAATGTGACCTAGATTCTCAAATTTGTGATTCAGTTCAAATTCCTGAATCAATATTGACTCCTATTTTGTTACCCAACTTGAGTAATATTTTAGAGTCAGTTTTGATTCACACACCTGTCATTCCTGATCTTAAAGCACCAATATTAAGTTACATTTCATCGTTGGGAAATGAATGTGGACTTAAGTTTCAAATTCTTGATTTGGACCCACTTCCTGAACCAATCTCACTCCTGAACCTTTACTTGACTTAAGTCACCTTCCTAAGTCGGTATTAGTCCTCGTACTTCCTAAGTCCAAGTCAATCATTCTATCTTTTCACACTTCATTTTGGGACAAGAGTGTTGATAAAATTGACTCTGAAATTATTTGTGAAATTTAAAAATTAGATGGGAAAAAATTCTTAATAAAGATTGTAATACCCCGTTTCCGTAATACGTACTAAGTTGCGTATTCAGCTTTTCGATCGTATTTTTCGATTTACTTCCCGTATTCGACCAATTTCAATTTCAAATATCATTTTCTAATATATTAGATTTTTGGTGAATTTCTGGAATTTTCTAAAATTAAAATGAATTTCTTCAAAACCGGTGTCGACCAGTATCGCTGATCGATTCCTGGATTTTTAATTCCCAAACAGTTAGGAATTTCAAGAAAATCTTTTAGACATTATTTCTTAGAATGACATTTCTTATCTAAATACTTTTTCTGAGAATTTTATAAATTTATGAAAATTCTTTCGGAGTCGGTAGGTAACTGATTCCGGGATTTTTAGTTTTAAAACTATAAGGTATTTCTTCAAACAGATTTCACTATACGTCTTCATATATTATATTGATTTTTGGTAAAATTTACGAGTCGTTCCGAGATACTTGAATTTCGGACGATTTCGGTATTTTCCGAAATGTTTTCCCGCATTCTTGACTTGAACCTAGGAATCCGTGTTTCCGGTATTTTCATTTTCCAAGACCAAGAAAATCTCTTCATTTATCAATTCTTTTCTTTTTCCTTTTCCCTATTTTCTTTTCCTTCCTTCACAACCACAAAAAAATTCCATTTTCCAAATTTCCATTTTCTTCCAAAAATTCCATCTCCACACATTCTCACCAACCTCCCTCATTTAATACATCTCTCTCTCTCTCTTTCTCATGGCCGGCCACCATTGGCCAAGGGAGACACCTCATCTCCCCTATTTTTGCACAAAACCCCTCTCAATTTCTTTAATTGCATTCCCTTTACAAAAATCAAAACCTATATAAATCCTTTCCTTTACAAATCTTTTCTCTTTTCTTCACTTCACCAAGAAATTAACCTTCACCATTTTCTTCTCCATCTCAAACCCTAACTCCAAAACACCACAAG
The DNA here is from genome assembly GCA_038442645.1 of Agave tequilana. Classification (NCBI taxonomy): domain Eukaryota; kingdom Viridiplantae; phylum Streptophyta; class Magnoliopsida; order Asparagales; family Asparagaceae; genus Agave; species Agave tequilana. Next base: position 9,672 of record JAVJIF010030487.1, on the reverse strand, counting down.
GTCTTCATCTTCTTCTCAAGCTACCACAACTTTTGGATTGTGATCATCCGTAGTATCGCCGTGGAATCATTTGGTGATATTTATCGACACGATCTTTTCGGAACTCGTCAAACCTCGATTTAACCGTTCAAAGTGAGTATCTTTACTCACCAAGACTAGACAACTTCCTGGTTTACTTGTGTTAATCTTTCATGTACACTTGTGCCATAAAAATCGTATTTTGAGTCCATCAAACAATCACCATAAAATCTGTTCTGTATCCTGTTTTCCCAGAATTAGTCGACTTGACCTAGAGACTAGTCGACTAACCCAATTGTTCTGAAACGTGACTTTTTCTGATTTCACAGTTTTAGTCGACTAAACCATATTACCAGTCGACTAGACCCCCTAGTCGACTACATTTTTAGCCTAGTCGACTAATCTTTCTTTGGACCAGAAAACACCAACTCTCGGCCGTAGTCGACCTAGCTTAGATATTAGTCGACTTGAGACCCCTAGTCGACTACTATTTTCACCTAGTCGACTAATATTTCCTGGAATAAATCCTAACTTTCTGTATCACAGTTTTAGTCGACTTAGCCCCCCTATTAGTCGACTTAGGTATCTGTTAGTCGACTATACATTTCACTCTAGTCGACTAACTTTCCTGAAACAGAAACCCAACTCTCTGTTTCCCAGTTTTAGTCGACTAATTCAGACTGTTAGTCGACTTAAGACCCCTATTAGTCGACTAACCCCTCCACCTAGTCGACTAATTCTGACTGTTTGACTTGGTTGATTCTATTCTGAATTTGGATCTTATTGTTGATATACGTGTGGCATATTATTCTTGTTCTTGCTTCTTAACTGATACTACATGACATGTTACTTGATAGACATTATCTCATACTGTTTCATGACTTGTTATTACATATCATAGCTCCATAATTTGTTAAAATGTGAATATCACCACTTATCATGCCATCACTTGAACCAAGCATGATACACTTGACTTTTGCATAAAATGGACCAACTTACACATGGGTCGGGGGAAAACATGCGGATATCGATATGTGTTCGTGTTTACAGTGGCTTTTAGGAATGTTGTGCAACTCATGTTCCGGTCTGACCTGTGGGCCTCCAGGGGACCGAGGGGAGTGCTTGCTCCCTCTATTACTGGTACCATCATGATAAGGGCATACATAAGTCCCTCCTGAATGGCCTAGCGGCTGGCTTCCGTCACCAAGCAACGGAACAATCCTGGACCGTTATCCCGGGCATGTACGGGATCCACTGTAAACATAGTTCGTCGATACAACCGCTGATTTCCAATAACCTCCTTGCTTTATTGGGATATGGATCTATGTGCTCTGGGACGCTGGGTCACATAGCTAGATATCACAGTAAGACAAGTAATAATAATAAGAAGTTAATTGTAGATTATTGTATTATGATCTTATCTCTTCATGCTTTTCATTCTTATTAGTTGATATTCTTTATACCTGTTTCATCTTTTCTTATTCATGTCCCTTAGCCACTTGGCTATAGTTTGTTATCGTTATATGTCTTGATTCCTTGGATTTGCATATTCAGATTCTGAGGCTTGGAACGAAGTGGAGCCATCCACAGAGGACCAAGCGTATCTGAGTGAGCAGGCTGACCAGCTCTAGTTCCCTCGTGCCGTACTCCTCTTTTTGGCTCACGAGTCTCCATCTCTTACGTGAGCACCTTGTGTATATCTTTGTATATATTCTTTTGGACTTGGTTGTGAAAACAAAACACTTGTAAAGTGTAACAGTTATCATAACTTGTATAACTTTGTATTTGTACTTCTATAGTTGGCATATGACTATACCACGATTTGTGTTGTATTCTGACTCTTGTTGTACTTTTATGCTTAGCGTATATACGTGGGGGCATTTTCTGACCTACGTATATACGTCGCAGTGACGTCCCCGTATCCGTGGAACCGGGGCGTTACAGGTTGGTATCAGAGCCTAGGCTCTCAAACCTAAAGTACAAACAAGTAGCAAATTCTAGTAATTTGCTTATGCCAACTACAATGTACAAAGTTATAGAGTCCTTCTTGCTTCTTCGTTGATCAATTCCTTCGTATCCTAAACTCCTTTCCTTTGTTTCCAATTCCAGTTATCATTCGGTATGGAGAGACGATCGGGTCGTAACAATATCGGGCAAGTCCCGAATGGACCCGTAGGAGGAGAGAATGCTGACATCCTTAAGGTCATTCAGACCATGCTGGGAACCAGCAACAGCAGATGGAAAATCAGCAGCAGCAGACCGAGCTCCTTAGACAAGAGTTAGCAGCCCCGAAGGAACAGAAGCCCGGGAATGTATCGGACTTCAGAAGACTACAGCCTGCTATATTCACGGGGAGCGAGAAACCATTGGAGGCTGAGCAATGGTTGACGGACACTGCGGACCTACTGAATGCAGCCCGTGTCCCGAAGGAGAACCAAGTTGAGGTAGCAAAGATTCAGTTAAAGGATGTTGCGAGAACTTGGTGGCTCGAGAGAGGAGGCTAGACTGGAGAAGCCCGTTACTTGGGACGCCTTCTCCAAGAGTTTTTACAGCCGCTTCTTCCCTGCTACGGCACAGAAAGATATGGAGGAACAATTCATCAGGCTCCAGCAGTGGAACAAGTCCGTGGACGAGTATGCCGCGGAGTTTCTTCGACTGAGCCGCTTCGCGCCGTATATGGTGACGGACGAGGAGAAGCGAGCGAGCAGGTTTCAGCAGGGTCTTCAGATGAGGATTCAGATGTATCTGATGCCCCAGCAGCTGAAGACCTATGCAGAGGTTCTCACCATCGCTCGGGAGGTGGAGCGTGGGTTTGAGAAGGAGCAAGGGGATCAGATGAGACAGCAGGTCATGAAGCGGCCATTTGTACCTATGGGAAGAGGGGGCCCGTTCAGAGCAGCAAAGGTCCAGATGAGGCAACCTTTCAGGCCAGCTCCTTACCAGACGGCCCAACCTATTGCCTTCTGCAACTATTGTCAGAAACCAGGGCACACTCGACCAAATTGCCGGAGGGCAAATGGGCTGTGCTTGGTGTGTGGATCCAGAGACCATTCCATAGAGGCTTGTCCACACAGGAGAGTGGGGATAACCGGTCAAGCAGTGCCAGCACTTCAAGGACCGAATGGACAGAGGATGCTACCAGGACCACTTGGGCAGAGGAACCAGGGACAGGTGATGAGGAGAGCTCTACCCTTCCTCCACAGCATGTTGTTCGCCCAGTTCAGAGAGGAGGTAGGACAGCAGCAGGGCGTGGCAGAGGTCAGGCTTACAACCTGACAGCAGAGGAGGCTGAGGCTTCAGAGGAGGTGATTACAGGTAACATCAGAGTACATTCACATCCTGTTCTCGCTCTCTTCGACTCAGGTGCATCCACTGTTATATCTCAGATAAATTTGTGGCTTTACATTCAATACCTGTTAAGGTTTTAGACCACAAATGGGAGATAAGTACAGGGAATGGGGTAGTCATATCATCTAGAGTGTGTACTGATTGTCCAGTAGAACTGTGTGATAAGACCATGGCCATAGATATGCTCGTACTAGACACCAAAGGGTACGACGTGATCTTAGGCATGACCTGGCTCAGTCAGTACTATGCTGTGATTGATTGTAGGGAGAAGAAGATCAAGTTTAGAATTCCACTTCAACCAGAGTTCCAGTTTAGTGGAGAAGTGAAGACCACCAAGGGAAAGTCTCAGATTACTTCTTCGGAGGTTCAGAAGCAGAAGGTGCCGGTGTGGGATGAATTCCCGGAGGTGTTTGCTGAGATCGCAGGACTGCCACCTGTCAGGATGATTGAGTTCTCCATCGAGACTATTCCAGGAGCAGCACCTATATCTAAGGCTCCGTACAGGATGGCACCGACGGAGTTGGAGATCCTGAAGAAGCAGCTGCAGGAGTATTCAGATAAGGGAGTGATTAGGCCAAGTACTTCGCCGTGGGGAGCTCCAGTACTGTGGCGAATAAGAAGGATGGTAGTAAGAGACTTTGTATTGATTACAGGGAATTGAACAAGGTCACCATCAAGAACAAGTATCCCTTACCCAGAATTGATGATCTATTTGATCAGCTTAATGGAGCCCGTGTATTCTCTAAATGGATTTACAGTCGGGTTACCATCAGCTGAGGGTAAAGAAGGAGGATATTCCGAAGACGGCATTCAGGACCCGTTATGGCCATTATGAGTTTCTTGTTATGCCTTTCGGAGTCACCAATGCCCCTGCAGTGTTTATGGACTTGATGAACCGAGTGTTCTCGCCTTTCTTGGATCAGTTTGTTGTTGTTTTCATCGACGACATCTTGATCTATTCAAAGAACAGCAAGGAGCATGCAGAACACTTGAGGATTGTGTTGCAGACACTTCAGCAGGAGCAGCTTCATGCCAAGAGAAGCAAGTGTGAGTTCTGGTTGGACAGCATAGCATTCCTTGGACATATGGTGTCAGCAGAAGGTATCTCAGTTGATCCGAGCAAAGTCCAGGCAGTAAAGGACTGGCCAGTGCCGAGGACGGTGACGGAGATAAAGAGTTTTCTTGGACTAGCTGGATATTACAGACGCTTTGTCCAGGACTTCTCTAGAATTGCAGCTCCGTTAACCCAGCTCACCCGGAAAGGAGTAAGGTACATATGGACAGAGGAGTGTGAAGCAGCCTTCGAGCAGTTGAAGCAGAAGCTCATTTCAGCTCCTATCTTGAGAACTCCCTCAGGGAGAGGAGGGATGGTCATCTTTAGTGATGCATCAGGTAAAGGCCTAGGATGTGTACTTATGCAACATGATCATGTTATAGCATATGCATCTAGGCAATTGAAGCCTCATGAGAGGAATTACCCAACTCATGACTTGGAGTTGGCAGCAGTGATCTTTGCCTTGAAGATTTGGAGACACTATCTTCTGGGAGATAGAGTGCTGATATATACAGATCACAAGAGCCTCAAGTATATCTTTTCACAGAAAGAGCTGAACATGAGGCAGAGACGGTGGCTGGAGCTTATGGCAGATTATGATATTGACTTGCAATATCATCCAGGCAAGGTCAATACAGTTCCTGATGCCCTGAGCAGGATGCCAGAGAACAGGGTGCTTGTTCAGTTCACTCAGCAGAAGGAGTTGATTCAGGACTTTATCAGATTGGACTTGATGGTGGTTCGAGGAGCTGAGAAGACAGGACAGCTTATGACTTTACAGATCCAGTCCTCATTGATAGATGAGATTAAGGAAGCTCAGAAGGAGGACCCCAGGCTACAGACATTCCGAGTTCAGGTGGAGGCTGGATTGAGGACGGATATTTGTATTCGTCCGGATGGTGCATTGTACTTTGGAGGTAGACTTTGTGTTCCCCAGGGAGAAGTTAGACAGAAGATTTTGGAGGAAGCACACAGTTCAGCATATTCTATACATCCAGGGGGAAACAAGATGTACCAGGATTTGAAGAAGCAATTTTGGTGGAATGCCATGAAGAGGAGAGATAGCTCAGTTTGTGGCTAAGTGCTTGGTGTGCCAGCAGATAAAGATTGAGCATCAGAGATCAGCTGGACTTCTTCATCCTTTGCCTATACCCGAATGGAAGTGGGAGCACATCACTATGGACTTTGTCACGGCATTACCTCGTAGTCCCAAAGGTAATAATGCCGTGTGGGTTATCATTGATCGTCTCACCAAGTCAGCTCATTTCATACCATTCAGGGTGGGTCAGACTACAGAGGTTCTGGCAGATAAGTATGTGAAGGAGATAGTTCGTCTGCATGGAGTTCCAGTCAGTATTGTTTCAGATAGAGATACCAGATTCAGATCTCATTTCTGGGAGAGTCTCCAAGAAAGTCTGGGAACTCGTCTGAAGTTCAGTACAGCCTATCATCCTCAGACAGACGGACAATCTGAGAGGACCATCCAGATCCTCGAAGACATGCTTAGAGCCTGCATGATTGAGTTCAGGGGTTCATGGGAAGACCATCTACACTTGGCTGAGTTTTCTTATAACAACAGTTATCAGGCAAGTATTAAGATGGCACCTTTGAGGCACTGTATGGGAGGAAATGCAGGTCACCGATTTGTTGGGATGAAGTCGGTGAGAGGAGTCTATTGGGGCCAGAGATTCTGATCCAGACCACAGAGAAAGTCAGGATTATCAGAGATCATCTCAGGGCAGCTCAGAGCAGACAGAAGAGCTGGGCAGATTTGCAGAGGAGGCCATTGGAATTCGGAGTTGGAGATCATGTGTTCTTGAAGATTTCACCTACCAAGGGAGTAATCCGGTTCGGCACTCGTGGGAAACTAAGTCCGAGGTATATCGGCCCATTCGAGATATTGGATCGAGTGGGAGATGTGTCTTATCGATTGGCGTTGCCGCCATCGTTGGACGGAGTTCATAATGTTTTCCACGTATCTCAGTTGAGGAGGTATGTAAAGGATGATAGCCATATTTTGGATCACTCCGAGCTGGAATGCAACCGGATTTATCATATCAGGAGCAGCCGATGGTCATATTGGATAGAAGTGTGAAGACACTGAAGAACAAAGCCATACCTTTAGTGTTGGTGTCTTGGAACCGCCATGCGCCAGGAGAGGCCACCTGGGAACGAGAGGACGTCATCCGAGAGCGTTATCCTCAACTCTTCTCATCTTGATTGGTAAGCCTCTTTCCTTTTACTCTTTTCTATTGTTATCTTTCTTCCTAGCCTGATCTATCTGTTACCATTCCTGTTACCCTTCACCTTATGAAATTTCGAGGACGAAATTTTTGTAAGGTGGGTAGATTGTAATACCCCGTTTCCGTAATACGTACTAAGTTGCGTATTCAGCTTTTCGATCGTATTTTTCGATTTACTTCTCGTATTCGACCAATTTCAATTTCAAATATCATTTTCTAATATATTAGATTTTGGTGAATTTCTGGAATTTTCTAAAATTAAAATGAATTTCTTCAAAACCGGTGTCGACCAGTATCGCTGATCGATTCCTGGATTTTTAATTCCCAAACAGTTAGGAATTTCAAGAAAATCTTTTAGACATTATTCTTAGAATGACATTTCTTATCTAAATACTTTTTCTGAGAATTTTATAAATTTATGAAAATTCTTTCGGAGTCGGTAGGTAACTGATTCCGGGATTTTTAGTTTTAAAACTATAAGGTATTTCTTCAAACAGATTTCACTATACGTCTTCATATATTATTATTGATTTTTGGTAAAATTTACGAGTCGTTCCGAGATACTTGAATTTCGGACGATTTCGGTATTTTCCGAAATGTTTTCCCGCATTCTTGACTTGAACCTAGGAATCCGTGTTTCCGGTATTTTCATTTTCCAAGACCAAGAAAATCTCTTCATTTATCAATTCTTTTCTTTTTCCTTTTCCCTATTTTCTTTTCCTTCCTTCACAACCACAAAAAAATTCCATTTTCCAAATTTCCATTTTCTTCCAAAAATTCCATCTCCACACATTCTCACCAACCTCCCTCATTTAATACATCTCTCTCTCTCTCTTTCTCATGGCCGGCCACCATTGGCCAAGGGAGACACCTCATCTCCCCTATTTTTGCACAAAACCCCTCTCAATTTCTTTAATTGCATTCCCTTTACAAAAATCAAAACTATATAAATCCTTTCCTTTACAAATCTTTTCTCTTTTCTTCACTTCACCAAGAAATTAACCTTCACCATTTTCTTCTCCATCTCAAACCCTAACTCAAAAACACCACAAGGTCTTCATCTTCTTCTCAAGCTACCACAACTTTTGGATTGTGATCATCCGTAGTAGCGCCGTGGAATCATTTGGTGATATTTATCGACACGATCTTTTCGGAACTCGTCAAACCTCGATTTAACCGTTCAAAGTGAGTATCTTTACTCACCAAGACTAGACAACTTCCGTTTACTTGTGTTAATCTTTCATGTACACTTGTGCCATAAAAATCGTATTTTTAGTCCATCAAACAATCACCATAAAATCTGTTCTGTATCCTGTTTTCCCAGAATTAGTCGACTTGACCTAGAGACTAGTCGACTAACCCAATTGTTCTGAAACGTGACTTTTTCTGATTTCACAGTTTTAGTCGACTAAACCATATTACCAGTCGACTAGACCCCCTAGTCGACTACATTTTTAGCCTAGTCGACTAATCTTTCTTTGGACCAGAAAACACCAACTCTCGGCCCTAGTCGACCTAGCTTAGATATTAGTCGACTTGAGACCCCTAGTCGACTACTATTTTCACCTAGTCGACTAATATTTCCTGGAATAAATCCTAACTTTCTGTATCACAGTTTTAGTCGACTTAGCCCCCTATTAGTCGACTTAGGTATCTGTTAGTCGACTATACATTTCACTCTAGTCGACTAACTTTCCTGAAACAGAAACCCAACTCTCTGTTTCCCAGTTTTAGTCGACTAATTCAGACTGTTAGTCGACTTAAGACCCCTATTAGTCGACTAACCCCTCCACCTAGTCGACTAATTCTGACTGTTTGACTGGGTTGATTCTATTCTGAATTTGGATCTTATTGTTGATATACGTGTGGCATATTATTCTGTTCTTGCTTCTTAACTGATACTACATGACATGTTACTTGATAGACATTATCTCATACTGTTTCATGACTTGTTATTACATATCATAGCTCCATAATTTGTTAAAATGTGAATATCACCACTTATCATGCCATCACTTGAACCAAGCATGATACACTTGACTTTTGCATAAAATGGACCAACTTACACATGGGTCGGGGGAAAACATGCGGATATCGATATGTGTTCGTGTTTACAGTGGCTTTTAGGAATGTTGTGCAACTCATGTTCCGGTCTGACCTGTGGGCCTCCAGGGGACCGAGGGGAGTGCTTGCTCCCTCTATTACTGGTACCATCATGATAAGGGCATACATAAGTCCCTCCTGAATGGCCTAGCGGCTGGCTTCAGTCACCAAGCAACGGAACAATCCTGGACCGTTATCCCGGGCATGTACGGGATCCACTGTAAACATAGTTCGTCGATACAACCGCTGATTTCCAATAACCTCCTTGCTTTATGGGATATGGATCTATGTGCTCTGGGACGCTGGGTCACATAGCTAGATATCACAGTAAGACAAGTAATAATAATAAGAAGTTAATTGTAGATTATTGTATTATGATCTTATCTCTTCATGCTTTTCATTCTTATTAGTTGATATTCTTTATACCTGTTTCATCTTTTCTTATTCATGTCCCTTAGCCACTTGGCTATAGTTTGTTATCGTTATATGTCTTGATTCCTTGGATTTGCATATTCAGATTCTGAGGCTTGGAACGAAGTGGAGCCATCCACAGAGGACCAAGCGTATCTGAGTGAGCAGGCTGACCAGCTCTAGTTCCCTCGTGCCGTACTCCTCTTTTTGGCTCACGAGTCTCCATCTCTTACGTGAGCACCTTGTGTATATCTTTGTATATATTCTTTTGGACTTGGTTGTGAAAACAAAACACTTGTAAAGTGTAACAGTTATCATAACTTGTATAACTTTGTATTTGTACTTCTATAGTTGGCATATGACTATACCACGATTTGTGTTGTATTCTGACTCTTGTTGTACTTTTATGCTTAGCGTATATACGTGGGGGCATTTTCTGACCTACGTATATACGTCGCAGTGACGTCCCCGTATCCGTGGAACCGGGGCGTTACA